>CM032891.1:29054650-29224650 GCA_019176425.1 Megalops atlanticus
TACTTTAAAAAAAAAGAAATAAATACATATAAAGTATGTACAAAATTTTAATCCATGAGCGCTGAGCTTGAATAATACGAGTATGCTTTATATGTTTATTTTTTCAGTTAACAAAATAGTTCGAAACTATTATAAAACAGATACATTTTAATCAGTTAGGTCTTCCCAGGTCCTTCGACAGGTCAGCTGAAATTATGCACACTTTCAAATCGCTAATCGTATCAGTCCCCCGGACACACAGAAGGCCACAGACTACCTTTAGGAGCGGAAAAGTGCTGACAGGCTTACCAGTTCCCTACAACCTCAGCCAGATAATAGCAGAAACAGCCCTATTCACAACGTCACCGGGAGCGCTGTCGTTTTTCCACGACTGGTTAACAGGAACAGAGAGCTCACAGGCCTACTGAAACATTTAAGAGTAGGTGTTTAACAGTCCATACATTCAGAAACAGTAGGCTATTGTCGTCAATAGTCCAACAGAGAGGGGTTTTTTTTCAGTCAAAACATGGATACCATGAGGCAGTTTACAAAGATTGATCCATTTAACAGTTTTACGTGTTTGTTTTTCTTTCTCTTCCCTTAAAATCGAAATCAGACAGTTGTCTCTTTTTGTGTAAAATAAATACGTTGTAGGGGTGTCCTTTTCATTGATTTGCTGCGCAAGCGGAGAGTGTCCACGCTGGGAGACAGTACGCGTAAGGATAATAATACGGGGGCTGCAGGGGGAGTAGCGGGGGCCTGAGCAGCTCTCCTGGGTTGTACTGTCTCTGGTCGTCCCGCACCAAAACCTTCACGGCCACTTTCTTCGCAGCCGGGGCAGACGCCAACAAATCGGCGGCCATCTGACGACGTTTGGTTTTGTATCGGCGGTTCTGGAACCATATTTTGACCTGGGTTTCTGTCAGCTTCAATGAGGCCGCCAGATCGGCCCTCTCAGGTCCAGATAGGTATCTCTGGTGGTTGAATCGCCGCTCTAGCTCAAATACTTGCGCGTGAGAGAAGGCAGCCCTCGAGCGTTTCTTCCTCTGTTTGGGCTGATCCGAGCCTTTATCGCAGCTGGACTCGTCCAGGATATTGGAATCTGGAAGGAAGACATCCACATATTACATTCGGCGTATCGTCGTTTTGCTCTGACTCACACAACACAGGCGTATATGTTTGCCACGAAAAAAAATGCCCCTCAACCCTTTCCAAAAAGTCGTTTTATTATTAGCCTTAAGAGAAACATTAAACTGACAGTTCCTGTTGAATTTCATTTTCATAGTACCCTCGGCGAGAGAGAACTGGAGCAGTTATTGTTGAGAACTGATGCGTGCGAAAAAGATCCCGTTAAAATATAAAATGTTTCTTTCGTGCGTCAAAGGGTAAGACGTGCGTGAGCAGTGCGGTAACACTGACATTCCTTGAACAGGGTAACACATTTTGAGACACTGAAGTCCGAGCGTTCATTTAATATATACTTATAGAAAATAAACAGCGTATTTTAAGTGACGATTGCATGGATGTATGCAACACGAGAACTGAAACGCAAGCGAATTATTTGTTATGAATTATCGTTTAATGACACTACTGTTTATGAAAAAAGAAAGGGGTTATGAAGTTGTGATTCTTTATGAAAAACCATACACTCACCAGATACATTTGCGGAAAGTTCGCAGTCGCTTAAACCTTTTGCATTGTCCACAGCCGTAGACTCGTGGTCCGTTTCGTCTTGTATGCTGCCTTCAAATACGTCTGAAGCCGAGCGATCATCGACTTTTTCCGATTTACAAACGGCCAGCGACTTGCTGTCATTCTCCTCACTGAGACCCGAGTCGGAGTCGTAACTTTTACGGTCGCTTGCTATACATGCCCCCTCGTCACTTTTACACGGAGACGACAGATCCTCCGTGGCCGTGTCCAGTTCTCCGAATATTTTCCAACAGGTTGTCTTTGGGAAGCACACGTCCAAATCTTTCAGATGTCGGCTCTCCTCTTTTTTGTTCAGAATAGCTTGGATGGAAAAAGGCGTCAAGGTGTTGCTGCGGACGGCCATATTCATGCAAAATCTGTTCTTATTAAATCACGGATATGTTGGGATTAAATCGACCGCATTTTAGTCCTCATAGACCGAAACATCCGCTGATCTTCCCCAGCCGGAGTGAGGGTCTCATTGCGCCCCCGCAGCTCTTGGGAGCGATGGAAAGGCTACACGGTGTTTCGTGGTGCTCAGTTCTTCACCTCTGGCACGCTCCTCCCGAGTCCGAACCCTACGCCGTTTCCTGCCCCTTTTCACCCAGTTCTGCTGTAGTACCTCACCTGTGACTGACAGCAATCCCTCACCATTTCCTATTGGACAAGACGAGGAGAAGGGCGCCTGCTGATTGGCCACCCCCAAACTACGAAATACTAATAGCTTGTCTGGGCCCTTAATACCGCTGTAAGAAGTCTTAACCCCTTGCCTGCCGAAATGAAGACGTAGCCAACGCTGAAAAGTAGTTGGCCAGTGGCCTCAGAATGAGCTCTGTAAAATATAAGTATTTGTTCTTTCTTGTTTTTGACTTTTTTATTGGTAAAATGCAAAGGCTAATCGAAAATAAATACAGCTTCATCAGTAATGGAGACATAGAGGTGCAGTAGTTGCTGAGGAGATTACATTTT
Source organism: Megalops atlanticus (assembly GCA_019176425.1). Classification (NCBI taxonomy): domain Eukaryota; kingdom Metazoa; phylum Chordata; class Actinopteri; order Elopiformes; family Megalopidae; genus Megalops; species Megalops atlanticus. Next base: position 29,057,291 of record CM032891.1, read on the forward strand.
CGACAAAAAAGAGTACAGTATCTACTAATTTCAAAGTATGAAACAATTTTTTTCCGTGATTGAACCTGAAGATCAATGCGTCATCGTACTTTAGATTTAAACGCCGACCACCACTCATACCTTAGTGGCGCAGTTGCATTGTCTGTGGTGTTGTTCGTCTATCTTTTTAACGCACGCATTTGACCCCCTCTCCTATGAGTGGAAGCTTCTTCAAAAAGTAAGGGATGATATTCATAAAATAGTACTCAAAGCAGGATGCCCGTTTCAATGAGACCACACAGAAGACCACAATACGGTGGCTGTTTCTGAGGAAAAGGTATTCCTTTAAGCCCTCAATTCAACGAAACATCACGAGCTGTTCGATGCGCCAAAAATATGCTCTATCATTTTATTTAATACTCAAATTTAAGATGATGCTTTTTGTTTGCATTCATATATTGCAGTTTTAATTGCACTTCACTTAAATTACTAACATTAAGTTTCTTACTGCCTCTTTCACTGATGGCCAGCGTCAGTTGCGGTGAGTTATGTCGCTGGTGGTTATCGTGCGTTACGTTTCTGCTGTTATACCTGCTTCCATCAGTTTATATTGATAGCACATCAATGGAGACATGCAACAGAGAATATTACATGGAAAGCAGCATTAAATTAAATTAAATAATATATATATTTTTTTCCAGTTTATTCTTCACAGCGTTCCTCGGCGAATTAACTGCGAAGGACGCTACACTGAGCAAAAAGTGAATGAATTAAACATTTAAATTAAAATGTTGATAAGCAATTCGACCGGAATGGAGGAGAGATTCAATCCAACTGCAAAGCAATTTGGACATTAAGTAATTAACAAAATTAATTAAGTATTCTGAAATAAAAAAAAGTTAAATAAATTAAAACTGTGTTCAGGCACTAACTGTCTTCAAATATATTTTTGATGGAATCGTTTGTCGGAAAAAGTTACTGTTAGGATACTTAAAGTGAGAACAGTCTATAAGCACAAAAGACAATGTCACAATGTATTCTTGCCTTGTCTAAAATCCAAGTTGACGTCTTTACATTTGCGTAGGTGTTCATTCATTCATGATATTTTGCGATTTTTACCAACATGTTAACTACGAATACTAAGTGTTTTGCAAAATGCATATTTACACAGAATCACATTTACCTCTGAAATTAATATATGGGTATAGATATCCATTAAGAATAAAATACAGAAACGATGGTGCATATTAAATTATGAAGTGATGTAAGTAGCAACATATTTTTTCAGTGTTAATTTATTTTATTACTATTATCATTAATAATTTACAAAATATCATACATTTTTCAGCGTAGCATGGATATCATGAGGGAAAGTTGTATACATATATATATTTCTTTCATTTGCCTACATTGTATTATTATATAATATTATGCAGGAAATTATTTCTACTTTAATGTGAATACCTTATTTGAACATATGCGAATGTTGATAAGGAATTCGGCGGACTGATGGACTGATTTTAAATAAAATAGTTTTAACATTTAGTGAAAAGTAATATCCATTATTTGTTCCACTACAAAACAGTTTAGAAGACGAGAACAGTTTATAGGTAAATGCAGCAAACTATTGCCAAGTAGTGCTAAAACTTCTACTACTAACAACAACAAAAAAACAACATTAATAATAATGCAAATAATGAAGCTATTATTATTATTATTATTATTATTATTATTATTATTATTATTATTATTATTATTATTATTATTATTATTACCCACCTACATAGGCCTGTATACGTACATATATGTACACATATTGTGCATGTGCAAAGCAATTCCTTTCACGTCTCCTCATCGATTGCGTTATTTAATCAGGTGTGTTTCTCTACACCATTCGTAAAAAATGACGACAAATATATTCTGTAATCGAGAATTCTCGACATCATGGTGTAGATGACATATTTAATATTGGCTAGCAATATGACTAGTGTTGAAGTTTTTAAGAAATTATTGTATGGCCTTTCTTGATGGGAAAAAAGAACAGCTGCCATGATTAACAAATATCATTTTCTTGAACCTGATTTGTGAACTCGGTGGTATGATTTCTGTATTGCATTTTTCTGTGGCTTTTTTAGTTGGATGGAGTTTTTTTTTTTTTGCTGTAGATTTATACGGGCGAAATTTATGACATAACACAAGATATCACATATTAGCTTATTGTAAAACATAGACCGTGCAAATGAAGAACATCAGAAATATTGTTTAGTGTTTTCAGTATATAAGAAATGTTTTTTAAAACATCACAGTCAATGGTAAACGAATTGAATTAATGACAATATCTCTCATGTCTTCACGCTCCTATTTATGAACTCATAAGATCTGTGGCTGAAGTCGTTGTGAAAAGTGGACCAAATGCTGTGCGTTTTCATATGGACGTCCTTATACAAAATTTAAATGCATAGTAATTAGTGATGATATAATTTGAATTGGTTTGACATTATTAATAAACACATTTCTGGAATTCGGGCATTAGCGATTGGCAATTATTTTAAATTTAAAGATTTTGTTTAGATAAATGCAACAATAGACTTCATTCAAAAATAAATATGAGATATAGCCAATCTCTTTGATTTATTCTATTAGTAGACTGCTAATAGTAAACACTTATTGTATGATAATAATAATAATAATAATAATAATAATAATAATAATAAGAATAATAAGAAGAAGAAGAAGAAGAAGAAGAAGAAGAAGAAGAAGAATCGGGAGCATATTAGTAGTATTATAGCACCATTTAAGGTTCTTCACCGCTGGGTCATTAGTCTGGTTTACCAATGTGCATGTAAACCTGTGAACTAAAACACTCATTTTGACGATAATGGATTGTCCAAATTGTATCGGTTTCGCTGCGAATCCATGTGACCAACATGGATACTCTGCCATCTAGCGGTTGTATAGTGGAAAACGCAACATTTTCTCACTGAATTCGGTTTTAAATGGTGGTTTAGTACTTGCGTGTGTGGTACATATTATGTGGCATACCATATGACGTTTTCTCCAAGTGGCTCCAAAATGCAGACGCTCTATGTTTTGTTGTCAGGAAATCCAACAGTACCTCCCTACAACACTGAAGCAGTTCACGATCACGGGCTAATTGCCGGGGGCTTATTGCACCAGCAGAGCAGCTTTTATTCTCTCTTCTCTGGATGCTTTCTGGTCTTGACGATTAAAACGGGACCTTTCTTCAGCTGTTCTTGGGGGATGCATATCTGCTCCCCATCTGCAGACTGACTGATGTTTTTAATGTTTTTCTGGACTTTGTTCCCAAAGTGAATTCCTATCACTCAGTTCTGCGCGGGCTGCATTGATCCGGGTGTTAAGTAACCCATTCATCATGCAAACCAGAGAGGGGTCTATCACAAGAGCAATACCTCTGTGGAACGAAAGAGGAGGAGGGAGGTATAGGACAGAGAGAGAGAGAAAATGTGTTTGCCTCGCACAAACAAGCTGCTCTCTCAGTCCCGCGGTATGGGGTCAGCCAGAAGATCCCAGGCCAGACTCGTTTGGGTTCGGGTTGCTGCGTCTCTTATAACGTTCACAGGGACACAGGGACTGCTAAACACTCCCGAGGGTCAGATGTTGCATCAGTTCCTGCGTTCATTGTGAGTTATGTCATGCCAGCCCATCGTGTGCTACTAACAAATATGAGATTATGATAAACTATACCTGACTTTGATGCCAGATTATTAAAGCACTGCTCCACTGAAGCTTCATTTCCGCTCTGCATTTCATGGGCTGGTCAGTTTCCTGCCCGCTCTGCCGCATGAGCTCACAGCCTCAGCTCCCTCCTGGTCACCATCCTCATCCTCACAGTCAGGGACACTGCCATGCTGGCTGATCAGATGAGGGTGTGACTATGGGTCTCCTTACTCCATAAAGGAGAGGAGGGGCTGATACTCGAGTATTACTGTGCCTTCGCAATGCTGTGAGTGTGTGTGTGTGCGTGCGTGTGTGTGTGTGTGTGTGTGTGCGTGCATGTGTGCGTGCGTGCGCGTGTGTGTATGTGTGTGCGTGCATGTGTGCGTGCGTGTGTGTATGTGTGTGTGTGCGTGCATGTGTGCGTGTGTGTGTGTGTGTGTGCGTGCATGTGTGCGTGCGTGTGTGTATGTGTGTGTGCGTGCATGTGTGCGTGCGTGCGCGTGTGTGTATGTGTGTGTGTGCATGTGTGTGTGTGCGCGTGTGTGTATGTGTGTGTGTGTGTGTGTGTGCGTGCGTGTGTGTATGTGTGTGTGCATGCGTGCGCGTGTGTGCTTGCATATGTGACTCAGTCCATTCACAGGATACTCATAGCTGCAGGAGGCTAGTCTGGGTGTCAGCTCTGACACACTGCGAGTGTGTGCAACACAGGTGAACCACATGAGTGCAACACAGGTGAACCACATGAGTGTGTGCAACACAGGTGAACCACATGAGTGCAACACAGGTGAGCCACATGAGTGCAACACAGGTGAGCTACATGTGTGGAATTCAGGTGGGCTAGATGCCAGACAATAGACAATACCTTCCAGTGTGCTGCACCATCAGCTGATATTATTATGATGATCAAGATTATTACTCCCGTTACTGACTTCTTCAGCAAGCCTTACATTGTATACATGTTTATACATAATCCTTTTACAAGGCTGATTGTTTACTGTCTAAGATCAGTTGCCCACCTGAGAACCAAACCTGTCCCACAAGGTTCCAAGCCCAGTTCCATACCCAGCATGCTCAGCGACACACGTACACTGCACTCACCACATGCTTCACTGAGGAGCTCCGAGAGGACCTGTCAGCGTGTGAAGCATCAGAGAGGCTGTCGTCTGAAGGACACTCTTTTATAAGGTCTGGATACTGCCAAACGTGTCATTAAAACAATGGTGAGTAACTCGTCCAGGATAAGCCTGCATTCTGAGGCACAGTGATGCATTGTTCAGTTCTTGGCAGTTGTGAAATACAGTGCAGGTAAGTTGGAGAGAAAGCTGGGCAGCTCCACCATTGGAAGGCATGCTTTGGCAATCACACCCCAGGCTTGAAACTATGGCAACAGCTCCATCTCTCCCTCCTCTCTGGGCTGTGTGATTACACCTCTGTGGGGAGGAGAAGTGTGTGTGTGTGTGTGTGTGTGTGTGTGTGTGTGTGTGTGTGTGTGTGTGTGTGTGTGTGTGTGTGTGTGTGTGTGTGTGTGGAGAGAGTATACTCCTCCAGTCAAAGTAGATGCCAAATTGTATTCAGATGGGGGAAGGCATGAGGGTGTTTCCAAGTGTCATTTAAATAAATGCTCTGAGGTCGTCTTGTTTCTCCCTCCAAATATGAAATCCTTAAAGGCACTTTGATTCTGCCCTTACACAAGTCCCATGCCGACAAGTGGAACTGTGTGTGCGCACGTAAATATGAAATATATCATAAGTATGCTTTTAGTTGCCTGAGCAACAGCTGAGCACTCCTACTCTTTGAAGAAAAATGATCTTCGCATGCGATGGAGGCCGCGGGGAGCGGTCTTTTCGGGCAACGCTCGAACACTTCAAGCTGAACCATGAGGGGAGGGGGAAAAACGAGGTTGACTGCTCCTTGGACGTTTTTCAAAACCACGGCGATTCGAGGGAGAGAAGTCCACTTTAGCTGCGAGGCTGTTTCAGTCCAGTTCATTTGTGTAGATAGCAGGAGGGTGATTTATTGACGATTTCCAGAAAGCTACTCTCCTGACAAATGATTTCTCGTCTGCCTTGGCACACTCCACGCATTGTGTACTGCTAGAGTGCGTTTCGATACAGCGTCTCCCTCTCCCACAGGGTGCGTGCTTGCTGCTCTGTGGCCAGCGCGTTTTTTGCACCTAAATGAAACTGTCATTCACAGAAAACCCTCCTGAGTGTTTTTTAGGTTTTAATGTGCTTGTTGACTTAGTGGGACATTGTGGTTGTCCAGGTTCAGCCATTTGCAGGTTCTGGTATTGTGTAAACCGCCCTTTGGAAGCCACGCAGTGAAGAGACGGGCCAAGCGTGATTGAAGCCGAAGTGCGTTTAGTGCTCGAAACAATTCTTCCCGAAAGGACCAGAAATGAAACGTGACACATGAAATTCTTCACTGGGTCCTGAAGTGCATTTCTAGTGGAATGCACTCAAGTACTCTGGATCAACTTTACCTCTTACACACACACTCATGCGACGTGCATGTGCACACACACACACACACACACACACACACACACACACACACACACACACACACATACGTACACACATACATACACACACAATTACTGAACATAGGTTAACATATATTGTAATTATAGAGCTGCACTGCCTCAAACAGACCCTCAGCCAATGCTGGCCAGTATAGTCAGCATGGAAACACAGACTTTCTTTAAATCTTTATGTTTATTGTTTCTGAGTTACAGCAGCTGTAGCAGTGTGTGTGTGTGTCCACATGTGCTTAGAGGTTTGGAACCGCGCAGAAATGAGCAGGATTGCAGCATTCCCTGTGGGAATGTACCTACCAGTATGCTCCAGGTGTGCTTCTTCTGTCTCTCTGACTGCAGGGATAGCCTTGCTCACAAAGCATAAAGGTTAACAGGTGTTTAATGTCAGAAAGGTTCTATTTGAGATGTGGTGAAATATGAAAAGGCAGCCAGACAGCATAAATGCTTTTTTCCCCTCTCTCTCTCTTCAATTACTGTGAAATAGCAGGAGGGAGTGGGAACACTGCAAACGCAGGACTCTCATGAGAGTGTCCTTTCAAATGGCCCAAAGCTCTAGAGGCCTTACACTTGGGCTACACACAAGACCATTCAAAATGGATGGCCAAAAAATGGAGTAGTTCCTAACCAAAAGGGTCAAGAGCATGTGGGCACAGGATAGAGGCTGGTGAGGCAATGACACATAACAGAAACAGGGTCCTGACTCACTGTGGTCACAGATTGAATTCATCTCATGTTCAACTGTCTAAAACTGCAACTAAAATAAAATGCGAACAAATGCATTAAAAAAAATCATTCGTGTTGGTTATATTCTCACGTAGGTGTTGGAGGCACAGAAGACAATAGAACAGATATTCCAGCCTCACTTCATTAATGTACGATGACAAACATTACATTGGTGCTTGTGTCTTTCTACCCTGCTAATGCCTTTTCCCCTTCCCCTCCTGTGGAAACAGCCAGTTGTGCATTAAACTTGCTTCCCCACGGCATCCTCTGAGTTCACACAAGGAGTGCTCACTCTGGAACACTCGCATGCAGCCAGCAGATAGTTTTCACAAGTCCTATGGTGCACTAAAGGAGAGCTAATGCTGACAGGATGTGCATCCAGCTGGAGTTATGTGAGGAACTAAGGCACCAGTGAAGGGGCAACGGGAAGCAACGAGGCGACCATGGCCAGTATACTCCATCCCATTGTGACACACTCTGCAGACTCTCAGGGACTGTCGGCTAATAACTACTTTTTCCAGACTGTTTTTATATAGTTACGGGGGCATATATTGAAACCACCACCGTAATCACAAAAACATCACTGGTGCTGGGTCCATTTATAAGAAAAATAGTATCTAAGATGTTTTATCACCATGTTGTCAGCACTCGTTAAATCACTGCTTGTAATGACTTTTAAAAGTATTTTTTAACCATCATTATTATTCATAAAGCAAGTCAGATACCCCGTTTTGTGCCATGTATTCAGTCAATTAAAAATGATGGGGGTTAATGGGGTAACTGTCATCAGCAGGCTAAAATGCAACTTTCCAATGGTTAAGAAGAGATGCAATTACACTATTGAATGAACATCTATCTATGGCTGAAGGGGGGTCGCTGTTTGCCCATCTGGTTCAAACTCACCAAAACCTGAGAGAGAGAGAGGGAGAGAGAGAGAGAGAGAGAGTGAGAGAGAGAGAGAGAGAGAGAGAGAGGAGTGAGAGAGAGAGAGAGAGAGAGAGAGAGAGAGAGAGAGAACTTTTAAGAAGGTGTTAGACTAATATTTGGGGTTGGATTCCCGCACCAGGAAATACCTGTGGATTATCCCCAAAAGAACTGCAGCTGGCGTTTGGCCGGGAACACTCGGAAAAGTCCAGTTTCTCCCCATCTTTTCATTTCCCTGCTTACACTTACACACACACACATGTACACACACACACACACACACACACACACACACACACACACACACACACACACACACACACACACACGTCTGCATTGAGAGGCGCTCTGGCGCAGTGATCTGGGGAATTCGGCAGCTCCAAGCGGCCCTGCGACCGTGTAAACGACCGCGGCGTTTCGTTCTTGTCACTTTCATCCCCCATTAGGAGTCAGGAATGTTCCCTCCGCTCTCCTTTCCCTGCAGAAATGTCCCTGTTTACACTCTTCACACACAAGGATTCATTCAATCGCTCCTTAAAAGGACCAGTGGCAGCCAGGACCAGGCCGTAAAGATGGAGTAAAACAGGGTGCAGCGCATCCGTGTTCACTCACTCTTCATAGTACCCACAATTCCCTGCGCTGCCCTGGGATAAACAAGCTACAACGGTGTAATAATGGCAGAACCGGGCCACATTTTCACCAGGATCCATTCAAATAAGCCATGCTGCTGTTGCAGGACATGGGTGAATTGAAAGGTGCACTGTAGGAGACAGGAAGTTGTGCATAGTTGTATTTTTTCAGTGGGTCACCTTGTGTTACTGTTATGTACTAGGGGTGTAAGTATACTCCTACTGCATGTTGCGGATGTGTTATGTTGCTGTCATATTGAGAACAAGTAAAGTGATTATAAAGTGTGGTTCTTCTTCTGTTCTGTTAACCATTGCATTACATGCATTTAGCAGACGCTCTTATCCAGACCGACTTCCATCACAACAGAACATGTGTATGCATTCAACGATAAACAGCCTGCTGCTGGATGATCAGCCCATGTTGATACAAGGACTACAAACACAGAGCAAAGCCCGGAAACTGGGATTTTGGCCATGCACCAATTATCAATAATCAATGATAATCAATAACGGACAACATGATGTGCACTCCAGCCAGCATTCAAATCACAAATACACCAGCTGAGAAAAACTGGAAGGAGAGATTTAATGTTTGAAACAAACTGCAGTTTGTAACACTGTCGGTGCGGTTCCTGTATGTACAAACACAAACGGAACTCACAGCAAAAAGACAGACAGCCAATAACGGAGAGCAAGTGCTAGGCGTGGACTACAGAAACACAAAGCATGAGGGCGCAGCCAGGGCTGCTTCACATTCACAGAATGAGTAGATCCTTCTGGAAGCCACAGTGTAAATGCCATTCTGAAAGTATAAAAACACATCGTAAAGCACTTGAAATAGTCAACGGATTTACAAGGAGCTTCAAAAATGACTGCATGTGGTCTCCATGTTCAATCCAACACTTGAATGTGGTGTGAAACATCAATCAGCCAGAGATGTGATAACCAGCAAGAAATAGGGGCTTTGAAACTCTTAAAATGGAGACATCCCAATAAAAAAAACCTCTGATTGGCCCAGAGGTGATGCCACTTCATAAAGTGTGTGTTGCTCAGGTGCTGTGTCACTTCAGAAAGAGTGTCTCTGATTGGCCCAGATGCTCTTCTGGACAGGAACTGCCCGCTCTATTGGTGATTTCAGGTGTAAGAGGGGATGGTGCTGAGCAACATACATTCTGACAGAGTGCCGGATGCTGCTGCCATGGTAACAGCATCCTGCATAAAAATGTACACAATGCTGAAGGGCACCTCGGTTGTGCTCTGAGGAGGGGAGTAAACCCAAGGAAAGTGTTCAGCTGGACACAATCAGTGTAAAACCAGGCTCTTTATCTGCCAGTCTTACGCACACAACCAAGCACTTTCCCTGGAGTTCACTGCTAAATACACAATCACATCCACACACAATGTCCAGACTGTTAAAAAAGCATTGTTTCAAAATTTCATATTTGATACATTTGTAGAGTATTTATGTTGCTTTTTTACAGAATGACCCTCACAGCTCTTGAGGCAACATGTAGGACAACACTGGATATTTACAAATAAAACTGCAAAAAAAAAAAAAAAAAAAAAAGAACAGTTCTCTCCTCCTTGGTTTGGTCCTCTTGGTCGGGGGCTGGGGGGTGAGGGGCGACAGGGTCCCTGCGATGTTCAGCGCTTTCTTTTGGTGGGGGGCTCCTCGGCCTTCTGCCCCCCCCGGGTGCGCGGGGTGGGGGGGCTGGGCTCACGTTTGCGTCCGGCCTTCAGCGCCTGCCCCCGCCCCCCGCTGCAGAGAGAAACACAGAGAGAGCGTGTTAAACACACCAGCACGCGTGCGCACACACACACACACACACACACACACACAAACATGCACACACACACACACAAACATGCACACACACACACACACACACACACACACACACACACACACACACACACACACACACACACACACACACACACACACACACGTGCACAAACACGCACACACACACACACACACACACACACGCACACACGCACACACACGCACACACACGCGCACATGCACACACGCACGCGCACATGCACACACGCACACACGCGCACACACACACACACACACACACACACACACACACGCACGCACACTCTCCGTACCGTGTCGGAGTGGTCTCCTCTTTCCCACGGAGTTTACTCAAGGCACGGGTGGAGGGTTTGCTGGGCTTGTTTCTGAGGTTAGAGGCAAACAGAATTATAACAGAGGCTAATCCAGCTGCACTGCAGTGTAGAGCTGGAGTGTGAATGCTCTGGGTTCCCCCGTTAGACGCACGGCTACCTCTCAGCCTCCAGGCGAGTCGCCGAGCGTGTGGTGGCTCTTGTCTGCGTCTCCTCCTCTTCCTCCCCCGTGTCCTCCTCTGCCTCCTGCTCCTCCTCTGTCTCTGCCGCCTTTTGGTCTTTCTTTTCTGTCAAACAAACAGCGACATGATGCTCAAAACCTCCAAACAGCCACATTTTCCAACGTGCTTAAAGGTAACCTGCACACTGTAACCTGACTGCCTGGGTGTCTGCCACCTGACCCCCCCAATAGTTTTTATCTACCCCCTTTCCAGAATCCTCACATATACCCCTGCCCTATAAGCACTCCCTGCACATGACCGCTCCCTCTCAATTCACACCTCTTCCCAAATCACATCCCTCCCTGTGGCTTATCCTGCATCTGACTCATCCCCAACACGCAACTCCTTAAACATCCATTCAACATACAAATTCATCCCATTCCTATCTCCCTCCATCATCTGATTCCTCCCACATTTCATCTTTCATATCTGGCAACTCCCTCATCCCACATGTCTCTCTTCTGCATATGACTGCATATGACATATATGCATATGACCCACCATACACGTGACTCCTCCCAAATCCATTCACTGTGCATGACTCCTCCCACCATACATGTGACTCCTCCCACACCCCTCCCCCACACGCCCCTTGTGTCCCCGCCCCTGTACCCGAGTCCTCCGTTGAGGCCACAGCTGTTTTGGATGGCCTTCCCCTGCGCGCAGTCTTCTTCTGAGGTTGCTCCTTGTCCTCATCCTGAGACGCAGCAGACAAAATGGCTGTTTCTCTCAGCACTGCGCTCCATTTGTAATGAAGTTCACATTTCCATGCAGGGATACACCGGGCGAAGTGCCACTTACGTTATCAGTTTTATTGTCATTGGAGCTGTCTTCTTTTAGATCCTCCTGCCCATCTGACTGACTCGCTGAATGAAGGAACGAGAGAGAGAAAAGACAGGCATTTACTTCAATATGCTATAGGAAATGTACATGCTGTAGTTCTACAGGTATGGGACAGGTAAGTCTATGTTGTGTAATGGACTGTGCTGGTGGGTCAATGTCATTACGTTGCATGACATTTGTGTCATTTAGCAGACGCTCTTACCCAGGGAGACTTACATTGGATAGCATGTAAAAATTGTAACCTTTCAAACAGCTGGATATTTACGGAGGTAATTGTAGGGGCGGCAGTGTAGCATAGTGGTTAAGGAGCAGGACTCATAACCGAAAGGTTGCCGGTTCAACCATGGAGCACTACTGCTGTACACTTGGGTAAGGTACTTAACCCACAACTGCCTCAGTATAAAATCGACAACATTATAAAAATCTGTAATTGATTTAAGTCGCTCTGGATAAGGGCATCTGCTAAATGCCAGTGGTGTAATGTAATGTTAAGTACCTTGCGTAAGGGTACAGCAGCAGTGCCCCAGTGGGGAACAGAACCAGCAACCTTACGAGCCCTGTTGCTGTGTTATGGGACAGGTGAATTGGTGTTGTATTATGGGATAAGTGAATCGTTGTGTTATGGGACAGGTGAATTGGTGTTGTATTATGGGATAAGTGAATCGTTGTGTTATGGGACAGGTGAACTGGTGTTGTATTATGGGATAAGTGAATCGTTGTGTTATGGGACAGGTGCATTGATGTTGTATTATGGGATAAGTGAATCGTTGTGTTATGGGACAGGTGAATTGATGTTGAATTATGGGATAAGTGAATCATTGTGTTATGGGGCAGGTGCGTTGATGTTGAATTATGGGATAAGTGAATCGTTGTGTTATGGGACAGGTGCATTGGTGTTGTATTATGGGATAAGTGAATCGCTGTGTTATGGGACAGTTGCATTGATGTCATACTCACTGCTGTCCTCTCGTGGAATCCTCGTTGTTCGTCTCTTTGCACCGTCCTCCTTAGGCTCCGCCCCCTCCAGCTGGCCCTCCTTCCACAACAAACACAAAACAAGTCAACAGTGACCTAGGCGCAGACACTCAACGAGGTCTTTCATATGGAACAGGACACAGAGCCGTTACCTCTGCTGAGTCCTCCTGCTCCTCACTCCTCTTCCTCTTTACTGCAGGTTTACCTGAGAGACACCCACAGTTAGCCACACCGGCCCAACCAGGACTGCTGGTCCGAACAGCACCTCCTTTTACATCACTCCCTTCCTACATCATTTCCTTTACATCATTTCCTTCCTATGTCATTTCCTTTGTCATTTCCTTCCTGTGTCACTTCCCTCTAGGTCAGTGTGTCCTTCTGTTGCAGTAAATCTGGTTTCAGTGCACTGCTGTGTTTGACCAAATGCATGGGCTTCATGACCACTTTAAGATGCTAACACTGAGGCTATTAAACTGAGTTTGATCCCAGAGGATTGCAGGTTAAAATGTCCAGCGGGACAGTGTTCTACTCTGCAGAGAGACATTCATCCTGGCCTGCTTACAGAGACATGCACTGAGCTGTCAGTTAGTATGTATCTTGGAACTGGCAGGTCAAATCTGTTGAACTCAGAGGAGCATTTGCAAAAGTGATCTGCCAAGGACTGCCAAAGAAATGCATGATCTATTACTTGGAACCCTCTCAGAGTCTCAGAGGAAACATATAGTGTTCTCTTTACACCCTGTAAAAGGTAGCTGAGAAGCATTGTGTGTGCGTGTGTGTGTGTGTGTGTGTGTAGGCACGTATGTTTGTGAGTGAAACTCACCAGCGTCAGTGGTATCTTTGGGTTCAGAGCTCTCTCCATCCACCTTTGCCTCTCTCTGCTCCGATGCCTCCTCTGCAGAACACGGACACACCAGAGATATCTTATTTACCACAGATACCGACTCCTAGAGAAATGTGATGTGACTCACTACAGAAAACCCTCTCTGAGGACTGCTTTATTTCAGGTGCCGTTGGTGACGCAGACGAGGGGACAGGCTAGGTGTGGAGGGCAGGTGTCTGAACTCACCTGGGCGCGTGCTTCCGGTAGGTGGAGCTTTAGCAGGCCTTCCTCGGCGACCGCCTCTCTTCTGATCACTCTTCTCTTCTTCCTCCTTCTGAGACTGATGAACAGCACTTTTATTTAGCTAGATATTCACCCCTAAACCCTCACCAAAATCAGTCATAAGCCATGCAGGGGACTTCTCTCTCCCTGTGGTCAGACAGACTTGTGCCCTGTATAACAGATGATGTGCACTGAGCTGTAGGCAGGGAGACAGACGTTCACTCGCCCCCCTCAGACATGAATCTGTGCATCAGGAGGGTGAGCTGCTGTTGCTTTACCTCCTGTTTCTCCTCACTTGTCCCTTCCCTCGCCATCTCCTCCTTCTGCTGGCCACCTGTTTATGAAATACAACAGCACAGGTGTGTAAGAAACAGAGACTGTCCACACAGACAGTACACACATGTGAAAGACATAGACTGACTACACAAACAGCAGCACAGGTGTGTGTGAGACAGAGACTGCCCATACTACTGCACATACATGTAAGAGACAGAGACTACCAGCACAACTGCACACACGTGTGAGAGACAGAGACTGCCAGCACCGGCTCGTTGATGTTGGGTTGCTACTCACCCTCATCAGTGGTCTTCGCTGCAGCGCCAGAACTTCTTCCTCGACGAGCCGGTGCATCTTCAGCCTTCTCACGCTGTTCCCACAAAACAGCACAAACACACAGCACACGGTTATTCTCCTCAGCTCACCTCCTCACTGCTCCAACCAAAACCACACACATAGCGCACACACACACACACACACACACACACACACACACACACACACACACACACACACACACACACACACACACACACACACACACACCACACAGTTATTCTCCTCAGCTCACCTCCTCACTGCTCCAACCAAAACCACACACATAGCGCACACACACACATAGCGCACACACACACACACACACACACACACACACACACACACGGTTATTCTCCTGCATCAGTATTCTAAACCACTGATAGTGCTTCTGCTGTAGTTAACATGCGAGTAGCAGCACATGGCAGTTCAACCCCTTACAGGGGCTATGAAGCCTCAGTCTCCCATCACTACAGCGACACACACAATGCAGCTAAGCTTCAGTGCTCAAACAGCACAGTCACAGAATGGGATCCGGGGAGACAGACCTCCTCTGTGTCCTTCCCTTCCTCCTCTTTCTCCTCTTCCTGCTCCTGGGATGAGGACCCTGCCGAATTTAAAGAAAAAAAAAAACAGAGGGGACACACAGTCACACAGCAGTCACATGACCCATTTCCCCACTTTTTCTCCCATCTTATTGGACACTCCAGTCACATGTAACAGCACCCGACAGACTGGGACATAAAGCGGGTGGTGGTAAGAAAGTGTGTGACCTGGCAGACGCAGAGAGGGGTACATACGCGTTCCCCTCAGGGAGGGCGTTGTGGTCTTCGGTGGCCTTCCTCGCCGTGGAGTTTTGGTTTCTACGGCCTTCTCGCCTTCATCATCCTGTGGGCACACAGTAAAAACAGGTGACCTGCTATTAACCAGGAATTTCAGGAAAAAGTACTCAAACACAAAGTACTGAGAAACAGCTCTGAGAAACTCTACAATACCCCAAAGCAATAAAGGGGTTTAGTCAGGTCTAAATCTTTTCTTTACATTCTGAGTACAACAGTTGTTTTTACACAGTCTTTGGTAGCTGACAGAGTTTAGGGACAGAGCTGAAAGAGTTCTGGGGGTGTAGCTGAAAGAGTTTAGGGATAGAGCTGAAAGAGTCTGGGCGGAGCTTAAAGAGTTTGGTGGGTGGAGCTAACGTAGCTCTCCACTCACGCTCTTAGCTTTCTGAGCCCTTCCTGGTGCTGCTGTCTCCTCGCTCTCTTCCTTCCTGGTCTTGCCTGGGGAGGGTACAGAGAGATCAGTGCTCTGGCCCCCCGTGTGGGACAGGAGATGTGATCAGGTGAGAGGCAGTGCACTGACTGGTGTCCCTCTGGGGGGTGGAGCCCTTCTGGGGAGTGGAGGCACTCTGGGAGGCCTGCCTCCGACGGCCTCTCGTCTCTTTCACATCCTCCGTTTCTTTGTCCTGTTAACGAAAACGAGAGAGAGGAACACAAATCACCCTGATCTTACTCTTCTTACCACAGGTAGTCCAGCAAACAGCAGACACATTACAACAACACATCCCAGCAGAGATGTGATGTTACTGTACTGTGAAGTAACACATCCCAGCACAGATGTGATGTCAGTCTAAGGTGATATAACCCAATCACGATGCAGAGATCCACTCACTTCAGCAGACCTCTCCGGGCTCCGTTCCTGGCTGTCCGTGTCGCTCTTTGACCCTTTACCTGAAGAGTTACAGTAAGAAGAGGCACAGCACCATAAACCTGCTGCTTAGTGTACTGTAATCAGCACAGTTCATGGTATCAGTACCATATTACAGTATCGTAAAAATATTCCTAAGGATAGTGAACAGTGCTCCTGACTGTATATCAGTACAGCATTACATTATTAATGTAATGTAATGTAATTACAATACCATAAACAAATAGCTTAGTGTATTGTAATAAGCACTGTTCACTGTATCAGTACTGTATTACAGTAGCATAAACATGCTTAGCTGTACTCACTGGCTTGTTTGACTAGTCTGGGCGGTCGCCCTCTCCGTGTTGGGCGGATTTCCTCTGCTTGGTCTGACTGCTCCTCCTTCATCAAAGACATTTTGACAGCATCAACACCAGTCATTTGACTGTACACTTCTTAGGACAGATTGGGCTAAGTAGCACCTTTATTTGGCTTTAGTTACAAAGGGGATGAAAAAGGGGCACTTAATTCAGATGAAGGAAACAATGAAACATTTGTCTTTAACACTGCCGTATTTCTACATCAAAATGGCACATTAACACAGAACATAGGTAAACATAAAGCAAAACTTACAGACTCAGACTCCTCCTTCTCCTGGGCTGGTCTTTTACCTGGATGAGAACATGTGACAACATTAAACAGATTACATCAAATCGATTACACAAATAATAAGTAACTGGAAAATGAGGATAAGCTGACCTTCCTAAAAGAGCCCAAGCGCAGCAGAAACAATCGATCCCCACCACCACCACAGCATAACACGTAGATTTACATAACACCATTAATATCTGCCTCAGATGATGGGGACACTAATCATCAGATCCACATCATCACCATGGTAACGCCAGACTTACCGGTCTCCTTGGCAGCGGTCTTAGGCCGCCCTCCCTTGCGTTCCACGGGTACCTCCTCTTCTTCCTTCTCCTCTTTCTGCTGTAACTGAACACAGGGAAATATTGTCATTATTGTCATTATTAATACCACTGACCTCCTTAGGTTCCTTCCTCAGAGCGCAGTTTACATCTCTGCATATTACCCATCCATAAAGTTAAACGCTGGACCAAATCGGGGTGATCGCCTTAATCACAGTACCACCTTGCTGCATGTGAGACTGAAATCAGCAAGGCCAGGAGTTTAGGTTGTAAAGTAATCCACTTTCTACTGTAACGGGTGATTACGTCAGAATAACAGGTATGTGATGTGAACATGCAGCCAAGTGGCCAACTGCGTGAAACAAAGACTTACATCCGTGCCTCTCTCTTCCGCAGGCCCAGACTCCATCTCACCTGGACAAAAACACAGAGATGCAGCTAGACACATCCACAATCAGCTGTCAAATAACATCATCTCAGCCCCAATCACTTATGACTGTTCATTTGCTGTGTTTCTCTGGGTATGGCTGTACCCTCAGTGTGCGGTGTGCATTCAGCTGGCAGTGTTTCTGCAGACCGCTCCGCGCCTGTGACGTCTCCGTCAGACCGCTCCGCGCCTGTGACGTCTCTGTCAGACGGCTCCGCGCCTGTGACGTCTCTGTCTGACGGCTCCGCGCCTGTGACGTCTCCGTCTGACGGCTCCACACGTGTGGCGTCTCTGTCAGACGGCTCCCTGCTCTCCGTCTGCCTCTCTGCCTCCTCAGTCACGGCCGCCGCCTCGCCTGCAGGCAGGGGGAGAGAGAGCAGAGGTCAGGGCAGGGCGAGTGTTTTCGGCAGGGCACTGTGTGTCAGGCATTCTCAGCTCGGTGCTGTGTCTTGTGAAGTGTGTACTGGCAGAAGCATTATACCCTTGGCTTCAGCTGATGGACCCTCCTCAGAAGAGGGCTGGCGCACACTGCCAGCCGGATGAGTTTCTGCTGTTTCAGTGCTGACCACAGCTGGAAGAGTTTCGTCTGCTCCGGTGCTCACAGCAGCGGGATGTGTTTTGCCCATTTCACTGCTGACAGCAATAGGTTGTGATTCTTCTGTTTCAATGCTGAGCACCATCGGTTGTGATTCTTCTGTTTCGGGGCTGACAGCAACAGGACATGTTTCGTCTGTTTCAGTGCTGACCACACCGGGAAGAGTTTCTTCCATTTCCGTGCCGATCACAGCTTTGTCCTCCTTTAAAACATGAACACAGGACAAGAGCTGAAGAATGACTGAGCTGACAGATGGAACGTGATGATGACAGACACTCTGTCCATAACACACACACACACACACACACACACACACACACACACACACACACAGACGCAGACACAGACACATATACACACAAACACACAGACACAGACGCAGACAGAGACACGGACAGAGACACGGACAGAGACACACACACAGACACAGACTGGGGCTGGCTCTCCAGGAGGCTGGAGATGGGCGTTTTAACACAGGTTTTCTGATAGCCAAATCCCAGCCAGGACTTCAGTTCACTGACCAAGAACAGCTGTGAGATGGAAACTAAGACCACTGCTACACTGTCAGAGCATATTTTCTCACAGATGACCTACAGGACTTACACAGGATGAATGATTCCAGACTTACCCTGGTGCCAGCTGTCCCCTCGCCCTGCGACGGAGCTGGAAAAGACAGTTACCATCAGACCAAATGGGTGCAATGATGTAGGAGGCGAGAATGGGCAAATAAACATGATATTCAGCCGGTCTCATGTCTTAATCATCTCAAGCTACTTACTAATAATTTCTCAGGAAAACAGAATAAAAGCTAGAAGCCTGTCAATTGATTCTGAACATATGAAAGCAATGACACAGGTTTTAAATGCATGAACAGTTTAACACAGAAGTGACAGAAAGCACACAGAGTGAAAGTAAAAAGTCCCATGTGTTTTCACAAAATGAGCAGGGTCAGTTTCAGAACTGCAGGTAATGCTGGGATTGGCCACAGGGCCTCGGGTTTTACTTACCAGCTTCACTCTCGTCTGAGGCTGCGCTTCTCTGAGACCTCCCTCTGCTGCCTGCTCCCTTCTTCCCAGAGTCCTTTTCCTCTTCCTCCTTTCCCAAAGCAAATTGAAACAAACTCTGCACGTGTCTGATTCTGTAAATAGATCTGCACTGTCGTTGACACAAAAACATGCTGATCTAAGGTCAGACACAGATCCTTTTACTAAACAAGACAATATGTCAACTGTGGTTCAAGTAGAAGAGAAAATAAATTTGAGGGCTTGGTGGGAAACCCAAAGTCACCCAAAGTTATTCTCACCTGTGAGGTATCCTCCCTTGATGTGACTTCAGGGACATGCATCTCCTCCATGACTATGTCAGAAACACCTGCGTGAGATATGCACTCACTGTCAGAAACAACACAGGTCTGTTATTCATTGCTGGAGGTGTGTGTGTGTGTGTGTGTGTGTTGGTTCTTTTCATTACCTCTGCCAAACGATTCTGCTGTGTTGATCCCTAATCTCAGGGTATGCTGGGAATGTTGTGCAGAGCTCCCAGAGCCAACAGGGCCCTGTATGTGAGATGTGGTTTGGTGGACGTTACCGTGAACGGGTGTGTCAGTTTCCAGCGATGCGGGCACAGACCACGCCTCTGCGGCTGCCAGACTAGCGGTGGTCCTGTCACTTGGATCCCCCGGCTCTTCACCGTGGTGATGCGCGAGCGGACTCTCCGGTTGCCGCGGTGCAGGCGAGGTCATCTCCATGGTGACATCTAGCGATGTTGTGGTGTCGGGGTCCATGGAGAGCAGCGTCAGTGCCGCCTCCCGCATGGAGATCTCCGACTGTGTGCGCCTCATCCCAAAATCTCCGCCAGGGGGAGGCGCTGACGAGCCCCCCTCCCCGGTGACGCCGGCCGCCCACGCCCGCTGCTCCGGGTCAGTGACCTCACTTCCTCCCTGGCTGAACCTGCCATCCAATGAGGGGCGGGGCTCCGCGGCGCCGTCCGCCAGACTCACGGTGGTGTCCGCTTCCGTCGACGCGGGCCAGGAGGCCGTGTCGTCCTCGTCTTCCACGACCAACGCGCCTTCGCCGAACACGAGCTCGTC
This sequence comes from Megalops atlanticus, assembly GCA_019176425.1. Lineage (NCBI taxonomy): Eukaryota > Metazoa > Chordata > Actinopteri > Elopiformes > Megalopidae > Megalops > Megalops atlanticus. Next base: position 29,077,381 of record CM032891.1, read on the forward strand.
GTCCTCGGGCTCGGGGGTGATGTCACTCAAGGCATCAAAGGTGTCGTACGATAGGCTGATGGTGCTGGCGGTGGGCGGAGCCTGGGCATCCATGTTAGTGTCTTCAGGGACAGGGGCCACGGTGGGGGCGGGCTCAGGGGTGCTGAGGATGGGCGGGGACAGGGAGGAGTCTCCTCTGGAGCCCCGCCTCCTCTCCCCCAGAGTCTCCTCCCCCTTCTTCTCGGCCTCTTTGCTCTTTCTGTCAGACTCCTTCCTGCTTTTCTCCTGCGCGTTTTCCTCGCTGCCCCTTCCCTCCCTCCTCCTGTCCTCCTTGAGGGTGCTCTCCCTCCTCTTCTCTTTGAAGGAGTCGGGCCGGCCGCTGGGTTTGGGAGCTTTGCTCTTGGCCTCAGGGGCAGAGCCCTTCCTCTCTACCCTGGGCGCAGCCTGGACTTTAGGGTCCTCCCTGGACCTGGACCTGGACTTATCCGCCGCGGCCGCTTTGACCTTTGACCCGGGCTCGGCGTCTCTGGGCGTGCGGTCTGCGTCGGAGTCAGAGCCCGCCCTGTCGCCGGGGTCGGCTCTGGGCCTGCGGTCAGTGGGGGCGGCGGAGGTGGCGTCCCTGCTCTCTGGTTTGGCCTTGGGCCTGTCGGGGTGTCTCTCCTCTGAGTGACTCTTCGAGCGCTTCAGCATGTCCTTGGGCTGCCGGTCCTTCCGCTTCCCTCCCTCCCCCCCGGGCTCCATGTCCGACCTGTCCTCGGAGGAGCCGGCCGAGTCCAGCAAGAACGGCTGCCTGGGGTCGCTCCTCTGCGCCCCCTTCTCTCCCTTGGCCTTGTCCGGTTTTGGGGAGTCCACAGACGCGCCCCTCGGTCTCTTCACACCCTCTTCCGGCGTGCCCGCCTCTGACAGGGAGGTACGGACCTCCCTGCTGGTGGAGGAGCTCTTGCGCTCCGCCTTGCTCCTGCTCTTCTTGTCGGACCGGTCATCCTCGGCTCTGGGCCGGTGCTTGCCCCGCTCGTCCGACAGGCTGCGCTCCTTCTCGCCCCTCTCCCTGGGGTGCTTGGGGTGCCTGTCGAACTTGCCCCCCGCCCTCTGCCTCAGGAGCCCCTCGGAGCCCAGTTCCAGGTCCAGGATGAAGGAGTGTGTCCTGCTCCGGTCCACCAGTGGCTTCCTCTGCTCGCTGCCGCCCCCTGCTGGAGCTTCCTCAGAGACGCTGCCGCTCTTCCTCCTACGCCCCTCCTCGGATGTGGCCGACTCCGACACCCTCCTGACCGGCTTGAGCTGCTGGCTCTTGAGGTAGCCGCCCCTCGATGCCTCCTGTATCAAAGGAAACAAGCAAAAAACCACAGTGGTCACAACACGCCAGAAGGTTGTGGGTTCGACTCTGCGGTGGAACACTGATTCTGATTCTAACAATTACCTCTCCCCTTGGGAAATCAAACATTTATAGGAATTCAGCCGCAACACAACATATCCTTGGATCAGAGCACAAATCCAGTTTGGAAACAGCGGTGTGAATGAGTGATTTTTGAGGTGACAGGCCCGGAGCTGGTATATGATAAACTCGCTGGCTGGAAGAGCAGCTTTCCTCAGAGTCTCCTCCTCCACATCCTCCTGCCTCCTACTCACCGTCTCGTCCTCCTTCCTGAAAAACACAGCCACCCACAGGCAGTCAGACACTGGCAGCGCGGAGACATGCAGCTGCTCTTCGTTCACACACACACACACACACACACACACACACACACACACACACACACCAACACACACACCCCAATTGCACACCCCCATGCACACACTCATGCATATGCACACATACCTGGAGTCTCTCTTCCTCTTCCTGCTGAGGGCCACCTGTTTCTCCAGAACCTTCTTCTGCTTGCGGACCTCCTTGGCGCTGGGTCCCTGTGGTTCCGGGTTGGGAGAGGCGGGTTCGGATCTGCCCTCCTCTGCAGAGAGAAAGCACCTTTGAGTCCGCCCTCCTCTTCCTGCTCTGAGGGAAAGCCTGTTTCTCCACACCCCATCTTCTGCTAACATGGCCTCCTTGGCGCTGGGTCCCTGTGGTTCCGGGTTGGGAGAGGCGGGTTCGGATCTGCCCTCCTCTGCAGAGAGAAAGCACCCTTGTTAACACACCCCGCCCTCCTCGTTAACATGCCCCGCCCTGCTCTGCAGAGAGAAAGCTCCCTCGTTAAAACACCCCGCCCTCCTCGTTAACATGCCCCGCCCTGCTCTGCAGAGAGAAAGCTCCCTCGTTAAAACACCCCATCCTCCTCGTTAACATGCCCCGCCCTGCTCTGCAGAGAGAAAGCTCCCTCGTTAAAACACCCCATCCTCCTCGTTAACATGCCCTGCCCTGCTCTGCAGAGAGAAAGCTCCCTCGTTAAAACACCCCATCCTCCTCGTTAACATGCCCCTGCCCTGCAGAGAGAAAGCTCCCTCGTTAACACACTGTGTGTCAGGGTGACAGAGCAGAGTCTGGGAGGGAAGAGCTGAGCGTACCGTTCTCCTGCGGCTGGGTCACTTTCTGCCTCCTCTTCTCCTCCAGCCGCTCCCTGTTCTGCTGCCTCTTCAGCAACCTCTCCTCCTTCTCTTTGGCCTGGGGGAGGAGACACACACACACACACACACACACACACACACACACACACACACACACACATGTTGTAGTCACTACCAGCATCACAGAACCCTCCCTTCTAAGAGCCAGGACTCCACTGTGCTAATGCTATACATAAGCATTACTGGGTGAGAGCCCTTTTGTTCAGCTGTCTGATGAGGGCATGGCTGTGTAATGGCTGTTCATGTGACAGGACAGCGCCCCCCTGTGGCCCGCTGAGGGAATAACTCACAGCAGAGCGCCGGCGCTGCTCCACGGTGATCTCGTCGTCCGAGTCACTATAGTAACGGGAGTACAGGAAAGGCTTGTGGACGTAGGCCTGGCGACCGCCGCGGGGCTTGCGCTCCTTGTTCTCCTCTTTGCTCGTGGCCTGAGGCTTCTTCTCAATCTTCTCATCTGTACATCACACACACGCACACACACACACGAGACAGGGAGTGTTTCTGATTATACATACATTTGGACGTATTTCAAGGTGCACATACATGGGTCAATTGGTAAATAGGTGGATGACAGGTCTGTAGGTGGAGGTGAGATTGAATGGCAGGTCTGAAGACGGAAATCAGAGTAGGTGAGGGGGTGAATGGTAGGTCTGTAGGTGGAGGTGAGGGTGAATGGTAGGTCTGTAGTTGGGAGGTGCAGGTGAATGGTACGTCTGTAGTTGGGAGGTGCAGGTGAATGGTAGGTCTGTAGGTGGAGGTGTGGGTGAATGGTAGAGCAGTAGGACTAGGTGAGGATGAGGGGGTGAACGGTAGGTCTGTAGGTGGGGGTGACGGCGAGACATGGACACACCTTCAGAGGTGATCTCGCCCTCCTCTGTTGAGTCGGACGGCTGTGGTTCTTCGTCGCTCTCCTCTTCGAAGGAGGACAGGTCACTGGTGTGGACAGAGCTCACTGTGATGTCACTCAATCCGTCCAGGTCAGAGTCCTCCAGGGAGTATTCTAATGCAACGGCAGACACATAAAACACACCATCAATCAGCAGCACTAACTTAACAAAACTTCCCATCAACTGAGAGAGTGAGCACAAAACCAGCCATTCAAATGCTTAGGAATGTCAACCTGGAGTTCTCCTTTAAATGTAATTTTCCATCTTTTTTCCTGCTTGACTGGACAATCATACAAACTGTCACATCTAAGGCACACATTAGTTAAGGACTGGGCTTGTTCATTTTCGCACACATAATGTAATCTATTCTGTGCAGCTGAACACACAGGCGGGGCATGTTACCTTCCTTTAAGCTCTCCCTGGCTTTCTGCCGGATGTGCTGTTTCTCGCTGGGGGATTTCTGGGCCTCCCCGTCCTCTCTAGCCTTCCCTGCAGGTTTCCCGCTGGCCCTGTCTCTCCCCTCTTCCGCCTTGACCTCCCTGGCCTCCTCCGTCGGCTCCTTTGACTCCTCCTCCACTTCCGTCGCCTGCTTCTCTGGCTCATTTGGCTCGGGGGTGACCTCCATCTCCACCTCCCGGGCCTGGGCCTCCGACCCGGGCTGCTCCTCGCTCCACCCCTCCCCCTTCTCCTGCGCCTCCTCCCCCAGGCTCATGTCCTGCTCCCCGGCCTCTGTCTCCTGGGCCAGCTCCTCCTGGGAGGGGTCCCTCTCCAGCCCGCCGTCACCCAACGCCACGGGGCCAGGCCTCCTGCCGCGCTCCCCCGCCCGGTCCCCCCCGGCCCGGGTGCTGGCCTCCTGGTTCAGGGAGCTGATGGTGTCCAGTATGGACATTGCGTCGCTGGCGGCCGTGGTGGCCGGGACGGAAGAGGGGCCTGGAGGGCAGAATTACCTCGTGCAATCATTCAGCGCTCTTTGCTTTTAAAAATGGTTTCAGACCACTCTTCAAATCAAATGCGTGCAACTCAGTTCTTCCACTGATCGTGCTGATTTTTGTTCCTAATTCTGTGCTATTAATTTCAATTAAATTATTAAATTAGCCTACTAAATTCCTATTACTATTACCTAATTAAATTACTATTAAATTAGACTGATCACTTATTCGGTTTGGTGCTTTCCAATAAAGCAATCCATTAAAGCTAGAGGAATTACACTTTAATGCTGAAGACTGCACATGTACACCATCCTAAAAAACAGAAACTGGCCAAGCAGAGCATGAATGATTGTACACACCAGCTAACTGTACATCGAAGTGGGCTTGCTAAGGCAAGACAAATGCAATCCTCTGATACACTCACATGCAGTCAACGGCTATTTTTCAGGCTACAACTCAAACAGTGCTCTACATAGGCTGACACGCTACTCTGCTGACACCATCCAAGCAACTCGCCTGATGAATTTCAGGGTACCTGAAAGCTGTGAGACGAGCAACTCCTGCTGACCCACCCACCCCTGCCCCTACATCCTTCACTGTGGGCTCCCAGTTCATCATGACACATGGCTGGTATGAAACCTTGTTCGTAGAGTTCAGATTGCACTTTACTCACTGAGCCACTCAGGAGACACAGACCACACCCTAATTTCTGATCACAGCACACACACAGTAGACAACAGTAACATGGGCTCCATTTTTTTTTGGGGGGGCTCAGCCTTGGTCTGCAGATGTCAAGGCAGCTGTCTCAGTCTGGACAGACACCAACATTCAGTGTAAACGCATGTGCTACAGCTCTGACTGCAGGTTCCGGAAAGGAAAACCAGCATTAGATGGCATTCCCCAAAGGGACCCCATTACCTGGAGCTGGTATGTAGCTGTCCTGTCTCTCCTCCCCTGGCGTGGGGCACACCAGGGGCTGGTCGCTGGGGGTCCCGGGGGACAGAAACTCGCGCACCACTCTCTCCACCTGGGGTCTGAAGGTGTGGTGGATTTTGGGGTCCACGACCTGGGCGACTATCCTGTCAACCCCCTGTTCCAACATCCCTGACCTGGAGCAAGGTCAACCAGGGGGCCCAGAACAGAAGGAGACACTCATTAGACACTCTTATGAAACCCCATGAAAATTAAAAAAAGAGGGAGAACTGAGACAGGCTACAGAGATCACCTGCTAAAGCTGTGGTTTAATAACAGCTGCTAAGAATATGGGAAAAAGAGTCCCTTTGTAATCTATGCTACACCATGACACTTTCCAATCGTTTGTTAACACCTTTTAAAATCCATTACGATCATGTGCCTTCACTGTTTCGGTAGTGATTTTTAAAAACAAATCGCTTAACACTAAGGGCTACTCCCTATGAAGGGAGTGCAACAGGTGTATTTTGGTAGAACGTGATTGTTTTCTTGAGCCTTTTGGCGTTGCAGAGACGCATCCCAGAACACAGATGATTTTACAGCAATCAGGCGTGCATGTCAGATCTGCGTACGTACTGGAGCACCAGCTGTCGTATGTTGTTCCGCAGCTGGTTCTTGTTCAGGTGAGGGCTCCATGTATGGTTGGACAGGTGGTTGGACACGAAATTGTCCACTCTCTGCCTCAGATTCAGATAGGCGGGCTACGGAGGAAACGAATGCACGATGAACACAAGTAAGCGACATAACATCTCATACTAATTACCTAGTGAGCTAGCAAGTCAGTTTGCTGTCAAATTGTGAGTTTGCAAGAAAAACGACCTGCAGGCAGCTGGCCAGCTGACAAAACGAGAGCTACAACGGTACAACGAGGTACTTAGATATTGCTTCCAACACTAGCAGCATCCAACCAGCTATTACTGTTAGCTAACCATCTAAACTGAGTTTATTACTTGTGGGCGTTGGTTTTTTGATGGAGACAACAGCTCACAATTATTTGGGCTTAAGACAATCTATTGTTCCAAACATAGATTTGAGACATCGAGCTAGCATTTGTAACTTCACAAAATACTTTCTGAAACACAGAAACTGGCGTTAGCTATAGCCAAATACAAATCCCTTTTATTTCTCCTCTCACGTAATGCACTCCTCGCAAATGAAAGTACAAATACATATAATGATAATAAAGATCCAGCAGAGCTACTTCAACACGAACCTGCCACGAACAGCTACCTAATGTTACTCTAAGGTGGCGCTTGCACCGCACATCAGAAATAACTATAACGATCACAAGATATACCCCTGTCAAAGCTGGCCGGCTATGGCCGAAATGGGCGTCTTGATTTCAGAAGCGGCTGTTACATCCATACCTTTGTATCAACGTCCGCCAAGCAGTCCCTTCTAAACTGGTCAAAAAGACCTTGGGTTTTCAGATGGTTTACGATCATCGAGACCAGCTGCGGGTCTCCGGGCGGTAAACCAGCCATCTGCAACCCAATGCGGTACTTTTAAAACAAATAAAATTATAATACAAAATATAAGTATTTATAAAATGTCAGTTCCGTTTCATGTGACTGTCTTGGGTTCCCTTGCTCTCCTCACTGGCTAAATATTTTGATTCGCGAGTGACCCCAGCGACCCGGAAGTTTAATAAACTGAATGAGTTGTTTCGGCGGTTTTAAATTAGCGCCCTCTGCCGACGGGAGTAAGAACGGTGCTCTCCTTCGTTCTGTCCCAGTCAGAGACATCGATACGAGCTACAAATGAACTCTAGAAGAATATGAACTCTACCTATTGTACCTGCTTGTAAACAACGCACTGCTTATGAACTGATGTTGTTTGATGCTGCACCGTTAACTGCTCATTTTGTATGTATTGTTATGTGGTGATTTTATGATTTTATCATGCCTACCTTCTGCAGTTGCCCTTCAGGAATAAATAAAGATTTTTTAAATTGAATTGAACTGAAATACTGTCTTTATTCACCTGTGGTTTTGCCCCTGATGCAGCATATTCATCTACACAAACTCAGTTTATAGGTGCTGTAAGGTACGTGTGAACAAAGTGCCACATCTAAGTCATTCTACAATTTACTGAGGATTTTGAGATATAATAAAAGTCACAACACATTACTGTCATATAAAGGATTTATTTTAGCCAGCGCAGCAGATAACTCAGCACCTGTACCGTACAACGACAATCAAACTTTTCCCCCTAACCCTGCTTATACTAAATCAGTAAAAAAATGTAATTGAGTTGTGGTGCAAACTGTGGTATGGTCATAGATAGATGTGTGAGATGAATATCAGAGCACATAAACCTACAGAAGATGTAGCTGTAGGAGCACTGGGGTACAACGACTCACTGTTCTGCCACCCACAAACCCCCCCCCATCATCAAGTGATCCCTTCCTTCAGGCAGATACCCTGATTCCTCAATGTCACTGTTACTGCAGCAAAGAAAGCAATTATGTTTTGAAACTTGTGCTTTCTTGTTCTCTCACAGGGAGAGAGTGCAGGCACACTCATGCATGCACGCACACACACACACCTTACGACCCCAAAGCCCTGTGCCTGCTTTGATTCTCAAAATGATTTTGAGGGAATAAGGTAATTACACCTGCTCACAAATTCTAAACTGAATTAATCAACGTCCTTTGTGTTCTAATCGAGGTATGATCATTTATTCATTATTTTTCCATAATATGTTTATTTATAGCATTCTTCCTACTATGAAATGCACAATGCAGCTGATTAACGTAATCATGTGAGCACAGGCTTTTCACCAAGAAAACAATGAAATATTTGTGCTGAAGATCATGTTGGGAATGTGTCATTTTCAAAAACAGCATAGAATTTCAGGAACACAGAATGTCATGGTTAAATCAACTCCACAACATTTTACCCTCTACATACATAATCATGAATTGTGTTTCTCTGGGTACAGTATCATTGTCACCTGCAGTTACTGTAGCTGCTACTAATGATTGATTCTCAAGTGAATTTAGCCCAGCGCGTCTTGCCAATGAAATGCACAAACACCGTGTTTTGGTGAACGCAGTGTTTTTCTCAAACTTCCCTATCAGCTCCCCCAATGGCACATCCTGCTTGTGACGGACGTCAAACGTCTCATAGTGACTGACAAACCAGATGTCCGCTATGGACTTGTACACCAGCATGCAGAGCTGGTGGTCATGGTTACCATCGGTGACGTTGCATTCGTCTATTCTGCACATCCAGGTTTGCTGGAGGAGAGTGGTTGGTTGTTATAATGATTCTGGTAGTTCTGTGAAATGATTTTCCAAGAAGTTTTTGACTGAAACAGCTTTGTGGTGAAGTCAATGCAGACCATTTGATAATTGTTGACATTCTCAATCTTACGAGAGCAGCCGAAATCGGCGGACGTGTACAGCCTCATGGTGAATCGGGGGGCCTGAATGTCATGGTACAGGCTGATGGCCTCCATGGGCAGAGAGTTGACCTGGTAGATTAACGCGCTCTCGGAGAGGAAGATCTCCCTGACGCCCGCCGGCAGCGTGTCCGCGACGCTGGGGTCGTACACGTCCAGCGGGGACATCAGCGGGAATCGCACGTGCTTCAGGATGCCTTCTGGCCCGGCCTTGTTGTGCGTGAGCCAGCGCCTGACCGCCCGGAAGAGCTGGAACTCGCTCTCCACCACCAGGTCGGCGCTGTCGAGCAGGGAGCAGAGGCGCTGGGGCTCCAGGGACAGCCACTCCGCGGAGCCCATGATGGCGGCGGCGTTGAGGGCGGCGTGGCGGGCGCAGGCCTCCTCCAGCTCCCGGAAGTTGACGCGCTCTGCGCTCCTCCACCAGGCCAGGGCGCGGCCTGCGGGGCCCTCCCCGACGCTCCGCAGGGCAAACTTCTCACAGCTCCGCCTCAGCGCCGAGACGTTGTACTTGTCCGTCAGCACCAGGAGGGGGAAAAGGTTCTCTGCGTCGACGGCCAGGGAGCCGGTGTAGAAGTACTGGAGGAAGAGGTCCATAAACTCCACGCAACTCTCCTCCTCGGTTAAGTGCACCTCCTGCTGGCCGGCCTCCCGCCAGCGGTCGCCGGAGAGCATCTGGCGGAAGACGTCGCTGCTCAGGGACAGGACGGCGCGGTGGGCCTTCAGCCTCTCACTCCCATTCACCACCAGCTCCACGTCGCTGAAGTCCTCGCTCCAGTAGAGCCTGGAGAACCCCTCCATGATGTGATTGAGGTGATCCACCACGTGCTGGGACTCCTTCGGAACCTGTGTGAAAGGAGAGCGGGGATTGGCATAACAGAGACTCCTTAGAGGAGCAGTACTGTGTCAGCCTCTTCAAGCCCAAAGCACTCCCTCTCCAGACAGACATGCATACCCTGCTGTGGCAAAAAAAAAAAAGGCCAGGGGCCTCATTTATGGACATATGCAGGCAGGCCGACTGCATAGGCCTGATATATCAACGAGTCATACAATTACTATTATAGGCATTTCGATAGAAAATGGTAACAGAACGTCCTTTTACATAATTTGGTAAGTGTAATTTATATCTCACAGATGCCTTAAGCTGCCGTCCCGTGTTTGGATACCAGTCTTGTTCGGACATCAAGCTCACACCACTTTGGAAAATAAGGTCAAAATACCACCGCTTTAAATTTTTGTGCACAATCAGAATGATAACTTAGTCACGGCTCAGGCAATGAAACACAGAAGAGAACCCAGTTATTGCAGTTCTTTACCTTTAATCTAGGGTTGTTTCTTACATGGTTATTGTTATGATGTGAAAATAACACAAATTGTACAAATTATTTTATGTGATTTCAAAGGCAAATGTAGCACCGTGCAAATAAACACACGGTTGTAATCTAACGCTTGGATTATGTAATAGTAATGCTGTTTCTCAGATTTTTTTCCTGATTTCCTATCGTTAATTGTTCAGATTTAAATTAATGTATTCTTTTAATTTATCAGGAACGATTTATTCGCCATTCCATGCTCTCGGCAAAGATATCAAACAGAGTTTAATCTGAAGTATATGAGAGCACGTCTGTAATGAAACTGTGGCGGTTTTATGCGGGTATGTTCAACCCTTGGAGCTAAGGAATTACCCAACGGCTCAAAATAGGCTTCAGATGAACATGAACTCGCTGTAAAATATAAATTACCACAAGGACCAACAACATGCAGCATAATCCACACAGATACGTCCATGCATACACATCGTAAAAAAGCGTGCAAAAGCGCGTATGAAAATATCATGAACCCGTCTGAGGAGAGGTTTTGCAAAATGCACGTCAGGAATCATCTGCAAACGCGGACAGGGACTTTCCTGAAGTTCTCGCCTTACCTCCTCAGAAGAGGGCTCAGATTTTACCAGGCCGTTACAGCTTCTCTTCATTTCGGTGTTTAAGTGTGTTAGAAAGATGGCGAGAGATTAGCAAGTTATGTTGCTTTACTCTCGATCGTACGAGCGTGTCAATGTTGGAAGTCTGCACGATCAGGGGGAAAGTGAGAAACAACTGCTCAGCCACAGACAATCCTGTACTTTCAGTTTCCTTACGCCTGTTGCTGCGTTGCTGGAGAGGAAACCAAAGTCTGAAGTTTGAAAGGGAGTTTGATGAAGAAATCCGTACATTTTGATTTAGTATGATATTATATAAACAATCCGCTAAATGTAATTTTATAAAACAGCCATGACAGCTGTATTTCGGCTGGCTCAGACAAAGAACGTGTGAGGCTGAGAAAGATAAGTGGCAGTGAACTTTTTAGAGTGGCCACTGGGCTGCGCTGTTTCTCTTGTTTTCACTCCTTTCTGCTGCTGAAGTTCCCAAATTTGTAGTTACAGGCCTACACAAAGTCTGGACTTCTTAGATTATTCCAACTCTACATTTAGACATTAGACAGACATACACATTGTTCTGTATTTACAGCGCACAGGTGTGGGTTTATGAATGATAAACAGAACATTCAGGATGGAAATGTAAGAAAAGGGAGCAAGAGAGTTTGTCCTGGAGACAGTGCAGTCAGGTTTCCAGCGCTTAGTTCGGACAAAGGCACAGTTCAAACACGCATACACACACAACTACAGACAGACGCACGTACACACACATCTCCTCATATTTCAGGATACGACCGTTGACAGGGATAAGTGCTGCAATGGGACACTGCTTGAGCGTGAGCGGGTCGGCGGTTTTACCACGTTTTTTTTTTAATCAAACTCTGATTAAGTTTGGAAACTGTGGACGGCAAGCATTGAGTCAGGGTCCAAAAGAGGTGATACCTGCTGTGACTAACACACCTGCGACACTCATTCTGAAACTGATCGCTGGCCGTTTGCTGCCGACGTCTGACTCACAGGAAGCTCAAACATTAACCCGGCGGAGGCGTCCGTGCCGTCGCATTCAGCGAACTCTGTGCTCTTTGGGTGGGAGGCAGTGGACTTTCGGCCTCGATGTACTTCCTGTATGACGCCAATCTCTGAAATTTTGAACAAACGATTTTTCTTATGAATTTAAGTGCCATCTTATGCTGGTAAAAGGAGGATACCACAAACCGGGGGGAAAGAGGCGCACCTTTGTGTGTGTGTGTGTGGGGTTGCTTTATAGCAATACAAGTTTTGCAGCTAGGCTCCACATGCATTTCTTGAGAACTTCACCAGGAAGGAAATTACAGATATGCCTACAGCTGCATCTAATACCAGAGAAGTATTTAATCACATTCTAATAAGGCAAATTAAGTAGTGTAAAACCTAATAAATAAGATGAATAAGTCAGTTGGCCCAGATGGTATTTACCTAACAGTACTGAAAGAACTATTATTATGAATTATTTATAACCCATGACCAATAATCTTTGTGCAATCACTGGAAACTGCAAACAAGGAAGTGCTACTTTGATAAAGGGGTTCATATTGACCCAGGGAACTTCAGGCCAGTTAGTTTAACTTGCCTCATGTATAAGAATTTGAAACTGAAATTGGAAGAATTGTAAAAAATATCTAATTTGTTAACAAAACAAATCCAAGAAGATTTAATTACAGTCCAGAATGTGGCAGATACCTCAAATAAAATTTAAGATCAAATTCAGCATGTGGAGATAACACTTTAGGACAGGATCATTTTATGGGGGGATACTAAATTAGATTGTGTGCATTATTAAAAAGGGGGGGTGTAATGGTTGACTGAAGTCTGTCAGGAAGTAGACATTGTGCTGAAGCAGACAAAAGCAAATAGAATACAGGAACATACAGAAAATGTATGGGGCATAAATCAAAGGAGTCTATATTAGCATTATGCAATGCCTTTATTGGACCACACAGGGTCCAGTCCTAGTGATCACAGAGAATGGCAACCACATGAAGGACATAGAAGCTCTCAAAAAAGTACAGAGAAGGGCAACAAAACTGGCTACAGGTAAGACATGTAAGCTGTAGAGAGAGACTTTAAAGAAAGATCTCTTTAGTCTCTGAAAAATGAGACTTGTGGGATTTGACTGAGGTTTTTACATATTTTACAGGAATCAAAGTGTAAAAAAGCTAAAGCTTTTTCAAGTGCAATAAGTGCAAAAGCTATTTCATGATAAGTTGTGTCAGGAGAAGAAAAAGAAATAGGTGGCAGCCAGTTAAATGTGAACTTCACACTGGCTCTAGCAAATATATTTGCACACAGAATGAATGGGACAGTTAATCAGGATTCCCAGTGAAAACAGAGCCTCGGAGAGTGTTGAAGATCGGGCTCGGCACAGTGATAGACACACTCTGTAGATGGTAAACAGAATGACAAGCCGAGCTGGGCTACATATCCTGATCAATCAATAAAGCTCTTACGTTCTTATGTGTGTATGTGCTTGTATATGTATGTGTGTAAGTGTAGTGCAAATGTGTGTGTGTGAGAGAGAGAGAGTTTGTGTATGTATGTGAGTGAGCTTGTGTGTATATGTGCAAGTGTGTGCATGTATACAGTATATGTGTCTGCGTGGGTGTGTGTGTGTTTATATGCTGAGACCCATATTACTGCACCCAGCCAGGATCTCATTCAAATGGTGTGCCTTATTCACTACATGAACACCCCAGGCTTAGCTCTAAATCTTCCAGTTCACTGTGTTGTCCCTGAACAATAGAAAGCACCCTGCTAAACTGATGTCACATGAATGACATTCTGCCCTGTGGTAGAGCCAGATGTGTGTGTGTGTGTGTGTGTGTGTGTTTCTGTTTTCGTTGTGCTTGCATTCATTATTCCACACCAGAGGCAAATGAAGGAGGGAGTCAGGAAGAGTATGTGGCATTCAGTGGTTAGTACTGACACAGAGTCATGTGAAATGCACACACACACACACACACACACACGTGTGCTGGGGTCAGAGTGTTCGGTCTGTTGGTCAGCAGAGCTTGTTCTCTTCACTCTTCATCCTGTTAGCAGATAGACTGTGTCTGTCCAATCTCCATGGAAACGTGAGGACAGGGGTGTGCTTTGACACCCCACAATATTGTGCTGGACAGCAAAGAGCACATTCATATTTTCAAACTCAAATAGCAGAAAACTAAAAATGCTTTTTATTATCCCACCCAGTCTGTTTGTGGAATATTAGACTTCTTTAGACTTCCCCTTGAGTAAAAACACCACAGCTGTGTCCATCCATTGTTCAAAGAGCAATCACAAAATAAAACAAAAGCAAGGTGATCCACCTAGCATTCTACCTCTCCGCCTATTCCACTTTTCAGCCGTGAGAGTGAGCGTGAATTATACCATTATACACAGTTCGCAGAAATACATTTCAGCCAAACTCAAATCGGAAGTAGGCTCACTGAAGTAACGCTCCTGTATATAAAGCAGGATCTGGGTCCTGCATGTAAGTCGCATGTGTATGGCTGGTACCTTGCATATTCTACATTTAAATACAGATAGAAAATTAAGCAGGAAAGGATTAAACACCCACTGCGTTTTCCACACTGTGAGCTGTTCACCTCGTGGTTTGGTAACCTCAGAATGTGGCCGGTAGAGTTGCGTTCACAGCAACAGGAAACTGCAATTTTCAGACAGGCAATTCACCTCAAATGACCTTCAGTCTGGTGAACTGTAAGTATATGATCAATCATCAGTAAAACATTCATGTTGTTGATATTACTTACAACAGTGCGTCTCAGAGCACTGATACATCTGTATTACGGTTTTATTTAATAGGTTTAACTATTTATTTATAGGGCCAGACTAAATCTAGTCTTAATTCCCTTCTTTAACAGTAATAGGCACTGGCAAGCATTTAAATCAGAGAAAGCTGCACTAGTGATGCTTCTTTGCGACTTCGTATGACATCAAGGAAAACATTGAACAATAAATAATAGTAGGGGAGAGCGGGGTATGTTGTCACACTTTTCACTCTTTCTTACATTGACTGGGCACATTACATCACAATGGTATAAATGTCTTGGGTACATATTTTGTATTCATTACATCTTCATATCTTATTTCATTACAAAGTTACAGACAGTTAAATACAGTGTGCGCACTTGTGACAACTTGCCCCATCAGCGGGTAAGTTGTCACATTGGATTATCAACAAACAAAAACACAAAAATTCAAAACCAAATTCAACATCATTAAAGAATTCAAAACAACAAACAATCATCCGTAAATAACAACACATAACATCAAGTTACAGTTCTGGCACACACAAATTGCCTGGCCTGAGGTGCAAGCATCATCACCTCACACACTGCACCCAAGTCTCCTTTGGGCGGCTGTTTGAGAATGGCTCCACACAGACAAGGCAGAAGCACTCCTCTTCACCGTCTAGGATTTTTCTGTTTTTAGCTGCCTTCTTGTTCTTTACAGATCCAGATTTTGACTCCCCCTTTGCTTCCCTTCTGTCTGAAACAGACTTTTGCTGAATTGTGCCCCATTCTTGTCCATTTCTAGTGCCTGCTTCACTGGTGTGTCAGTTAGAATTGCTGTTTCGCGCCGTTTTCTTCCTTTGCAAGTTTTTTTTTTTTTTTTTTTTTTTTTCAGGGGCCAGCTTTTGGATAGGGCCAGATGTCCTCTGGAGTTGGTAGACTTGTGTCAGCACTGACTGAGCATGTTCTATGTGCCTATTTATACTGTGACAACTTGCCCCAAAGTCATTGAGACAACTTGCCCCAAACTGACATGTGTGCTAATTTTGGCTAAATCTCAAGGTTAGCTCAACATAGGACTGCAGCTAAATTATCAAAAGATACTTTGATGTCTCCTCTACTCAGTACAAAAATATAATTTTGAACGTTCATACCTTTATTACATAAAATATAAAGTGTCATTTTTTACTTTTGAAGGTGAAAAATAAGAAAATTGTGCTCACCTCAGAATAGAGTGACTTTGACCACATGTGAACAGGAAGTTGACCATGTTGTCACACAAAGTAGCTATTTCATTTTTGAGATAGCAACTCTTCTGTTGGAGGTATGAACAGTATGACAACTTACCCATGTGACAACATACCCCGTTCTCCCCTATAATGCTTCCTCAAAATTTTTACTTGCGACTTTATTATTTAAGGAACAATGCACCACAGCCAATCGATCGGATGGGATTCGACCACTGCAACCAAGCAACACGCTATGCATCGTAAACAAAATGTATGATTCATTAGTTGTCCGTGCATGTCACTCCATCCCTCGGAGTGCAGTAAACGCAGATGGATATGCTACCGCTTTAAGAGCGGGGTGTTCCTCGGCGTGCGAAGAATGAGGAAATGTGAACGCGTCGCTAGAGCCCGATCGAAAGCGGGGCCGGTTCTGACCCCATTGGCTGCTGGCTTCACCGCGTCCAGACGGAGACGGGGACGCTCGTCATCGCAAGACGTCCTGACAGCAGCTGTGTTCTCTCCGGCCATGGCTGTTTCAGCGGCAACCAACGGCTCATCTACGTGTAAGTTAGGCTGCTTTTACTTTCGGGGGGCATGCCAAGTTGCCCCGACGGCAGGGAAAAGCTCATTTGCTCCCGGACGCGATTTGATGCGCATGAAAGTTTTGTAAACAACTCCATATAGATGGAAGCGGCCGAAACAATCATGTATAAACATATTCAGTGCTCTGCAGTTTTTACGGTTTCATTGTTTGGAAGGGAAAAAATTGTAACAATGACAATTTGTGATGTAGCTCCGTGCTAGCACTAACAAGCTGTCTGGAGCAGGATACATAGATAGTAGCTAAATCTGTTACTGAAGAGAGGAACAGGTCATCTCCAAAAAGGGGAATATACTTTGACTTGATTGTTTGTTGGTGATAATGTATTTCGTATACAGTTATCAACTAAAAAAACTCTTCTGTAAACTCATTTCCTTCTCTAAAACGTCTGAGTTTGTTGGTGGTTTGACAGGCGATCTGATAGCAGCAAATTGAAACGTCTTGATAGTCTCCCCAAATCTTCAGCTCACTAGACCACAATATTTGACTTTATCTGTCGGCTGGAGTAGATGTAGTTGTTCGCCAAAGAACACCATAAAATAAGGCCATCAGAAAATCGCACACCGACATCAACGTCTGCTTAAGGAAATGGCTAAAAGTTCAACGGCTTTTAGTTTTCTGCAGCAAGACCTACAGTGGCCTTTCATGCATTCAAATTCAAAAAAGTTCTTTGAATGCGTAAATGGGGGTGTGACCCAGTGCTAGGTTTAGTCTCTATTCAATAGTGGCAGTAATACCATATGACAGCCTACATGGCTATAGTTGTGTCGTGTAAAGAGCAAAGGCTTGGAATATAATACTGTTCAAAGCACTCCCTCCACACGTCTAAATAAACGAGTATTCCCGCCCTCGCGCAGAACCTGAGAACACGCAGGGTGAACAGCGAGCTGACGGACGCTGAGGAGAAAACAGGCCAGCTCCAAACTTATTGAGTTAGGAGGGTAATGGCCACAGGTTTAAATTGTTAGAGGAATAAAATGCTTGTCACAAGACTTTTGTGCGGGGACTTTTCGATCTTCAAGGTCCTCTGAGTCAACAAGTTGTTTCTGGTCATAGTGAATGTTGCAGGGGTAGGGGACACTACTCTGGACTCATACTATGTCCAGACAGATTAATTGGAATAATAATTGGAATATTTTTCCCCATCAGTGTGTATGTGACTGTTGTGCGTGTGCACATTTGTGTGTGCATGTGTGCTCTTGCATGTGTGTGTTTGCACGCATGTGGTTTTGGTTGTGTGTGTGTGTGTGCGCGCGCTCGCGCATGCATGGGTGTCCTGTGTTCCGGCACTCTCTGCCTGCCAGGTTTAGCTCTGGTTCACCTCGGCCCTCGAGGTTCTGCAGTCACGGGACTGTAGTAGATGGATCGGATGGAGCTCAGGACTGAGCAGTTTAGATGCTCTGGAGCTGTGTGGTCTTTGCCTTTCAGCAGCTGAAACCACGCTGTGGAACCCTGTGCCACGCTGGGCTCGAAGTTTGTCCTCTCTGTGTCCTTTCCACTCCTTCTGTCAGTGACTCACACACAGCTGGTGGCCTCAGAGGCATTTAATTCGTCACCTCCCCCTTTTGGGTCACCCGGGACACCCTCAGCGAAGTGGGTCAGGGGGAAGAACAGACCCCCAGCTGCTGTAGAGAGAGTGGGGAGACACACCTCCGATTTTCCACACACACTGAATCTCCTCTCAATCAGGAAGTGCAGCTCAAGTATCACAAAAGACTTCCAGGAACTCAAACAGCGAAACACAGAGGCCCGCCCGATCAGTGTTGGGGGTCACTTTATTGAGACTTGGATGTCCAATTGCTGGGGTGAAGAGGGGCATCACAGCACAAACTCACATGCATTTAAGTTGTGTTGCCTCTGCATTTGGGAAGAACACGAAGTGATGAGTGTCCTTATGTTATGCTGAACAGCCAGCCGAAAGCCATACATTTAAGCCCAGGTCAGTACATGGTAGTATTAACACTTACTTGAAAAGCTGCATTTTTTTGGGCCGTGATCTTACACGCTTGTTAATTCCTCACTCAGGGCTATGGAAATATTACAGTTGAGTGTGAAACACTTTCCTTTTCCTCAGAACTGCTTGGCAGTAAAACTGCTCAGTGAGTGTTTTAAAAGACAATTGCAGGGACATGAATCCTGCATGTTTATTTACCTGGTGCTGTTGTGCCCTTCAGCAAGATACTTAACCTGAATTACTTCACTCTGTGTGGCTGTAAACCGTGGCTGTATGTCACATGTGTGTGCTAATCTGTGTCCTCACAAATCATGTGATCAGCTAAAGTAAAGCTGTGTCCACCATGTAGATATTCTTCCAGGGTTCTGGATACCGCTATCACTCTAAACAAACGCACAGACAGGGCAAACTCAAGACCTGTCCAATTTAGTGTCTCTGTTTCCATGGAGAGTTTTTGTATTTATGGGGTCAACAGGTATGACAGTTTTTTTTGTGGATCTTGTAGACCCTGGAAAATGTGCAGTTTTGTCTGTTTTTTCCTTCCTTTTTTCACCCCTGTTCTCACTCACTCACTGACTGTAGGCGACTTACACATTGCAAGAATGCTACTAGCCTGATCCATCACTAGATGATAGAAGTAAGTTATACAGCACCGTAGAAACATTGAATATGAAAAAGAAAACCACAGAGTGACCCCTGGGCGCTCTTCCCCCCAGTGCTGATCCAGGGAACAACCTGACCCCCACCGCCCCCCACCCCCTTTTTTGCCCCGGACCAGCAGAGATCTCTTCCTCTCAGTTCTGCAGTGGACTCATAGATCCACCTACAGATTCCTTGCTGATATGTCAATCCAGTGTTTGTGCTGATCGATATCTGCAGGAAAGCATTCTTCCACTACTGTGGGATGCTGATGTGGGTGAGAGGGCACTGATGGTGAGTGCTGTTCTTTGGGGACGGGGGTTGTGAAACGCTCTGTGTTGTGTTCTTGACCACGTTGTTCCAAAGGTCATGCAGGCTGCCACATTCCAGTGACAGATGTGTATGCATGGGTGTGTGTGTGTGCGTGTTTGTATCCCTGTTGTTGTCCTGAGAGCCCCTCTCGTTTGTGCGTTTGGGAGCAGTTAGCGTCATGGCAGTGCCATGTTTTGGGAAGGTGTGTTTATGCAGTGTAGTGTAGTATTTTGGAATAGAGAAGTCTGGGACCAGGCTGTGGTTTTGGAGGATGGTGGCTCATTTAGCTCATATGGCAGAGTGTGGAATTCCCCCTTGTGATGCAGAGATCTCCAGAAGGGGATGTATGGAGTTGTTGACTGTGTGGTAAAGAGTCACCCACTCCCTCTCTTGCAGAAGCCAGCTGATTTGGGTATATAAAGCCTGGCTTCCAGTGACCTTTTGGCTGTGTGTGCCATTCTCTTCTGACTCGTGTAGCAGTTTTTGTCGCCGTGGCGACATCCTCACCTGCAGGTCAGCTGCTGCTGGCCTCAGAACATCATTCGCATGGAAGCTTTCTGTTCTGGCCTGCAGTCGCCTGTACCTGTGTGTAAATGAATAAGCAAGGTTAAGGTAATGAGCTGTTGTTAATCCTCTCTTGGAAAGGGCCCAACCAAAAGCTGGAGGTGAATGATGCTTATATGTGATCCTGTGTCCTGCACAGAATGCTTTCTACCATCAGCTATTGATGACCCTTCCCGCCAGTGGGATTTTATACAGGAAAAATATGCCTTCTACCTCCTGACAGGCCTGGGTTTGAGGCAGACTCAGTGTCATATCCGGGGTTGTGCAGCTGTGTTGGGCTGGTCGTGCTGCGCTATGAGTACCCCAGACCCCCCACAGGTATAAGGCCAGCCAATGGAAACGCTGCTCATGAATGTGTCCTGACGGAGCACACTTTCACAGATTTATACGGGGCTTAAAGCTTCACAAATTCTGTTCATTTTCCATCATAATCCTCTGAAGGACTACATTGATTTATGTGTTTAAGAATGAGAAATATGGTCTGAGAATCTGGGAGTAACTATTTGTTTAATGAAGTTGTGTTTTTTTTCCTCTATATTGAGTGATAAGGCTATATGAATGTTTTTTCCTATATTGAGCAATGGGACTGAATGAATGTGCCCTGACAGTCCTGAATGAGCTTCCATCTGAGTACACATGTATTGTTTGAATGAATGTTGGCTGGTGAAATGAACCCTTTCCTTCTATTATTCTGGTAGTGTATTGGTAACAGTAGGAAACGGAAGATCGTAGTTATCGTGCTAGATGGACGTTAGATATGTGTTGTTGAAGGGTATTGAACAAGTTTTTGGTCATTTTTAGAAATAGCGTAAGTGTAGGCTACGTCTACAATTGGTTGTCACGAACCAGAGCCCAGTGTATTGATTGGTCACCTCTGTTTCTGTGAAGGTGTTTATGCTTATGATAGGTGGGGTCCAAAGCAGGTGGAGTTATCATGTGCCGTCAGTCACTGCTTTGTGTGAACCAATGGCAAGACTCTCCATTTCAATCTATAATCAGTTCAAGTCGAGGCACCGACATCGCATGCTGGCAGTAGCTATTTTGGGATTCATGATGCCTTACCCTCCCGTTGCTAGTGTACATCTGTCATATGAATGGCATTGGTAAGGCGATCGCAGATTCAGCTTGCTGTTTCACTGGCATCTGATCGTAGGTAATGGCTGTTATCATGAGTTTGCTGACTGTTGGTGCTAGATGTAACTGACCACAGATTGAGGCAGTGTGTGCAGATAGGGTTTGTGGGCTGTAACCTAGATCTTAGCAGCTGTGAGCTGGTGTTTCTCTGTTGATGGATGGATGGATGGATGTGTAACTGTCACTCGGTAACACACAGTGTGTGCCTGCTGGGCTATCCTGGAACACCCCTTACCCCCCGAAACAAAACGTCATGGTCAAGATGCAGCAGGCTGACCAGAGCAGTTGTAGTGAATTGAAAAGAAGGCTTTTCCCTCTCTAACGGCAGCCATGTGCAGGGCACGGTGTTTGCCTGCACTGCAAAGAGCTATGGGGCGGCAGTGTAGCGTAGTGGTAAGGAGCAGGACCCAAAAGGTTGCTTGTTCGATTCCTTGCTGGGGCACTACTGCTGTACCCTTGGGCAAGGTACTTAATGCAGAATTGCCTCAGTGAATATCCAGCTGCATAAATGGGTAACATGTAAATAAATTGTAACCTATGTAAGTCGCTCTGGATGAGAGTATCTGATAAATTCCAATAATGTAATGTAAAATGTAATGTAATGGACCATGGAAGGCTGAGAGTGGGTGGTGATGCCTGCATCACTGTGCCAGTCTGGACCTGAAAACACAGCTCTCTCTGGGAGCTGGCACTCCCCAGATCCCAATAGGCTACACTGTCACTTTTATTCAGGGCTTAATGCTTCAGAAGAGACATTCAAACACGCATTCACTCTTCCTTAATTAACGTGTCGTACTGCTGCTTTACTTACAAAATTGTCGAATTCGCTCAAGGGGAACATATCCACGTATTGGCAATTTATAGTCATTGTTTGGACTAATGTGATGTGACACTGTGGTTGTGCTAATTGCGTGTGACGCATCTGTGCTAGAGCGTTTTAAAAGGCGCTGTCTTTGAAGATCCGGCTCTGGCACACTCTGGCGGGACGGGTGCTTTGGGCTGGCGCAGCCGGTGATCTGGCACAAGGCGGGAGAGTGTTTGGCTGAAAGTGTGCCAGGAGATAAGCCGTGAAGCAAACGCCAGGAAACAAAGGGCGTGCTGTGTGCAGGCTGGGGCCGTCCGCTTCAGTTTCTCTGGAATCCGGCATGCGTAACCTGGAGCCCTGAGGCATTGTGGGTCCTCGCAGTTTGACTCCTGTGTCTGATCCCTGACCTGCACCAGTCCGCTAGAGATGCGGGGGGAAAAATGTGTATGGTGTGTGCTGTGTCTGGATTAGTCATCGCACAGTGTGCTGGTTTGGGATTGGTCACTGTAGGGGGTGCTGTATCGGGATTGGCTGGTGTTTGATGTGTATCAGGACCGGCTCTGGGCTGCGCTGGAAAGGTCAGACTCTCAAACTCCTCATGGGAGAGGTCGCAAGGTGTGTTTTTCTACATCTATTTATATTTAATTTCATTGGTTCACACACACACACACACACACACACACATATATATATGTGTGTGTGTGTGTGTGTGTGTGTCCATCTTTGTGTATCTGTGTGTGTCTGTGTATTGTATCTGTGTGTGGGTGTACATGCATTTGCTTTTCTGTGTTTGTGGGTGCATGTGTTTGTGTCACACACGTGTGGCATGGTGCATGTAGCACTAACTGAAACAGCAGAGCAGCAGCAGGAGCTTTGAGCAGGTGTTGAGGGTGTGCATTATTTAAGAACTGTCAGCTGGAGGAGGCAGGTGGGGGTGGGGGCACGGTCGGGGTGGGGTGGGGTCGGGGAGGGGGTGAATGTGCCAGGCTTAGAGTGGCAGGACGGGGGGTGAATTGGGAGATTGGCTACATGCTGTCAGGAAGCGCAGAGATGTATTCATGCAGAGCAGATTGGGGAGGTATGCACACAGAGCACACAGGCCTCGGTCAGGGGAGACCCGGCTCTCTGTGAGGCTTCGCAGAGGGTTTGGCTCCTCTCTGCTTCCTGTTTAGGGTGCAGCGTCATTGGGGAGCCCGTTCCTTAGGTGCCCAGGCTTCCTGCAGGTGAACCGGCTGCACACGTCCCCCGTACCACGCCTCACCTGTGACGTTTCGGTTGCCATAGCTGCGGAGTGCTTGTGGTTTCGGGGTGGGTCCGCGTGGCAGGCTGTGAGGGCACTGACGCTGAATTAATGGCCCCAAGCTGTGCAGTCATGCAGAACGGGACATTTTGTGGTGGTGACAGCAGGGAACTCGACCGTAAAAAAACTGTGATGATTTTATTTTTAAAACCACTGAGGGCAGCCCTTGTGTGGCGGGTACAGGAAGCCCAGTACAGGTACAGAGAGTTAGAACACCTGAACTTTCTGACCACTGAGCTCAGCGCTTTGCAGAGGGAACCAGCTCAACCCCAGGCCTTTCCCCTGAGCTGCAGAGAGACCGCTAGAGCTCCTTTTTATTTACTGTTTACTTTTTCTTAACATTTAATTTACCTGTGAGTCCCCCAGGGAAAGAGAATCTCACAGAGGCCTGGCCAGGAATGCAGCTCTTATTACAGAGCACACCACTGAATACAGTCATAACAAACAATTAGCTGAAGTGAGGAGCAGCATAACAGGATAAAATTGGTAGGTTCATGTTAAAAACTTACAAACACGTTTTATTTCTCTATAAAGGTCTTTGTGATCTGGATTTGCAGTCTTGTAGAGGGATGAGATTATAATATGAACATGGAAAATAGTTTGGATGTTGCTCCGGGGCCATGGGGAAGAACACTCCTCTACCGAGCACAGCTCTAACTGTGTACTGTCAGTAAAGAAAAGAACCAAGATCTCAGAGGGAACTAGGCACAATTGTAGACACAATTTCCAAACATTAGCAGATTGCCCAGAATGTCAGTTTACCGAGAGCAGCTTTGTTAATACAAATGCAGCTGTTTCTGGATCCTCTTATTAAGGAACTTTGGATCATGGTGATGTAAAAGGGTTCTTGCGGTTGGTGGCAGATCTCACCACTCTGTGATGAAGGGGGTACAGCATGTGCAGACGTGAAGCCGCTGCGTGCGTTTGAAAAATCGGGCCCTGCACGGAGCGCGGCCGATGCCAGCTCTGATGTAGCAGGCCTTCCAGGGGCGGCGGGATGCTTTCCCACGCCAGCCGAAAGCTCGCAGCTGCTGCTCCATCTGCAGCCGGCAGGCCGTTCTGATGGCGAGTGACGGCCTGTCAGTTTGCCTCCGTCTGAAGCGAACCTTTGGACGGAGTTGGTGCGGTAGTAAGGCCACAGCATAGCTCCTCACCTTATCTGACCCACAAACCCAGCATCAGAGTCAGTGATCTGCTGTTTTTCATGTAGTATTTCCTGAATCGCGACAGCCCATCCTGTCTGTTAGGGACTTGTGTGGGTTTCCCCCAGTTGCTCTCTTAATTGTCTGAGTTATGGCTTTTCTGGTGGCTGTCCTGGTTGACAAGCATTGTCTTCTAAGAGCGGTGTCTGAGTCATAGGGTTGGGTGTAGGTGTCACGTGGGGTTATTATAGGGTTTCCTTTTTCTGCCAGTCTGTCTGCAGTTTCCTTAGCCACAAGCTCTGTGGTCTGCTAAGAACCTTCGGTGTGTTGTGTAGTTTGTAGGCATCATTCAGCTGTCTGAATATTCATCTGTCTTCCACTGACCCACTGTGACCCACTGAAAGCGGTAGTTTGTAAGGTTTCGTTGATCTCCCTGTCTGTGCTTTTGTTCCAGTGACCACCCCTGCGGGTAATGGCTCAGGAAGGGCCCATGACTCTGGGAACCCGGAGTACCTGGCGTTCGTGCTGGTGCCGGTCTTCTTCCTGCTGGGTCTCCTGGGGGTTCTGATCTGTCACGTCCTGAAGCAGAAGGGGTACCGCTGCACCACAGACGCCGAGGACGACGAGGCCGAATGCGTGCAGGACGAGGACGCAGAGTGTGCCGCAGGTGGGTGACCTCGCGCCGGCGTCCCGGGCTCGATGAATGCAGGCACCAATCAGAGCCGTGCACTGGGGTAAGGAACGGAACACTGAGGGCTGTGCTGTTGCCAAGCGGTTGCTAGGGAAGTGTCAGAATCCTGCTGAACAGCAGGTTACTGCTTCATCACCTTTCTGCTTGATTGGCAGAGATTTTATCCAGTTGCTGTCTGAATACAGACAATAAGCCTTTTTATTTGTTTGATACTGAAGTGTGAGGAGGGAGTAGTTACATCTGTAGTGAATGCTTGGTTTTTGCAAAATGCATTTAATGTTAATTTTGTTGGGTCGTGCGTTTAGCATCGTGCTATTTTGCAGTCATCATTAATCGCGTGTATATTGTCGCGGTGATTCATAATCATTATCAGCGTTTATCGGTCGAGGTTTATCCATCAGGTCAGGTCATGACTGTAATTGGTCACATAATTTGATGCCTTTAGATATCATCATTCTTCAGGACTTTGCTCCTCATCAGGAGGAATTTGGGCTGGGCGTCAAGGGTCCTCCTCAGCCTGTCCTGGGTGTGTGCAGTGCACCATCACACCATCTCTGATTGTTTCATCACCGGCTGAATGAACACAAGCATGTAAAATGCACTGTGTGATGGAAGAGCAAGTGAGCTGGACTAGGCGTGGTCTTCCTTGTGCTGCTGTTTAAATTCCGCTTTTCGTGGTTTCATTGACCTGTCTTTGGGTTGCTGTAGTGGTGTCTTTGTGTTGCTGCAGTGGTGTCTTTGTGGTGCTGTAATGGTGTTTGTGTTACCACTGTGCTCCCTTTATTGTTTCATTTTGTCCTCTTTGTGTTTTCTCTTTGTTGCCTAACAAAGTACAAAACATGACCTAATGACCTCACTGTGTTTCAGTAATAAGGGGAGATCACTTCCTGTGACTCATAGCTCGTCATTGATTACAGAGAATGATGATTGAAAAGGCTCAGATTTCTTTATGGTTTTTTTGTGTATGAGGACACCCGTCACATCATTTCACTAAGTCACATGTCCCAGCATACAGTGGTAGATGAGGAGTCCCCTCCACTTCCTCCCCCAGGTGAGAGACGGTTCCCCTGACAGCACAGCCAGTCTGTCTCCCTGCAGGGGAATTCTTATGAAAGCCAGAGAACTCACAGAACTCGGAAATAAAGCGCAAACAAGAACACTGCGCTGTCTAGGGAGGAACTCCCGATGGTCTGGATGTTTAAACAGAGCCGTGGTGTGTCCCCTGTCGTTGCATCTTCACCTGTTTCCTGATGCCTGTTTCTGCAGTAAAACCCCGGGAATCTGTGGTGGATGGTTGAGGTTATCAGCTTGCGACTCATAAACATGTCAGTATGCGCATGTGAAGCAATTTCTAGTGAATGTTGTGGAAAATGGGGAATTTTGTCAGGAGGAAGAGCAGGTCTGGTTATCTCTGGTTATCTCAGGGTACCTCCCACCAATGATGATTTCCCTGAGTTTTCACATTCCTCAGATAAAAACCTGTGTGTTTCTACAGGCTCAGTGTTTATTTCCCTGGCCCAATGCCCCAAAGCTCCCACCCTCTCGCCCTAAGGAAGGGCTCACAGCACAATCAGTGATGACACGCTGACGTGAAGTGAGCTCTCAGACTCACTTACACATGAGCATAGATGCCTGCCATTCCAGAGAATGGTCTGCATTTACTCCTCAAATCTGTGCATTGACCTATAGACCCTTTTCATGCTGTTAACAGATGCGTTTAGATCGATAAAGATCAGGGTTGGATCAGTGCATTTCCCTGGAACACCCCCTGCACTTCCGTGCTTAAGTGTTTACATATTACACACACACGCACACACACTACACAGAAATACAAACTTACAGTTTTGTAATGGCCTCACACTAGAAATGTGGCTCCTCCTCTTGTTTGAACTTGAAAGTTGGCACCGCAGTGTTGCCCTGAGAGAAGCATCGGGCGGCTGCCGGGGCAGGATCAGGGCTTCAGCGAAAGAGTGCAGTCCTGCCATTATTACTCACTAAACAGGAACTGCTCAGTGTTCATCCAAACACCAGGTTATGGGGAAATCTTTTCATTTCCTTCATGGTTTATGGTACTGAGGTGCTGGAATTACATCAGAGGCATAGGCCCGTGCATACTGCATGCAGAGCTAGGTGGGCGAAAGGCAACACAGACTGACACTCTTGAGCGAAGCATGTTCTGACAGTGAGTCAAACCTCAAGATCTGCAGCTCTGTTTCTGCTTGGTCCTCTGGCTGCACAATCACACACGCACACACGCACACACGCACGCACACACACACGTTCATCCACACCCACTTGCACATACTCATATACATACATGCACACTTGCACATATGCACATGCACTCACACTCTTTTTACTGGAACAAAGACAAAAGAGATGTTTCAGTGGGAACACTGCTTCCTGGTACAGCTCCTTCTCTTCAGCCTGCTGTGTGTGTACCTGTGTCACAAAAGGGAACCTCTGTGTGTACCTGTGACATATAACCTCTGGAGACATATGAACCTCTGTGTACCTGTGTCACAAAAGGGAACCTCTGTGTGTACCTGTGACATATAATGGAGACTGTGTGTGTGCCTGTGTCATATAAGGGAACCTCTGTCTGTGTACCTGTGTCATATAAGGGAACCTCTGTCCTGTGTATCTGTGTCATATAAGGGAACCTCTGTCTGTGTATCTGTGTCATATAAGGGAACCTCTTTCTGTGTATCTGTGTCATATAAGGGAGACTGTGTGTGTGCCTGTGTCATATAATGGAGACTGTGTGTGTGCCTGTGTCATACAAGGGAGACTGTGTGTGTGCCTGTGTCAAGGGGAACCTGCTGTATGGTGTGTTCAGGCTGGGTCCAGGTGTGCTGCCTCACCTCCCGTGGGCGTGGCTGTTACATGGTGCGGTGTCTGCTGGAGATGGGACACGCCCTGGTGTGAGTCAGACTCTGTCGAGTTCACCGGAGGGCTGGAGTGAGAGAGCACTCCAGTGTGTGATGCTCTCGGCTAGGGCTTGATCATGCATCCTCTTACCGATACTCACTGAAACACTCATCGCTGGAATCAGCTCTTGTGGAAATGATGATCTCTGAGAATTTTTCCATTGTGATCCTGCGATTGGCTTGTTTAATGTAATGCCCTTGTTTAATGTAATTTTATTCCCAGTCCAGCAATGTAAAATCCACACGACAAAAGTCATGTGTTGTTTGTGGTTTGTTTTCGTACCTGCTTCTTTTTGCAGCTGTTTAGCTATGTTTCACCTCAGGGTCGAGTCTCTGAGCAGTTCCTCAGAATTGGTCTAAATGGAATGTGATTGTTTTTGAAATAGTTCACTATAAGAAAAACTATTCTCACCACAAAACTTTTATGTCAGTGCAAAGACCATGTTGGTCAGTTTATTGATTGCTTTGGTCTCTTGCAGCTTTGCACAGTCACAGTGAGTCTTGCTGTATCAGTGTGCGTGCTCCCCTGGGAAATGACCAGTGGGTGGCGCTGTCCTTTTTTCGGTTCCCCCTTACACTGTTGGGAGTGAGTGAACTTGGCGATGAATAGTTTTCACCGTAAATCACAGTCACGTATTGTTCATTTAAAGGTCGTTTCTCCAGAATGGTCTGTTAGGATAAACAATGAGAGGGTGGGATAGACAGCTGAGGTCAGAGCTGTGCTCCTGCAGTGAGCTGTGCACGCGTCTCGGGATGAAGGCTGTCCGGCTTTGCACACTGACCTACAAGAGACAGACGGAAACAGATGGCAGAATTCGGCGCAGGAAGTGCCTGCTTCTCGCAGCAGAGGTCAGTGTGGGGCCGCATGAAGACTTTTCTGCGGGGTAAGCGTGCAGCCGGAAGGAAGGAGGGAAGGAAGCACATGGGTGTGGGGGGAGTCTGCTGAGATTATGTCCGAAAAATAACCCTCCGTGCAGGAGCAGATGGAGCTGCTTCCTTAGAGGGGACTCGTGTCTGATTTTTTAAAAAATCTTCATTAAATGTGTTTAATCCCTGTAAGTGGAAGTGTCTGTCATGTTACCAGAGGGATTACGAGTTGTGAGTAAGCAGGATCCGGCTCTTTGGAGAACTCCTTAAGGTCAGGCAGAACAGGAGGGCTTTGTTTGTCTGGCAGACACCCTCATCTGGGCCTCTTTCAAACACAAATTTCAAGTCTGCTTACGGTGAAAACAACATCCAGGTATTCAGCACAGGGTGGGATATGCAACTGTAGATCAACAATACAGTACCATAATAGGAGTATTATTGTGTGGCAGGTTGCAGTGGAGTCTGTGTTGGCTGTAGTGGAGTCAAATTCAGACAAGCTTTATTGGCATGACCACACAGATGTACAGGATTGACAAAGCAATTTTCACATTCATATGCGAACAAAATGACAACTGAAAAATATGCGCGCACACACACACACACACACACACACACACACACACACACACACACACACACACACACACACACACACACAGTATGGGCTTGCTCAGCAAGGCTCTCTTTGGTAATAAAGTATAGTACAGTGCCCAGGCCCTGGACGGTCAGTATGGAGATTTTACCGGCTACCAGGCACCTGCTGAGCATGGGAGGGACCCTGGGGAGTGACCTTCCTCTGAGCTCTGACTCCAGGCACGCTGCCACACCTGATCACAGCATGTAGCTCTCTCTCTCATCGCAGACTGATCCCACACTCACATGAACAGGGACATGCACGCCGTGGCATTCACACAGCTCTTTCTGTGTGTGTGTGTGTGTTTTCCCCCAGAGCTGAACGACACCTTCAGTGACAGCAACAATGACACAGTGGGTCAGATCGTTCAATTCATCATGAAGAATGAAGGTGAGTACCTGTTACCTGCGGCACACTGAACCGTGGCGACAGGTGTGCACCTGCAGTGTGTGTGCCTCCTCCCCTTCAACATGTGCAGTGCTGAACTGGCTAAACGAGTGTGTTATATGAATGTTGAATATCGATCATGAGAAACATGGTGGTACTGGTTTGGACAGAGTCTGCGCAGACTGCTACATGATGGAGCTGGTTTGGACAGAGTCTGCGCAGACTGCTGCATGATGGAGCTGGTTTGGACAGAGTCTGCGCAGACTGCTGCATGATGTTGCTGGTTTGGACAGAGTCTGCGCATATTCCTGCTACAGCTGCTGCCACATCCCTCACTCCCTGGGCCCTGCACAGCAAGCAGGAATGTGACATGGTTTATCCTGCAGCTGGAATGTGTCTCGTGTTGTTCTGGGGAACGTCCAGCTGACGCCGTTTGGCAGGAATAGGACAGATGATCTAATTTGGCTGATCTGGGGTCATTGTGAAGCTTCCCCGTGATGCTCAATCTCAGACTCTCATCTAGAGCAAGGCAGCAGCCTCAGAAAGACCAGCTGATCTGAGAAAAGTTTTAAGCCTCATGTTTGGGCCGCCCTCCCTCTTGTGTTTATGAACCGGTTTTTATGTAAAGAAAAGAGGCCTAAAGGCCATATGAGCAGGCTACATGAGCAGGATGACCTGTATTCTCACTGAGCTTTGTGATAGATTTTCACAATGGGGGTGTGGCCTACCAGGGGAATGTGTTTTTCATGAAAGCCTTACTGTGTACAGAAAGCATAGCCTCACTCTGGCGAGAACTCGTTTACCACCAGTTTTATTTAGGATGAGGCAGTCTGAAATGTTGCATTTCATCTTGTTTCTCCAACAATGGTTGTTGTTTTAAACCAGAATTACTCAACACAGTGTTACTAGTGGAGCTAGTTCTCCTGCACATGTCTTCGTCATGGATAATTTTAGGAGGAGTAGCTTTCTTCCTCCCACCTGGCTTCTTTAGCCTTGTATGTCAGGACACTGAGGACAGTGGTACAGGTCATCCCCTACGTTTAACACACACAGTGGGACAGGTTTAACAGATGTAGATCTTGAGCTAAAAGCCCAGACCTTGTAACACCTGCTTCTGTTCATAAGGAATGCCTGGGGCTCAGTCTACAGTGGGAGTTTGTGTGATCCAAAGCCTCTTATCCTATCACAGTCATCCGTATTTCTCTGCCGTGGACTCCCACGGGATGCCCCAGTTCAGACGCACATAGAGACAGCAAACAGGTGAACAGGACAGGGGTGTGTGCAGCCATACACAGCTCTAAGAGATCGCTATGGCAACGCTGGGAGCCTGAACCCCTGGCGTAACATCCGCTGTAGCTGTCTTCTTCACTCTTATGGGTTATGTGGGGTGCTTCTTTTTATTCTCTTGAGACAGTGCTGTGTGTTCTCCATTTTGTTAATCTTGTAACAGGCTATGTTGCAGGTATGTGGTGGTGTAGAAACATTTGTTTAAATGCATCAGTTGTCCATTTGGATCAGTTCAAGGGAATGCACCTGTTTTACACTGTATATTATTAATGTTTGAGCACCTCTGCGCATTGGAGTACCACTGATCTCCTTAGAGGGCTTGTGTTGTTTCTTTCTCCTCTCCTACAGGGTACTTCCTCGAATGGTGTCATTTCATTATGTTTAAAAGCCATAAGTAGCAGTGTTGTTTTTTTAATTCCTCTTTTGTCTCCCACCCTCTCTCTCGCTCCCTTTCTCTCCCTCTCTCTCTCTGTCTCTCTGTACAGCTAACTCAGATGCACTGAAAGCCATGGTGCATGACAACAGTGTGGATTCTGAAGGGTGAGGAGTCTGTGATGTAACACTTAAAACAGAATCACTGCCTGTTCACTGCTGAAAACCTGTGATTATGACAGTGTATACATTGCAGAATGTTTCTGGCTCTGCTCGAGAGGTGTTTGAAATGACACTGATGGGATGTGATTGCCCTGGCAGGCACTAGGTGGCGATATTTCCTTTGTTTTAAAATGTACCTGCACCATGCAGTGTTTGAGAGGAAAGGGGCCCTGTTTGCCAAGCCAGTACAGATGAATAACCCTAAACCTGCTATAACCTCCTGGAATAAGTGCGAAACACATATAAATCCAAGCAGCCATTCCCCGTTAACGTATTTCATTCGTTGGGTGAGGTTGGAGAGGTGCATTGTGGGTAGGGGGTGAGCTGTAATGGCGGCTCTGCAGAGATGCAGCTGTGCGTCGGGGCCGCAGCGGGGGGATGAGGGATGGCGGGTCATTGGGTATTCTGCGGGCGTCGCCATGGCCGCTCTCACCGCCATCATCCCGGGTCTCCACGGGAGAGCCGCCTGCCAGCGGAGCACTTAGGCTGGCGGGGTGTCCACGGTTTGGGGGATTTATGGGACGCGGGGAGGGCGGAGGAGTGGTTAGGGTGGGGTGGGGGGACTGCGTCAAGGCGCTGGTGGGCGGGGCTCCTGTGGAGGTGCTCCTGAACATTAATCCAAAAGCTCTGTGTCCCACACCCTGCTGCTCTCCCTGTCCCATTCAAACACCCCTCTCCTCCCTGTGTCTCTGATAGCATACACACACTCACGCAGACCTACACACACACACACACACACACATACACACACGCAGACCACACATATACACACACACACACACACACACACACACACACACACAGACAGACCTACACACACACACACTCACAGACACACACACACACACACACTCATACACACACACACTCACACACACACGCAGACCTACACATATACACACTCACACACTTGCACACGTGTGCACACACACACACACACACACACACACACACACACACACACAGGCAAACACACACACACACACACTCACATACACACACAAGAACACATACATACACACACATACACATACACAGATACCCAAAATATCATAAGCCAGATGGTTCAACCTCTGCACACACATATACACACACACGCACACACACACATATGCACACTTACACCTACACAGCCTTGCACATATACACACACACAGATGTAGACACCCTCGGTACCCTCCCTCTCTGTGCCCGGCAGTGTTCAATCATTGGCCGCGGCCCTGGTTAGCTGCTCCGCCCTTCCGTTTCTGAGCCTCGCGTCCGAGAGCAGCGGAAGTGATCAGTGTGAGGCCGGCCGCCCGTCACGGCCAGCGCCGCTCTTTAAGTAATTAAATTTATCCACCGGAGGCGCACGGAATTTCAAGGGAGTGCAGGATGAGAGGGCGGAGATTGCTCTGAGCCAGAGAGCCGCTGCTAAGCAGGCCCACACTGCAGAAAGGCAGGATGCAGGCGCTGTCCTGGCAGGGCCAAGCTGTTCGAGTAGGCGGTCCTGTCGAACATTAGCACGGCGCTAACGCAGTTTAACGACTTCTTCACACTAGACTTAGGAACACTGTGTTCTATTGTGCTGGGCTTCCGTTGCCTAGTCAGGTTAGCACAAGTTAACTTGTGGTAGGGCTTGAATGGTGTTATGCTCACGCTCACTGGTCTGGGAGAGTTGTGAGCCTGGTCTGACACTTGCTCATTCCGCTTGGATGGATACACGTAGGTTCTATTGGGCTGGAAGTCGCTCTGGAAAAGATCGCCTGCTAAATTCATGTAATGAACTGTAATATAATGTAATGTAACACTATGGCACATGATATGGCAGAGTTGTTTGCATTGACTATTTTACACTGTGAATCTACTCCTATCTGATTGGCCAGAAATGTGAGACTTTATACTGCTATTGGTGGGTAACTCGCTACAGTAAAACAAGTCGTATCACGTATCTTGTTTTCCCCGAAGCAGATGAAGTTCTGTGTGCAGTATATACATTGTTAGCTGTCCAGTGGGCAGTCTCTTTTGATGTCAAACCAGGTGGGATATTAAACAGGTTACTTTGAGCTCAGAAATAAGCAGCGGTGTACCAGCTAGTCATAGGCATAGATCTGGTCTCTGTACTGAATTGCTTTCATAAAAATAGGCAATTGACTGACACCCTGATTCATACAGTGATCTACAGAGTCAAGTATGGTATAATCCTATGATATACCGCTAGTATTATGGTATTAGTGTACAGTCATTCACACATACACATAGTAATGTGATATATCACAAGTGTTAACTATAGTGTTGTAGTGTGGTAGTGCTGGAGTGTTGTATAGTGTGGGGCTATAGTGGTACAGTGCTATGGCATAATGATGTAAAAATCTTCTGTCTGCAGGCCCACCACCCCGAACTCCCCCACCTCGCCCACCACACCCTTCTCGCCCACGCCCCCCCTCACCCCGGTGTCGCCGGGGGCGCCGGCGGGCGCGGCCAAGCACACCTGCAGCCACCTCCACACCATCGGGGGCGTGGGCGGGCACAAGAACATCTGCAACCGCTGCAGCCAGAAGAAGTGGCCCCTGATGAGGCAGGGGAGCCGCGCCCGGGGGGCCGACCGCCGCAGCCACGCTGGGGAGGTCACCGTGCTGTCGGTGGGCAGGGGCAGGTGAGGAGAGTGAGGGAGAGGGGTGTGTTTGGGTATGTGTGTGTGAGTGAGAGTGTGTGTGTGTGTGTGTGTGTGTGTGTGTGTGTGTGTGTGTGTGTGTGTGTGTGTGTGTGTGTGTGTGTGTGTGCGCATGTGTGAGAGAGTGTGTGAGTGTGGGTATGTGTGTGTGTGTGTGTGTGTGTGCGTGTGTGTGTGCGCGTGTGCGTGCGTGTGTGCGCATGTATGTGAGAGAGTGAGTGAGTGTGGGTATGTGTAAGTGTGAGTGTGTGTGTGTGTTGTGTGTGTGTGTGTGTGTGTGTGTGTGTGTGTGTGTGTGTATGCGAGAGAATATGAACATATGTATGACAGTGTGTGATGTGTGAGTGTGTGTGTGTGTGTGTGTGTGTGTGTGTGTGTGTGTGTGTGTGTGTGTGTGTGTGTGTGATGGTGAAATGATGCAGTGCTATCTTGGTTTGAACTGACTGAGAGCAGTTTGATGAAATGATGATGATTTCATGCAGTTTATATGTGATGATTTCATGGTAAAGTCGATGGTGAGAAAGCATGTTTCTGTGTACTGCCGTGAGCGTGAGATTGGTGTATGTGAGCTGAATGGACTGCACAGATAAAATGTGTTTAGAGATTTTGACAGAGACTGAGCACAGAAAGTCTACCCACATTAATGAACAGGCACAGTGAAGCTGTATTAGAAAGACAGAGAGCCATACTGAGTATAGCGATGGTGTCATAATGCATCACTGTGTTGGTTATCCACACTATCGTTCTACACATCCTACAGATGCAGTGCACACTGGTGGGGTATGCTGCCCCCTGGTGGCGGTTAGTGTAATCACTCTGGAGGGGGAGGAGGTACTCGTGTGGAAATCAGAGAAAGTGACTTGCTAAGATCCCACGTCCTGACAACAGGTTCAGCTTTAATATGTTAATTTGGGTTTTGCTCTGCTAACCCATTTAATACATCAATCAGGCTGATTCTGAGGGAGCTCAGTGCTCAATGACATGATAAATGATGTATTCCTAATATTAAAGGATGGTTCTCACATCGGAGGGACCACATGTTGGTCAGATTAGGGAGACGTCAGGGTAGCTGGGGTATTCATGGAGGAGTGGACTGTAGGCGGCCTCTGTCGTACTTTACCATGGTAAGCTCTGCTTTTTTGGTCCCTGGCTCAGTGGTTCATGTTGGCTCTTGCCAGCTCTTGCCTTTCATGTCCCTGCCTGTGGCGGATGCTCTAGGCCATTCATTACCAGTCCTTCATCAGCAATCGTAGCGAGAGCTAAGGTCCCCCCACTCCTCTTTTTAAACAATCGTTTGAATGCAAAGTGGCGTTTTTAATTCGCCATTTACACAAAAGGGAAAGAGCGCGGGGGTCATTCCCAGCAAGGTGTGAAAATTAATGTACTGATTTAATTAACATTTTAAAGTGCGAATTTGCTCTTGAGTGAAAATAACATTTCTCCAGCACCTGACTCCTGGCTCAGGGGAACACTCCGACGGCAGCAGGGAGAGAGGAGCATTTGGCCTGCCTCAGAACTCAGAAGCATGCTGCTGCATCCTTCCAGAGCTCACTTCCCTACAGTTGCTGGTACATTAGCACAGTCGTCATTAGTACAGTCCTTCGCTGTAGTACTTCAGTATGACCTGCTCGTGTGATTTCTGTGTGTGTTTGTATGTGTGTTTGTATATGTGTGTGTGTGTGTGTGTGTGGGCATGTGTGTGTCTTTTTAACAGAGCTGCAGTGTTAACATAACGCTCTAGCTTAGACCTTTTAGTGTCTCTTCTGCCAGTTTATCGATACAGCATGATCCCTCTGCATAGATCAATCAGGCTAAATGGA
Organism: Megalops atlanticus; assembly: GCA_019176425.1. Taxonomy (NCBI): domain Eukaryota; kingdom Metazoa; phylum Chordata; class Actinopteri; order Elopiformes; family Megalopidae; genus Megalops; species Megalops atlanticus. The sequence continues at coordinate 29,113,334 of CM032891.1, forward strand.
TCTCCTGAGTGAGTCTGCTGCCGATTAACCAGGACTGGGGTTTATTTTCAGACTGCTCATGAATCAGAACCGGGCAAAACCTTTGCTCTGTCAGGCTTTGTGTGGAGTGTGTGAATGAACCGGAGTTTCAGAGGGGAACAGGGTAATGGCTCCGTCATTTTCCTCACTCTCTGCCTGCGAACGGATCGCCAAAGGGCTCGACTGACCACTCAATCTTACTGGTGTGGGATGTCGTCACGGCCCGGTGACCGCGCTTGCTTCTGTCCTGTCCCCTCAGATTCCGGGTGACGAAAAGTGACCCCAAGCCTGCGAAGGAGAGGCGAACGCTGATCATAACGGAGGCCAACGGCTCAGTGCCGTCGTCTCCCGTGGAGAGGGAACCCCGGAGCAGAACGGGCTCCGAGCGGGAGGTGAGCAGGGTTCGGGCTCGGCTGACGGGCATGGCACGCTTTCTCAGGAGCACTCACAGTCCTGTGTTTCTAATGTGGCATCACCCCTCAGTGCGGTGTGTGCAACTGTTCAATCATTCATTCATTCATTCATTTTTGGTTTTAGGAAAAAAAGGAGAGCGCAAAGTGACAGATGTAGAGGTGAGTTTATTGCTTGATTTATTTTTTTATTAAACTGAAACGCATTAACCCAGAATAAAGTATACTGACGGAAGCACCGTTACCGTTGGTCGTAAATATTGCTATCTTTAGAATGTGCAGTGTGGAGGAGCGTTCTCGGAGTTGGACCTTGTTAAGTGTTGTGCTGTTTCCTGCAGAGGAGGGAAGCTTCCTGTGGAGAGGCGCGGAGCCCCCAGCTGTGTCTGTGCCCTCACAGGGAAGCGGAAGGAAGGATTTCTGATTTTAACCCCAAAAATTAGCGATAGAGTGACCGTCATTGTCGGTGACCAGAGCCTACAAGCGGAGGCCTCGGGCCTCGCCTTAGTGGGTGAGGATGAGGATGAGGATGAGGAGGATGATGATGATGAAGGTCAGAGGCCCCGCCACACAGGTGCATCACCTCCACTGACATCACACCAACTTCCTGTCACATGGTGTGAGAGGGAAGGGTGAAGGAACAGGACGTTTTCACTGGTCAGACTGCTGGTCATACACCACAGTCACACACACACACACACACACACACACACACACACACACACACACACACACACAGACGCAGTGTTCATACCAACAATCCTGGCCAGTGTGGCTCAAGCAGGCTGCTGTTTAATGACTTCCATAGGTATGCATGGATTAACTGTCCAAAGGGCTGTTTATCAGCCTTGGTTTTTTTCATTTTTATTATTATTTTTTTTAATAATGCGAACAGAATAAGGGAGTGGACCTGGGACGCGCAGCGGTCGAGCGGTCGACCGCTCAGTCAAACACGACCGCGGTCACGGGGGGCAGTACCCTGGTGCTTGCGTGAGGGGCTGGTTTGACCGCTGTGCCGAACGTGGTCATTCAGAAAGCTGAACAATGTGCCTAGTGTTTCAAATCCTCTTACAGTACAATCTCTGCAGAATCGTAATGTCTTAACCTGCCAAAGAAATGCATGGATTTTCGGCTGTTTCCTCCACCAAATATCTAAACAATTTTTTTATCCTTTTGGTGATCTAGTCCATAGAGGCCATAAACTGTAACAGCACGTGAGACATATACCTCCTAGAATTTGTATATAATACAGTCTTCATAAGTCTTGTCTGATGTGTGCAAAACTGTAGAAGCATGCTGGCTCTTGTCAGTGCTTCCCCAAGTTTATGCCATACTCACACTTATTCATCAATGTAGTGTAAAATAAGCCTCAGGCTGACGGCCTTGCAGTGAAACCAAAGAACTCTGAGCCAGTGCTGGATCTCAGTGGGTTTCTACCCTCGTACACCTTTCACCACCCACAGGAATGTAGATCTCTTCTGGAGGTCACATGGTCTTGCTGTTTTACCCATTTCTTTGAACTTTACCCTTCTGGCTGTTTTTTTTTCTCTTCTTGACTGACTGAAAGTTGTATGTCAATTCTCCAGACTCTGTACTAGGTGAGCAAGATGCTGTAACACTCTGTGTTGTATGTGCATTTGTGTGTGTGTGTGTGTGCGTGCGCATGCGTGTGTGCATGAGTGTGTGTAAATTTGAAAGTAACTGTTCATTCACAAAGGTTATAACTTTAAAGGTTTACAAATGCTTTGTGACTTCTCTGTTTCCTCTGTAGTATTCTGCTCTTACTGCTATGTCTGTCAGACCCTGCATCCAAAAACTGAATCCAGACTTTTTATAACGTAACAAGCAGCTATTTATGAACATATTAGGATGCTATAATATCTGTAATATCCATTGTTATGATATCTGTAAGATCCATTGCACATATATATTTGATTATTTTAACTCTTAATTTTAGCTGACAGGTAAATGGACTAAGATTTGCATGACCAATACGCATGTTTCTCGTTTCCCTCACTGGCCTGTCTGTCGTCTCCTCACATTCTGTGATTTTTATCATCTCAGAGCAAACAGTCAGAGTTATAATTATCCAGACGGTGGGTCAATGTGGCTCTGCTCTGTCTGCTTTCTCATCAGTGTGAAGCCAGGACCCAAATCTGTGCACAGTGCTCTGTGCTGGATCTCTGATGGGTCTGTGATAAGGAGAGAGGCTTGGCTTCAGCTGGAAATTATGCAGTTAAATCAGTTATGTGAACGTGAACACATGCTAGCTGTAGCTTTAGGCAGAAGTGTCCTAAGGCAGCAACTGTTGAATGTGAACTTCTGGCCATGCATTAGTGCCATCAACTCACACACTGGTACATCTAATTATAACATTTTTAACATAAATATTACACTAACCAGCAATGTTTTAACAAAAATGTCTCTTTAGTTGTTGTTAAATACAAATTTATAATAATTTTCTGCAATATACAGTCTGGCTCTCAGATCCAGTTTTGTATAATCTGAGAATATCTGTTTTGTCCATTAAAGTTTTACCATTATTCCTGGTTTATTGGAAGTTAGTGATCAGACTTTGTTTTGAGAGGGAGAGCAGTTTTATACAAATACTGTACTCTTTTCAGCATGATATGTAAATGTAACTAATAAACCTAATTTAAATGTTCCATGTTTATATGACCAATTTGAATAAGGCTCTTTTATATTGACTCGTAATAAAAGTAAAATATTGTAAAAATGTTGATGTGATTAAAGAGCAATATGTGTGGAAAAAAAAGCCGTTTGAGAGTCTGTCATTTCTGTGAGTCTCAGTTTCTGACTGCACAGCTTTTCCTGGCCTTGTGTTAAATGTCTTGTGTAATGAGCCTTTTTTATAAGGTGTTAATACATTAAAATAATGAAACACAAAACAGCAGTGTTCTTTGTCTCCAGAGATCCCAATGCCTTGTCTCTCTCCCTTTCCCTCTCTCTGTGTCTCCCCCTCATCGATCTCTCTCTTCTCCCTCCCTCTCTCTGTCTCTCTCCCTCCTTCTCTCTGTCTCTCTCTCTATCCCTCCCTCTGTTTGCCTGAGCTCCTCAGAGCAGTGAGGATTCCTCCTGTGAAAGGCAGTGTGTGGCAGGTCTTTTCCAGCTCTCAGGCAGGTGAGAGCCGAGGTTGAGAGCCCATTGCTGTTGACATGTAATCCCCTGCATGCATGGCTGTTATTCTCTCCTTGACTTCATCAAACCCTCTGCCTCCCAGGTGCCGCCCCCTGCCCCTGTTACCATGGCGTTTATATTTTTATGCCACCAGTGATCTCAAGAGGGGGGTTGGGGTGAGGCATGGAGTTGAAATCGTTTTCGCAGGAGAGAAGATTCCTCCCGCGCACACCGTGGTTCCGATTAAGGCACCTAGTCAAATCATAAACACACCATGCTGCAGTGCTTTCCAGATATACAGAGTTAGAACAATCAGGAGCAGCTGTATCTGGCTATTGAATGGCCATTATTTATTTCAAGCTTTATATTCTATAAACATTTGTATATGCAGAATAATTTTTTTGCAAATAACACAATTGGTCTATAATTAAAACCACCAGCTCTTTAGTTAAAGTAGTCCTCCTGCACACTGTTCTCTGTATGCACACTTTTTCTGTGAAAGTGCTGCTGCAGGAAATAAAGATGGATGGAGTCTGAGCTGTGGTTTCCACAATGTAACCTGGCCACCAGAAAATAGGCAATTCATAAAGGCCATTTCACCACCACTTCAAATGGTATTTCTGCATCGATCCTCCCAACTATTAAATTTTTTTTGTTCTATTTTTGAAAGGGTGAAAATGTGTTTTGTCAGCATCTCCCTGAATGATTTTGAGTGCAGTGTGGACAACCACATGGTGACAGATACGTGCATTCAGAAGGGCAGCCTGTGAACGTTGGCTTTTTCACCGAGGGCTTTCTGTGAGAGACTCGGCTACGGCGGTCAGGGGGGGCCGCTCCAGGAAGGCCCTGCACCTGGCGCTGTTCGCTACACCTTGTTAACGGGTTTATTTCAAAGTGCTGATGACAGTACTGACCTAGGAGGTGGCGAGGACAGTGCAGTGACACAGAGTTCACAGGTCTAATTTTAGCAGGAGCGCTCTGTCACCTGTAGCTCGCTTACACGCAGGTGAGGGCCCCCGCCGGGGGAAAAACAAAGCCAGCGCCGTCACCGTCGCCCCGGGCGCGCAGCTGAAAGGATGACATCACCCGCTCATAAAGGTCGCTCTGCGTAAATATTGACCCTGCGCAGGGCCCAGTCCCGTGTGTTTGCGCGGCCGCTGGTGGGCGGGGCGCAGGCTTTGTGTGTCGCCATTGTGCTGTCGTGCGCTGTGCCGCCCGGCAAGCCGCTCGTCTTTTGTTCCCGGGCTCCGGTTACCGGCGCAGGCAAAGCTGTGTGTAATTAATAGGCGTGTAAACAATTTTCCAGCTCCTGGAAAAAGGGCTCGGTTTGATCAAGCATCCACAAACAGCCTCGCAAAAAATACACACTTCAGTGCGTGTAAGCCATTTATATACATATCATGCATGCACACACACACCCATGCATTCATACACTTGTGTTTAACATGAATGACTGTGTCTCTCCGTTTGTTCAAAATGAATGAAAATGACATGGTTTATGGGTATTTTCCAGTGTTCTGTACTCATCTGTGGATAATATGAGCAAAAGTAAAAGATGAATAAAGTTAGTGGCAAAGGCAGCATTTACACCAATGCTCTGAAGCTGCTGTTAGTAAGTTCAGTAAAGCCAGTGCGCCTTGCTGGAGAAAACGGCCAACTGAGCATGCTCAGATTCAGCAGCCCTCTGTGGGCTGGGGTCCTGAGTTTGCCCAGCAGAGTTTACAGAGGGGAATGGGCTGTTAAAGGGAAACCGTTATCAATGCAGCTGGTGCCTCCCCCCACTTTCCTACCTTCCTTCATCACTTTTGACTTTGATTATATATAAAGTGGGAGCTGTAAGTCCAAGGAAGAGAAACTTTCAGAGCGGCGGGTGTGCTAGTCAATTATTAATGGTCGCCAACAACTGGTCGTGACCCGTCTGTGACCTTGCACGGCTGGCTCGGCGCCACCGAAAGTGAGCCGGTCTGAAAAGCGTGTCTCGGAATCCTCTGCTTTTTCTCTGCCTTAGTCCCGCGGAACAGAGGTCGCTTACCCGGAGCCCTGGAGCTCTGGAGTTTCAGCAGAACGAATGCGATCTGTGAATGCGGTTCCCAGAATCTTAAAAGGTGTTCGAAGTGTTTTCCCACCCCGAATGAGGGAGGTTTTTCACATTGCGCTGGATAGATTGTGAAGAACAAGTTGAGCTTTAGGAAGAATTTAACAGCAATATGTCTGTATGTGTGCAGGACAAGGATCTGTGGGCACATTTGTGCAGGTCGTGGGGGAGATCACAGGTTAAAGTGAACGGGAATTTACTGGGCTGGAGGAGGGGCAGGGTAAACCTGTGGGAGGGGTAGCTGTGTATCTGTTGGCTGGGATGGGCAGGCATGGATAACAGCTACTGGAGAACTGTAAATGCACCTGTTACAAGAGGCCTTTTCAGCTGCACGGACCTCAGCAGGTGACCTTTTAAACTGAGGATCAGGACTCACGGGACCAGTGGTGCCAATCTTTGTGGTTTCATTGAAATCCCAGCACAAGCATCTATCTATCTATCTATCTATCTATCTATCTATCTATCTATCTATCTATCTATATCTGTCTGTCTGTCTGTCTCTCTCCCTCTATCTAATCATCTTCATGACCTTTACCTTTAACCTTTAACAGTTTGTGTCCAAAGTGTCTACTTGTATAAAGAATCACTCTTCCTACTGAATTGTAACCATGTTGATGTTGTTTTTACCAAGAGATGACTCATGTCAGGGGAATTTTATCCTGTTAATAACATTTCCAATAATAACAGAAATAGCAATAATAATGATAATGATAACTATAACCTTCGACCTGAAAATGGATAGGGTTCTGGATAGCGAACAGCAAGATCAACGCTTGCTTCAAGTTTAATCAAAATCCATCACTGCACATTGCTGTAGACCAGAAGCCTTTAACAGTGGGTAGTAAAGCTGAAAGGCTGTATTTACCGTTGTGAAGGTGGCTTACTGTGCCCGCAGACACACAGCTTTTTAAGACATGTAAATCATGCGTGTTATTATCACTGGAGCTGACGGCGCTGTAATAATTACTCACTCGATTGGCATCTGAATGCTGGCCGAGAGAGAGATAAATGCACGCCACAGATACTCGCTGATATCCGCAAAGCAGATCCTGAGCTCGGCGTGCAGAACATGGTAAACTCCGTCTCTGCCATTGTTGATGCCTGAAATATTCCTGTTATGTTGGATATTTCTGAAGGCAGAACATCCATAGCTAGCATACCAGTGGGGACAGGGCCAGAGCCTGGAATCTCCCAGACATTCCAGCTCCTGGGCCACAAAACATACCTTTATGTCTGTGTTAGGCATCTCCTGACAGATGCTGCACTGTCAGAATGAGCACGCTCCAGAAATCCTGACCGACAGTCACTGCAGTTACACAATTTTGCAAAAATTTGATTCACACCTAGCTTTCATTTGCATTCTTTATAAATCTGAGCATCTGTGGGGACCATTTGCCTTATTATAAAACATTCATGTTTGATAGTTACACTGTGACCAATAAAAGAATAGGATCCAGATTTAATATTTAAAATAGATGTTTAATTCTTCACTTCCAGCAGTAAATGCATATTATATAAGAGAAGTTAAAATTGACCTGTGTCACTTGCATGTGTGAAAGTATCACCTTTGACTGAAAGAATTTACATTATTTTTTTTTTTATATTCAGGCACATTCCATGCTAGAAGTTGTATCCTTCCTTTCATTTTCATTTAGACTTTCTTGACAAAAGAAGACCTCCCTTCTTTCTCCCCCCAGTCAGTGCGGTTCTCACACACCTCCACACTCAGGTTGGTGAAAGACATCCAGGGCATGCTCCGTCAGAGGCCAGGCAGGTAATCACTCTGTCCCACCTGAGAAGGAGGCCCTTCCATCTCTTTCCTAGTGAACGCCTATGTCCACAAAGCAGATCTGCCTCCTGTGATCTCCGCGGACTTGCTGACTGGCCCAGGTGCTCACCGCATTCAGTCTGGATTGGTGTCCACAGCAGTGCGCTGAGAAAAACAACGCCAGGCCCTGCTGCCTTTGTGGCCCAGCAAAACACCTCTGTGAAGGAGCGGGTGACGCCCATGTGACACTGTAATGCCTGTGACAAGCAAAGGGCATTTACACAACAAACAGCAGCTCTGCTGTGACTTCCTTTGAAAAAGGGATTTAGAGAGAAATGGGTATTTATGGAAAGACCATTGTTACTGATAACCTTTTTTCCCCACATGTAATTGTTCTTATGTTTGTACATATAATCATTTAGTTATCTTATACAGCAACATGCTTGTATAGATCCATTGTCAATCCATTCTAGACTTGGTTTGGCAGTACTGTGCTTTTCATGGTTATGCCAATAAAGCACATCTGAACTGACTGACAGAGACAGAGTGAGACAGAGAAAAATCAGGTCACATGACTTCATTCAGCCAGCTCAATACAGAACCATGGCTGTACATGGTAGCACAGACACACTAAAAGAGAGTACAGCCTAAACACCACATGTGGGGAAACAAAAGTTTGCACTTGCATCCCTTGTATTTATAGCTTATGCTGAATATCCTTGTCCCTGACTGGCCTTTGTCTCGAGAATTCTGGTCTGGCCCGACCAATCAGATCGCGGCAGGTGCTTGCAGGTGCATGCTCCCAGTGCAGTGAAACGTGGCCGGCGGGACTGCTGCTGGAGCACACCTCACCCGCGGCGCAGTTTTGCATATCCTGCAGAGAGGCCGTGTTTGTGAAGGCATCGGTGAACCGCGTGTTTCTCCTGTTTCTTTTCCACAAGAGGGGAACAGGGCTCTGCGCATTTACGGCTAGGGCAGTGCGTTTACAGTGTCCTTAACATTGGCAGCTGTATTAGAATATTTTATTTTTTTCCTGTTTAAATGACAACACATAAAAAATACAAGCTCAGTGAAGATTGACTCAGAAATGCCAATAATCTGATTATATATTCACATTCGAGGATTGTCATCTGCGATTGGTGCCAGGCCTCCACCAGTGGAACTACACATCTGAGTGAAATCTATTCACTACAGTAAAACAGAGTAAAAGAAGCAGAAAAAGAAACATTCACATCTCCCTTAAAATCTATTGTGGTAGAAACCTCAGTTTTGCATTGGTTTAAAAGCAACATAAATACCTGCTAACAGCAGCTACTTGGCAGTAATTTTAAGACAAATTAAAAGAAAATTAACATACATAGAAATTTAAATAAAATTGATTTCCTTCTGACAAACAAAAATAAACTTCACTGAAACTACGCACTTCGCTTGTGTGTACAGACGTAGAAACTTGCCCAGTGGGAAAGCGGGCAAGTTGCTGCTTTGTGTTTGTCTGGCACATTGCATAGCGGAGCTTTGTCTTAAGCTCCTTTGTGCAGGTGCTTGTGGCACAGCTGTCTTCAATTAGTCCCCTGTTTTAGGATCATTCTGTCATAGTGTGCCTGATGTCATAAAGCAGACCACTCAACTGCTGCACTTGCTTGCATTCCCACATACACACAAGCACATGCACACTTGCAGGCATGCACACACACAAAACGTGCACAGACACACACATACGTGCATGCACACACATAAACCAGACCACTCAACTACAGTGCGCACACACACACACAATGTGCACACACACACACATACACACACATGTGCACAGACATGCACATATGAGCACACATACACACACACACACAATGTGCGCATACACACCCAGACACACACACCCATCCTTGGTCAAGTCAGTAGTTTTTTTTTCCTGCTTATATCCGGCATCATCATTTACCTGTTTTTTATGTGGAACTCTGAGGTAAGAAATTGCCCCTTGCATGAATTCACGTATTGCTACAGTAATGAATGTCATGGTGTGAAGACATAATTAGCACAATGATATAGGTACAAAATCATGTACATAACATCAGGTCAGATACAAAAATAGACACTTTGTGCAGAGTCCCCCATGGTCACATAACAAACCACAGTATTTCAAGGAACCTCAGGGTCTGAGGACAGAGCCGAGCTACATGCCAGAGAACAGTAAGTCATGGCCAGGCGCATTTCCTCATTCCCCGTGCAGAAACTGGAATTTCAACCAAACCACTACAGTGGTGGTTTCCTTGGCAACATCTTCACCTTCATCTGACAGTGCGTAACCTCAGGTGAAAAAAGGATTAACATTCAGTGATCGAAAACGCGTCGATGTCTTTGTAAACCATTTTTCCTTTCATTTTCCACGGGGAGGATTCTTGAATCTGAAGAGGACGGTTGTAGAAAAATAAAAATGAACAAAAGCCAGTTTTAAAATCCCATGGGGGGGTGGCATCAGTGGTGTGGGCTCTGAGGGGATGGGGGTCACTCGTAGTCTTCACCCGCGGTCGCTGCATCGAGGGCCGCCAGCGCCTCCGCCACCTCAGAGTCTGTGATGCTCCCGCTGTCACCTTCATCCTCCCCCTCCTCCTCCTCCTCTCCCTCGGAGCCGTGGCTCTCCCCGGCCGTTTGGGGGGGTCTCTCCCGGGTGTCGGCGGAGGACAGGCTGGTGGTGCTGGTGTGAACCTCCTCGGACCGGCCCGAGAGGACGCTGTCGGCGTCGGGCTCGTCCCCGGGATCGCCCGCCTCGCACGGTGAGCGCGGAGACCCGTGGCCTCTCCGCGAGAAGGCGTCCCCGTTCGCCTGGGGGGTCCCGCCGATCAGGTGATCGTTAAGCCTCTCGAAGGTGACGCCGGGCGAGCTGCACTGAAGAGCGTTGTGCTCCGGGAGAGGGGTGTGGCCGGGCAGGGCGCACTTCCGCGGACTCTCCCCGGGCTGCAGGATGTAGAGCGAGCTGTCCCCCGCGCCCGCTTTTAGGACGTGGTCCTGGGTCCTTGCGCCGGGAGCTGCGTGCAGACGGTTGATCTGGTTATTGTCGATTTCCAGTTTGGCTGTGCCCTGTTTCACACCGTCCGCATACTTGTGGGTGTAGCCCAGGTTGTGAAAACCCTGCACTTTGTGCGTGTTTTCGGCCTCCTGGGGTTTCCCCTGGTACAGGGTGGTAGTGGCAGTGTCCCTCTTTCTCCCGTGGACATCCACAGGAACAGAGGGATCATAGATGTAGCTGAGAGAGAGGGAGAAAAAGAGAGGAAAACTTTAGTTCAAGCACAAACGCAATGACTCTAGCACCACTTACGGTAGTGTCGGAACTGTGCTGCTTTTTGAAAATGTGCGATATTTCATTTTCCTCTCCTTACTTTGTGAGATTTCACCCATCGAGGTGCCGAGGCTGTGAGGAAGCTCCTGCACCACAGCTCCGTGATGGCGCCAGACATTTTACACTCCTCAGAATCCCTGCGGCTTTCAGACGCAGGGAAGTCATTTGGTTACACAAACACACACACACACCTTGATCCAGGTTACCCTGACTAGGAATGGAAATATTCCCTGCGGTTAACTGAGAGGCATGTGAGAGCCAATCAGAGGAGGCCACGCCTCCTCCTTGCCGCTGTGTGGGTGGAACAGGGTGATTGTGATGTCACAGATTTCTCCCTCCCATCGTCCATCCCTGGACACCAGGATGGCAGTGACCTCTCATCTGAGTAATTGCTGCATTTGCATTGGCAGTAAAGCTATGCAAGCTATGAAAGGAAAGCTATGGGAAAGGGAAGCCATGACCTACATTACAGGAGAGGAGTCAGTGCGTTTAATGCATCCCGACCTGCGCATCCCAACAGGCTTTTCATCAACAGTTTATTTTTTTCTACATTTCCTCTGCGTTTTCTCTGTTCACTTCTACTGCCAGCCCTCGCAGTCCACAAACAGAGGTGGTTTGTCTGAAGAAGCTTATGTTTACTGAAATGGATTTCACTGTTTCTGAGACAGCCTGCTCAGTTTTTTTGACATTAGTATCACTGTTATCATTATTACTGTTTTTACTATTGTTATTGCGATTATTGTGATTATGCATTTGGCAGATGGTGAGAGGACTGCCTTGTGAACAGCTCTGGGTAGGAGCGCCTGCCAGATGAAGCGTCCGACCCCGTGACGCGTTTCATTTTCGGCGGCAGCTGAGAGGAGTGTAGTGCGCAGACGAGATCGGGGCGAGGCGGCGTGACACCCCGGTGGGGGGGCCTGTCCGTACGGGGGTGGGCGCGGGCCCGCCAGACACCTCCCGCCCCGCGCCTTCTGCTGCGCAGCGAGCCCCGCCCCGATCCGCCACGGCGACCGCGGCGAGGCACCGAAAATACACGTGGGCCTTCGTCCAGAACCAGGCAGGGAAATCTGGCAAACAGTCAGTACAAAACAAAAACAAACAAACCGACACAACTCTGAAAACGCGCTCGATGCCGCTGCAGAGATCCGGGCCAGGCTGTGTGACTCTCGGTGCCATTGGACAGTTCCAGGCCTGTCTGTGACACTGTTGAGGAGGCAGGTGATCAGAGTTCAGTGGACTGCGAAGCTTTATGGTCAATTCACTGCAAGGAAGGTCAGGTTAAGGGGCTCCCTCTGCATGACCCGATGGTATTGCTTTTTCAGGAAATGCACATGGCATTCATTGCACTAACATTATAACTTGTGCTCTTGTAAGAGGTAACATATGGTTTCATGTCGCTAGCCAACCGCTACAGGCTAAGCAGGACCATTAAACATCATATGCACCTTAAGCTCGAGATATAATGTGAGTTTAATGTTTTTTAATGGAAACAGGCTGCTAAGAATGAGCTAAACAACACTGTTCAGAGAATTCCCTTTCTCAACATCAGGGCAAGACCTCTAAAACCAGTGACGGGTGGAAATCATTTCACTTCATGAGCCAGAGAGAGTTCTGTAGAATTTCTTTGGAATAACTCCTCTAGAAAAACACATTTTAACTTTTAAGCATTAACCTTAACATTTTGTCTAAACTAAACTACCTAACTCTTGTAACTACAGCAGGACGCTGAAAAGTCTATACATACTACACGCTTTTTATACCAATGTGTTTGTCCTGTTCTGTTCTGGTGACCTATGCCTTCAACTGTACTGCGTCTCATATTGCATGTGTCAATTGTATGTCTGTGTCAACTCTGTACAAGTCAGGAGTACCCTATGTCCTGGAAGTCCCTATATCTGGGACCGTTCCCACCTGGGCACTTTAACTGTTTTTTTGAACTAACTCTTCTATCAATTGCACCAATGACACTTCCTCACAGACTACTGGAGAGAATCCTAGACTACAGGTCTCCACATGAACAGAGATAGCCAACACACCGTGCCTCGTTTGCATATTTAATGCCTGTGTACATCTGCCAGAGGCCTTACAGAGGCCATGATTATGCAAAACATGCAAAATATGCTAACCGCAAGACTATTCATAAAGATACAGTAATGATGTGACCCTGCTGGTTCAGAGCTGAGGTTCTCTTCGCATGGCGCTCTCTGCCGGGCTGCGACTGGGCTGAGAGACACAGCGACACTGTCGTGCTGCCCTGCTCTCTCGGATCAGGACTGTAAAACTGACCCAGGCAGCAGCCCAGGCTGCAGCGGATGTGATTTTCAGCTCGTGCTGCTCTGGATGAGCTAAAGCGCATTGGCTTAATGTGGTACAGACCATTTGTAATTGCGTGAAGAACAAGACGCTGAAAACTGGGACTGGTGTCATTTGACAGGGAAACAGCGATATACCTTCAAACTACTTGTGAAACAACAATGACTATATCAGAAACATGCTTTGTTTTGCCTTCCTATTGAAATGTTTATGTTATCAGCGCCTTTCATTTTTGACTTGGGGTAATGTATCCAAAATAATAAAATACTTGGTCTGGGACATGGCGACATTTACAATTTTGCAAACTTTAAATGATTTCTGACAGCAAGTTGCATAGATTTCTCTACTCGTATACCACAAACCACAGACTCAGGGTTGTCTAATACAAATGCAAACAGTGATTCAGCTGCACGCCATTCCTACAATGTCTTAATTGCAAGTTTGATCGCTGTAGTCTAAAGTCCAGGCCTCCAAAGACGGGCCTGGAGCCAAATGCAGGGAGATAAATGGGGAAAACCCTATTCAACAATACCCTTTCTTTGCATTCTCACAGCTCCATAATCCTGAATGTTCAATTGTTAAAAGTTTGTATCCTAAGGCTGAATTAAGGAAAAGTTCCTCTACTGTTGGCACTAAGCTCTGTGTGAAAAAGTCTCTTGCCAAGTCAGCCATTTTGCCCTCTAGCAGATCCCATAATGCATCTCTTCATGCCAAGAGGGAATTAAAAGCTGGTGCTTCTTGCTACCAGCAAACTGAGCCCGCAGTTTAGAGTTGGGGGTTAAAAGCAGGTATCGAATGACTTTAAATGTATCATTTTGCCACTGCATCTATACTATCAACAGCAGGTATTTACAGTCAAAGAAGGTATGATTCTCCATACCTTTACACAATCATTTGAAAGTGTGTTAAAAATCATGTGAATATCTCACACTCATGTAAGTGAGGGTCAGACTGATGGGCCCAGACAGTAGCAAAAAGTCTATGGGATCTTTAATGACCATGCTACATCACAAGTTCCAGGTAAGGACAACCACACCATGTCACGAGTTCCGGGTAGCCATCACCATGCTGAGTCACGAGTTCCAGGTTACCATCACCATGCTGAGTCACGAGTTCCAGGTAGCGATCACATCCGAGAGGCACATGACGCAGGGCAGTGAAGTGGCGTAGAGGATCCGAAACTGGACTTGTCTCCACAGGGTTGCGGGTTTTATCCCCATCCCTGAAGTTTTAACCTTGAACCACCTTCACTGAATACCCAGATGTGTATGCAGGCAATTAGAATTTGAACTCGAACATGGATAAAACTGTGTATCTTAACTGCTTTACCTTTTTATCATTCTACAGCATCGGCACCCCATCTGGCCAGCGTAGTGTCAGACCTGCGGGAAAACGGGTGGGGCTTGATTAGCAACCAATCAACAGGGGTTTCAGACCCAAAAATGACAGATGACCTGACACCATTATGGCAAAGGGACCTTAGCCCTAAATATCTTACCCCGGTGGTGTGTGCATGTGCACGCAAATACATGTTTAAACACAATACAGCCACCGGCTTTACTCTGTGATATTTACACATTAGATTTATAAATGCCATCATTCGGTCACATTTGCACACAAGACAGTCACAAGGTAGGTCTTATTTATTGATGTTCATTTACTGCAAAACACAAGCTCATCTCTGTTCTTTTTAAGCCTCTTTCTGAATGTATCTATGGCTCAGATTTTCAATGATTTCACACTGGGCATGTGACAGACAACCACCTAAACATTTCAATATTTTATGAGCATATCTGTCCCAGATTGACATTTACTGCTTCAGTAATTTTTTAATAATTCAAGGTATAAGGTGGTAAGTTGTATATGAATCCATCAGTATTTGTCTGAAGCGCACACAAGACAAAGTGACCTTTTCTCTTGCCACTTGTTTTGAGGTTTGGCATTTCTTTCTCCCTTTTTCCTCCAAGGTCTGGTAAATAATTAATAGAATGACTCAAATGGATCTGTTTCAGCAAGGGCACTGTGTCTTTCCTGTTCCCTTTACAGGGAAGAAATAGCAGTTCTGCAAACAGGGAAAACTTTTTATATTAACCCAAACTTGCGAAACCTTAACACATGCTTATCTATACCTCTGTGGTGTTGCACAAACATGCATACTGCTTCCTTACTGTTCTGATAAACCTTCAAACATTCAAAGAAACAATTATGTAAAATGATAGAGGCAAACAGTGATGAAAAATGGCCAAGCTGATATATTAGCAAAAAAAAAGGAGTGACAAAACAAAACAACATAAAAAACACTCAGATCTGAAATGATGGCTGTACCATTTCACCTTCCAACACAAAATGGTCTGGGAAGGATAATTCCTATAGCTTTATACAAACCAAGTACAGTAATGCTGAATTATGGAAAATTTCCTCTACTGTTAGTTAAAGATGTCTGTCATTTTCTGTGGGTTGCAGTTGTCATGTTTAAGTGTGATACCATTAAATAGGCAAATATTCTTTGGAATTTGTTATACTTTACATGTAAAACATTCATGCTAACCAGCCTAAGAGTCCTGTTAAGTTAGGAGTGACATGGTTCTTCAACATAGATTTCTATTACATAAATTTTATAAAAGAATGTTCATGAACCCTTCAGTTCATGAGTCATTGTTGAAACATTTTCACCAATTAAAATGAAAATACTATTACATACCAGTGTGTGTTCATCCAGTGTGTGTAGATCAGCTACCTGTTTGTAAGTGGGTGTCTGAGGTCCTGAGTGTGTGTTTGCGGATGATGTCCTGGCTGAGCGCGTGTGTGTGTGTGTGTGTGTGTGTGTGTGTTTGCGGATGATGTCCTGGCTGAGTGTGTGTGTGTGTGTGTGTGTGTGATGTCCTGGCTGTGTGTGTGTGTGTGTGTGTTTGTGGATGATGTCCTGGCTGAGTGTGTGCTTGCATGTGTCTGTATTGTCTGCAGCTATGGGGTGAACTCTGCCATGCTCTGCGGTGGTGACAGCGAGGTCGCCCGTGCCCCAGGGCATTGTGGGAGATCACGGTGTAGCGCCTCACTGACAGAGCAGACGGGAGGCCCACAGTGGGCTCTGCTCAGGCCAGCAGGAGGTCCGGCAGAGACCCGAGCTGCGGTGCCGGGCTCTGACGCCAGCCCTCTGTTACACAGCCGCTCCGTCACTGTGAGCCCCAGACTGCCTCGCTGCTGCCGACAGAGCCGCTGGACTGCTGCAACCTGCTCTGTACTGATTTCGGGGGCCGGGGGGGAACCCTACCGGGCAGTGGCCCACAGTGCTTATACAAAAAGTGACACAAACACACACACACACGCATGCACGCACACGCAGACACAGACACACAGACACAGACACACACACACACACACACACACAGTAACACACAAACATACACACTTGCATACACTCATACATAGTAACACATACACACAAACTCTAGTCTCTAGTCTCTATGGATCTGTAAAACTCTTCTCTTTCTTGTTATTAAGAGATGTTGTCTTATTTACTGTTGATTATTCACGGTTAAAACTGAAGAATCCTTACAGCAGGCCCAGGAAACAGAATGCTTATTTTTGAGCCCACAGTTTCATTAGAAATGAGTGTGTACAGAGGGTAAAATCAACACTCTCCTGAGGAAGGCTTTGCTGAAACATTGAGTGGTGTGTGTGATGACTTAATGCATCATAAAATTTCTTTCGTGTTCCTTTTTCCCATTGTGTGTGCTTCCCATAGACTCTTCCTTTTACAATCCACAGAGAAAAATAGCTTTTATAGCACGGGGTATTGTAGCATCCTGGTCTCTCACTCCCTGTAAACAGATGCACTCAGGGGGAGTTTAATTCCTCTGTGTCTCGGTATCGATAAGCTCTCGGTCCGTGGAGAGAGGATTGTGTTGTAATGGAAATTACCCAGCTCACTGACAGCACAGCGTGAAGGGAACGCAGAGCAAACACCAAACAGGCTTCTCTGTACACACGGGTGGGGCTGTGTTCTAATGCAGCTCCCTGCACTCACGCCACTCAAATCCCCCGCCCGACCTACCCCCCCCCCCCCCATCCCCACTCCCAAATCCCCCTCCTCCCTGACCACTGAGCATCTGGGTTCCTCAATCATTGACCAGTCCTCTGTGCTCACGCAAAGACAAAGACCCCCCCCCCCCCCCACCCCTGTTCCCCAACCTTACCCCCCCCCACTCCCCAACCTTCCCGCTCTGTCACCTCTGAGCATCTAGGTTCCTTGAATCATTCACCAACCCCCTGCACTCAGAAGAACATCACTGTGTCACCGCAACAGCCACCCGGCACGTTCTGCTGCCACCGCAGACAGGAAGGAATGTGGACAGATCCGCTCTGATACCCGCATACCGAGGAAGCAGAGGGCACGCCGTGGCGCCCGAACGCTGTCACAACGTTTCAGCAATGCTGCCGCAACGTTGTGTGGAATCAACACATCGGCAGGCGTACATTACTGGGGCATTACAGAGCACACTCAGGTGTGACAGTGAGTAAGTGATAGCGTTACACTGTGTGTGTGTGTGTGTGTGTGTGTGTTGGACTGCTGTCGTACAGTGGAAAGAAACTGGAAAAACCGCTTCAAGAGGGACCCATAATAGTGGCTAAAATATGCAGATAAATGATACAGGCAGTGCAGGAGGTGGAGCTACACAGGTATCAGATTCCCGCTCTGATAGAAAGCCTATGTGACACCGTTAACATGGACTGCCCTTTCTGACATTTCTTCATCGGGGCTAGCAGCAAATAAAATGTTTTCAATATTTTTTTCTCCTCTAAAAAACAGCCAAAAAAATCCACTTGGCTGTGCTTTTCTCTGGCTTTTCTCCGCTTACAATTACTCCAGTAACTGCTGTACTGTCCACTGCAAGAAGGGGAGGAGAGTACTGCTCAAGAGAGTGCGCTTCAAATGCCACAACCGGAGAGAGAGTGACCTCAGTGCTAAGCCCAGGGCCTCTCCCATTAGGAACAAAGGCAGGGATTGAGCAACCTGCTAAGGCCTAGGGCTCTCCCCTTCTCTGAAACACAGGACATTTCCCTGTTTAATTTCAGATACAGATCACTTACAGTAAGAAGCAGACACCTGGGTCACGCCTGCACAAAGGAGTTTTTTTTCCATACGTCCTTGTATAGCGTCTAAGATAGCGTCTCTTTCCATAAAATTCCAGGCGGAAGTTTGGAGATGAAGCTGGACAAAAAGGTGTGGAGGAGAGGTGTGTAGGTGTGTGTGTGTGTGTGCGTGCGTGCGTGCGTGCGTGCGTGCGTGTGTGTGCATATGGCACAGATCTCCTCACATGTTGCACTCCTGTTTGCCAGCGCCTACGTGCTCCTGGTTTACGGTGGTTACAGGACACTACATTTCTGCAGGTGGCCCCTATAACTAAGTGTCTTTGTTGTCAGCCCAAATACCACATCAATACACACAGGAAAAACAAGGTTCATGGGGCAGCATTTCACAACAACAACACATCACATTTCCCGTTTATAATATACAGTATGCATGCAGTACACACTGACTCTATACGACTGAGACTGTAATATTATGCAGTGATCTACATGTTTGTCGTCTGTATGCATTTTTGCATCCGGTGGCATGCTACCCATCCTTTGGGGATTAATAAAGTGTTAGCATAGTATGGCACATTTAGCGCAAGCCCCTCGGCCGTCTCCCCGCGCTGTATTCACCAGGGAGGGGAGAGCCCTTTGAAGATGAGGAAGTGAAGCCGGGCTGGGGCAGAACTGCGGCCCCTCCTCTCTTCCTCTCAGAGGAAAAAGGGCCTCTTTCATTCGCCTCTAAAGAGGACGGCTTATGCAATTTGTGGATAATGTGCCATTACCGGGAGGAGTGACGGCGTTTCTGAGGACACCTGTGCTTCCCGATGTGTTGGCACTGAAGAAGGGAACGGAGCCGTACAGAGCGCGGGAGAGAGGAATAACGGGCGTGGTTCTGGGAGAAGTGGGGAAACAGGTCTGACTCTCTCTCTCTCTCTCTCTCCCCTCGCTGCAAAAAAGACACAATAGCCCACATAGACCACGCTACCGGGAAGCCTCCATCTCTCCCACCCTCATAGAGGCTGACGAGCAGCAAGAGGCTAACACTGACTCCACGTGCTTGAAACAGGTTCAAAATGACTGTGGTGAAACCCGACGCAACCAGTCGTACAAGGAAAAAAAGTTCTGCAAGCGTTTGTGACCACATCTACAGCCCAAGAAGAACTCCAGCGAATTTCAGACTTGCATGGCATGCAAACTGTTTATGAACTTCCCAGATTCCATTTACAGATAACTTCCCATTTCCAATGACTGCCTGATGAGAAACCAATAGTTAAACACAGAAGAAGGCAATACATAGGCTACCATCTGCTACAAAATATGCACTATATACATAGCCAAAACATGTACAAATCAACTGGAGACTTCATTGATGCCAAGAAATTAGTCTTAAATACTAAATCTAACAACAAAAACGTTTTGAACAACAAGTAGCTGAATGAACATGAACTAAGAATGTTGTTAACTACATAGGATAGGTACTTTGAGCGACAACAGAAACAGAAGACATGGCAAGTTTAACTATCAATAACAAGATTGTCATTATTGACTTTTTACTCTGACATTTTTTGTTATTGTTGGCAGCTTTTCAGAAATTGTTCAGCTGCCATTTCATTGTAGATTGAGACTACTGCCAAGTGAATGTAGGTTGAAACTGACATTTTTTGGAGAACTGTTATCTAGGGGGTCAATCTCATGATCTTTTTCATCATACCCTTCTTGTAAACCCAGTTGAAGCCATCTGTATGGAGGACTGGTAGCATCTGACTTGGAACCACATCAGTTTGACATTAACTGGGTCAAGGTTTCCCTCTGAGGTTGTGATCTGGGGATTTTCCAGTTCAGATTGGTATAAAACCCCTGCATTCCCTATAGTGTGGATGAAGAATTAGACAGCTGCTCCTTCATGAAGTCACTGCAGATGCCTGATGCAGCTGCATGTGCCTATGCCTGTTTTTAACACGGGCAACAGTGGTTAGCACTGTTGCCTCACAGCAAGAAGATCCTGGGTTCGAATCCTGGCTGTCCCAGGTCCTTTCTGTGTGGAGTTTGCATGTTCTCCCCGTGTTTGCGTGGGTTTCCTCCGGGCGCTCCGGTTTCCTCCCACCATCAAAAAGACATGCATGTAAGGGTCAATACCCCTGTCAGTGCCCTTGACCAAGGCACTGGCAAAAGAACTGGAGGTGGTCCCTGGGCGCTGCACTGTGGCTGCCCCACTGCTGGCTCCTGGCTCACTCCTGGTGTGTGTGTGCTCACGGCTCACTGTGTGTGTAGGATGGGTCAAACGCAGAGGATGAATTTCCCCATGAGGGATCAATAAAGTATATGATTATTGATTATTATACCATGGTGCAAGATTAAAAAGGAATAAAAAACTCACTGTACATCTAATGCATTTTGTGAACAAAATGTAAACATGCTGTGCTGTGCAGTGCACTTAATATCACAACTGCAGCAGTTCCCAGTTTGTGGACATTAATAAAGAAAATAATTGTTAGGATATGGAAAATGTACAGTTCTTTTCCAGGGCTCCATGCCTCCTCTCACTATAAACACGACAAAGATTGAAGACAGAAATTCAAAGCTTTAGTCTGTAAAATAGAAAAGAGAATAACTGCATAGCATTTTGTGTATCAAAATTGAAACATTCTACCCTAAATACAATGACAGTCTAATAATAGCAATTTTCCATTGACCCACACAGTTGAGGCCGTCTGAGACACTGCCGTTTCCTAATAACTGCCATCTGAGGAGCTGCTCGCGATCAAACATGCTTATTTATAGTATTGTGCTTCTATTGGTTATCACAAGAGTGGCAGGAACCAAATAAACACAGGTAAAGAACAGCTAGCAACAACGTGATCGAGCTTCCAGCTGTGCTAAAATATATACATAACAATGCCCCAAGGTTTCGGTGTAAACGTAGTGCCTAACAAAAATCTACAAGGTGAAATTCACACTGCATAATATCTTTGAGAGTTTGTACTGATTCATTATGTGGATCCACATAAAGACATTTTGTATCACTAGAAAAAGAAAAGACATGTGGTGTGGCATAGTGGTAGGGAGCAGGGCTTGTGACCAAAAGGTTGTGGGTTCAATTCGGGGGGTCTGTTGTACTACTCTTAGGCAAGGTACTTAACACACAATTACCTCTATAAATGGATAAAATTGTAACCTTTATATTTGTAAGTCCTTTCCATCATTGTTAGTTCTTATCTAGGAGAGTCTGGTTGGTAACAGAAGGTTGCAGTGCTATTAGCATTGCCATGCTAGCGATGGATGTTCTGTTTTAGATTACAGCCCCTTCAATGATGTTTGTAACAAGCCTGCAGATCAGAACATGCAAAGCTTGAATGATGACAGAGACAGGACTTAAATGTGAAGTCCAGGTAGCTGAATATCTGGCGCATATATAAAACATCTGTGGCTAAGGTCTGAGGAAGGGTAAAGTATGTCATATAAGATTTGTGGCAGCCAGTCACAAACATGGGTGATCAAGGTTCCAAACCCAGCATGCTTGTATTCTCCAAAAAAAAGGTATGCTGCTACCATCCCGCATTAAAATGTGGGTGTTATTAAAAGCCAAACAAAACTGCCCTCACAGATTTTGTTGGGCAATATACAGTGTTATTTAGTGTAAAAACAGCATTACATAGTAGATTTGGAATTTTGAACAGATATTGAGCTCTAACACTGTAGTTAAATTGGAGGTGACAGTGAGCTGATGTGGTATTGGGTATTTGGCTGTGTTTTTTGGACTGAGTTAATCTGGATATAGGACTGATCCATACTGCTTTTCCTTCAAAGAGTCCTATCTGGGTTAACTAACCAAACCCTGCTAACTAAGACTGAGAATTAAATCACTCTTGTGCTGTTATTCCGCTTCAAACGATCAAAACGTCTTTGGGGAAAAGTTCCTCTTAGAGAACTCAACGGTAAAGTTCAGATGAGATTCTGGTTTAACCTTATCTGCCCTGCGATCAGTAAAGCAATAGCAGGTAATCCTGCCACTCATCAGAGCACTCACGGTACTCTGTTCGAATGATATTAACCACCGAGCAGTGCACTCAAAAGTGTGCGTTAAACCCACACGGCGCGCATTCATTTGAATGAGCCAGGTACATTCGTTTTGCTCTGTTGCCCGTTGTCATGGTGATGTGTCACAGTGACTGAAGAAACAAAAGTGGCGTTCTTTTGATGGACCAGATCATTACCTGGTTGATCCTCAGAAATCCATAAAACACATACAACTGACCAGATCACAAACTGGTTGATCCTCAGACATGAAACATATACAACTGACCACATCACAGCCTGATTGATCCTCAGACATACTTTAAACACATACATACACAGTGCCATTGGAATGTTCTTGTTGGAATGTTATCCATTTCAATTGCTACTATATCTATAATGACAGGACTATTAATAAAACGTGCATAAATCACTGCTTACGGATGTGTGCACAATACTGTTTGTGGTAGTATGATAATAATGCAGTTTAATTGTAAGGATTAAGTCAGCAGGGAGGACAACGATCTCGGTCAACCCTCTAATCTATGCTTCTGTGCAGGTGCAGGCATTAACTTACATTTTCATTTTTAATTTTTCAGGAGATATTTACTTTTGATGTGCCCTTTGTATTGAATGTGAGTGGCTCTAAAGTGGGCATGTTAAAATGAGCAGAAACAAGCAAACCATCAATCACCAGCACTTCAAAGCACCTTTATCTCCCGCTTTAGAGGGAAGGGAGATAAAAGACAGCACTGGGGGAAACTCGGTGCCAAAACACAAGCCCACCGCACTAACGGACACATAAATCACCCTTTTGTTGGCTATATTTAGAATTTAGTTTGAATCTACTTTGCATTAAACAGAAGCTCACTGAGCACCTCCTAACACACAGGCAACAAGACAAAGGCATGGGAGAGAGGACCCTGCCAAGGCATTTCACTGTAAAGTTTTCAGGTGTAAAGATTAAACCCCCAGCTAACGCCTTGTACAATGGAGGCTTAAGAAAAAGAGAACCGAAAGAAATAATAAACCAGTGAATAATTTTCTTGTCTGATAATTAACTTTTCATTCCCTTTCCTCACTGGGAATATGAAAGCTTTCCTTCTTCTCAGTTCCAGGTTTTCTGGTTCTGATGTAAACCATAAAACAAGCACTCTCAGTGAGAGGGGGTGGGGTGTGTGTGTGCGTGTGTGTGTGGGGAATGATGAAGATGATGATGATTAGGAGGAGGAGGAGGGTGGAGGTGAATCTGGCAAAATGATGAAGAAACAAGTGAAAAAAGGGCAGAGATGAGAGTGATGAGTGAGGTGTACCTCTTTTTTTGCCAGAGAGCAAGGCTCAACTGTGAATTTGTCTTCTAGAGCACATTTCCCTGTCCATGTCAAACATGCAATTAGCCACA
Organism: Megalops atlanticus; assembly: GCA_019176425.1. Lineage (NCBI taxonomy): Eukaryota > Metazoa > Chordata > Actinopteri > Elopiformes > Megalopidae > Megalops > Megalops atlanticus. Next base: position 29,136,905 of record CM032891.1, read on the forward strand.
AATTGAAGCTTCAGCTCATCACTTCAAATGATGACACGTTGGGTAAAACTATGATGTCCATACATGCACAAATCTGTAGAGAATATGGTCTGCCTACCATGTGGTACAATCTTATTTCCTAATTCACACTAAAGTTTATGCTTAGAGTAATCGGGTAGGGAATGGAGGGGATTGTGTAGCTAATCAGCAGCAGAGGGGATGGCTGTATGATCAGACTGGGAAAGCCAGTTCTGGAATGTGAGCAGGACCCTGTAATTTTATGAATATTAATAAACACGCCGCACATGGCAATGCATTGCAATGGTAATGTCTGTGGTAGGCTGCTAAAGGCTATTGGTACAAGTCCCATTAGAGCGATTATGAAAGCAATCTGTGGAGAGTGCATTCATGAAAAAAAAGACTTCCACACACTGCAAACAGTGATTCCCACAAGGCCCCACCCAACACACACACGCACACACACATGCACACATGCACGCACACACACACACATGCACGCACGCACACACACGCACGCACACACACACACACACACACACACACACACACACACTTAAAGCCACATCTCACATCACCACCGTCAGATCTACCCAACACATTCTATCCCTGCAGCAGCTGATTCAACCCCCTCGGAGAAACTAATTCAGCGTAAATTCCCACCACCAGTTTCATTTCGGTCACGACTTGAAACCGTTTCTGTCTGGTTTTCCTTTAAACCACGTTCTCTGCGTGAACTGGGCTCAGAGCAGCTGTGTGAGAACTTAGGCTTTGGGGCCCTGACTGAAAAAAAGAAAGATAAGCAACAAACCAAAGGATCCATCTAATCAGATCTGTCCAGCCGCACAATCACCTGTAAACACGAGCGCAAAGCCACGGAGGGTCTCTCTGCCGGGGTCCGGACGCGGATATCGGTTTCATGCGCTGGGTGACACAAACAAACACACCAAAGCAAGCCGTCCTCACAAGGCACGTCTGAAGAACAAGGAAAGTGACGCCTTTGTCCCTACAGCACTTTTTAAGTTGTAATTAAGAGATTCTTCTTTTTTTTAATAAAAAAAACATATAATAAAACGGCTCTCTTCCCAGAGAGCGGAGAGGAGATCAGTACCTGCAGCAGGTAGAACGGCCCTCTGGGCTGTGTGAGGTTTTCAGAGCAGTGACATCAGCACTGAAACATGAGCGACCGTACTGCGTGATAAGACTCACACTGATATGTTGACAAAACATATTTCCAGAAATGGCAGTGATGTGAATTCTTTCCAGATCAGGTGACTTAAAGGGTTTTTTTTTTTCTTGCTTCTTTTTTTGCTTGGATAAACAGAAACAAAAAAAAAAAAAACTTTATCAATTTTCAGAAAGGCTAATGTAGCCTTTGCACTGTGGTAAGTGGGTAAAACTAGAAGGTGTTATAGCCACTTATCTGAGCCTTAAAGGTGTTAGCGTTTCTTTCTAATCTTTTTCCTCTACTCCATTACAATGCGATTTACCTGTGGGCTGCTTTGAACACAGCCTTGCTCCACACTCTAAGCTTGACTGACACTGTTGCAGAGATAACACTGAGCAACGACAAGAAGCGAAAAAAAAAGCAAAATAGAATAAACACTCGAGTGCAAGAGTGAGCAGAATGCCTGGGTAGTGATGTCACTCACGGTGATGTCATAGAGGTCTGGCTGGGGCATTGTGTGCACCCAGCACTTCCCTTTCCAAACAGTTGCAACATGACCCTGTTCTCACTCTGGGCCTCATCAGACATTACGCGGGCAAAACGCTTTGTACCACTGCTGTCCCCTTAAACTTGAACCCTTCACAGATATGGCCTGCTTCCAGTACTTCCTGTTACCCCCCAGAAGCAAACGCACTGGCCGGTCAGTCTGGAGGGAAAAGCTCAAGCCATTCCATTTCCTCAGGCCCCTCAGCTAAACAGATTAGAGTAAATCTCCCTGCTAGCTCCCGCTTGCTCAGTTCGGCCCCTGAGGTTGACGGGGGCAGCACTGTCCGCTTAGGCCAGCCACCGCTCCCTGAGGGGGACAGTGTGTGCCATGGCGACGCTGTTGGCATGACTACACCTGTGGGGATTTCCCAGACATTTTCTGTCCACTGCCTCATCTCGACGACTGACAACGGTCACCCCCAGCGCCACTGGAGCAAACAGATCAGCCAATCGGACGGAAGCCAGAGATTCAACCCTCCTGATGTGCGCTCTGGTTGTAACTTCCAGCAACAGACTCAAACAGTGTTTTACTTTTTCCTCCTCTATAAACAGGGAGAGAGAGAAAAGGAGAGCAGTCCTTTCTTTTAACAAAGGGGACCTCCTTTTTTACTGGACCTGGAGGTGGCTAGTCCAAACAGCACCAATACATGAACAGCAGGACATAAAGAAAAACCTGTTTCTAAGGCAACCCATAATGCATTTCCACAACACATTTTGAAATACAGGCAAAATGTCTGCAACATGTAAAAAAAAAAAAAACTCATAAGTACCATCTGAACTTAAGTCCAGCTAAGTCAAATTCTACTCTTGTTTGAAGTACAAATTAAGAATTAGGCCTGAGAATCTATCGTGACAATTCTTCTGTCATAGCACAATCTTCCCTCTAATGATGATCCACCTATGACAAACCCATGCTACATTTTCCCCGATTCAGACCCAGGTTGTCAGCTCCTAATAGCGCCACGCTCTCCGTTTTGACTTCGATTTGGCTTGAGCTGGCAAGAGTGCTATTCCTCCTTGCCAGCCACATACTTCTATTTTGTCGCAAGAAATTAATTAATTGCGGATGCGTGGCAGGTGTTCGAAGAGGACAACGTAAGCACAACTATCAGCATCAAGGCAACCAACTCATAACGAGCTGATAACTTTCCGCCAAGCTCTATGGCGACTTCAAGTCCCATGTCACAAATATGAACTTTACCACAACACTATTAGATCGAATGTTCTTATTCGAGAGCTAACAAACCACAGAGGTGGAATAACAGTACACACTTCGCTACCAGCATCCACTCTCCATTACTGTAACAGGTTAGCCATTTATATGAATCATCCACATCTCGCAATGATGTCTTGGTTCATTATTACAGGTCTCTCTAACCTGCTTACACTTTTGAATTCGACTTCATTCTGTTTTGCCACTTGCAACATTTTAGCGATATTTCAAATTCGATTAACAGAACTGTAAAGAAGAAAAACGAGCACGTAGCGGATAACAAAACAGCGTGTAAACGCCAACTGTTCGCAGAGCAGCACTGTTTACCTTGGCTCAGGTGCTGCGTTACAGTTTCATCAAGGGACGGTTCATCGACTCATCTTTCAATTCAAAATCCTTTCCCGTTAAACGTCCGAAAAGAGAGAGTATCACTCATCCACAAAGTCGGTAACTGTAACGAAAAATGAAAACAGACTGCTTCCCCGAAGGGTTTACAGGTGAGCAGTGTGCGATGTCCTCTGATGTCGGGAAGTTGTAACCGAAGTTTGCGCTGACGCAGAGTTGGCGATCAGACAGGTGTGTTAAAACTCATGGCATTTTCCAGCGACACCTGTCAGTGGCCTATAAGTCACACAAAATGTAACTGCTGCTTAAATGTTCACACGGTTATCGCAAGAACAGAGTATCAAAAGGGTTTCGCTGGCATCAGCAGCCTAATATCGGCTCTGGTAAGGAACATGAGTAATGTTTTTACCTGCTGCGCTGTTGATAAAGGTGTGGCACCCGCTTGCCGGAGGTGTTATTATTTCACGGATTACTTCTGTTTTCATTTATTTTTCAACTTTTGATCTCTCTGTGGAATAGAAAAAGTTCCGAAGGACTCAGATTACGCATTAACTGCACGCAGCAAACCCGTCAATAACTGTAGTCGATTTTAGTTTCTCTCTCTCTCTCCTCTCTCCCTCTCTCACTCCCTCTTTCTCTCTCTCTCTCTCTCTCTCTCTCTCCCGTGACTCCGGTCTCCCATGTCTTTTGCCTACTACGTGCATTTGAATTTCAGATGTGAGTCCGAGTGGCCTGCGCCTCTGGCAGTTTGCATGGCGTGTTAATGTGCTATCATGTGACCTTGGATCAAATCTTTGTGCTCTCGCGCACTCATGTCCTTTTTAACCACTTTTTCGCTGTTTTTTCGCACAAAACGAATACTGACGCGAAGACCGAAATGCAAACTTTTTATACCTTTTTACCCTTTTTCAGACATTCCTTTAATTTGGGGCAAATAACAGCGCTCCACACATGCACATTTTTGTTACTAATTTGTAAGAATGTGTTTAACAATTCTCAGAATAATCTAATGCTGTTCACATGACAACTGTTACGCAATTGTCGCAAAGGGTGCAGGTCAGAGCCAAAAGATGGTCATGGAAAGTCTATAGGGCATACCTATCCAATGGCGCCTGCTGTGGTTAGCACCATTCATCCGTAGAAAGACACGTATACTGCATTCCTTTAGTAGAATAGTAATTGTATACCTTGCATAAGATCTGACCAGGTATTTTAATTGTAATATTTTCTCGCAAATTTCCCGTTCTGTCTCAGAACACCGGCGATTCTCGGCCTGTATATATGCCTTGATACATTTTGCTGCAGGCAATACGTGAGTGTCAGTGTCTCCGAGAACAATTTAGTTTTGGTGACAAATAGGGCGCACAGAGTGACATAACCCCGGCGCATGCTGATGGAACCTTTTTTTTGCAGACAGAATATCAGATTTTCTTCTCGGGAAATGTGAGATGCTTCTTTAGCTCTGAAATATGACCTAACGCTAATGATTACCCGCATTTTGGCACAGAAGCAAGAAGTTACAACAGCCACAAGATCCAGCCTAAATCCTCTGAAAACAGCCCGATGGAAGTTGCAGCTTTGCAACCCGATCTCTAATACCATCGGGGCTCGCCAAGCCAAAATAAATTAGGTCACAGCCCACAGGTACTGGGAGGTCCACTCTGATAACCGCAGACAGGTAAGGTGTGTGGCATGGGTCTGTATGGGAGTGGATGGCCCGCCCCTTAGGAATGGGACAAGGGCCAGAAACCCACCCCCACCAAATGTCTTCTTCCTGGGAAAACCTGGATTTTGCTGGAAGTGAGCCAGTAGCCATGTCTGCTAAGGCAGAGGATGCCCCTCGACCCTGTGGCTCACAAAAAATCCCATGTGCAATAGATGTGAGAGATATACAACAACACAAATATACAATAATTACATTACACAGTAAATGCATGTTCTGTATATGAATAGTACCCATATGAAAATTATTTTTGAAAGACATTTGTATTGTATAATATTCACTTCATATTGTGGCATAGGTGGCTTCTTCATCCTCTTTGTTTCTAATCTCTGCCAGGCCATCGGCAGTCAGCAGAGCTGTGACCAGAGGGTCTGCTCAAAGTGAGAACCGCAGTGCGTTCTTACAGCACACTCTGTTTTCTGCCTCCCACCCACCGGCCCTGCGAGAGAGAGGGGCTGGGGATTACAGCATTTATCTGCCTTCACAGGGTGGCAGTGACTAAGAGTTCAGCGGAGGATCATGGGTAAAAAAAGGGGCTATGTTCACAAGTGCAGTGTCTGATGGTTCCAGAATGTGGCGTCTTCCGGAATTCCTCTGTTTTATGACATCACCTTTTCTGGGAACTAATGCGAGCAGCTCTTGTGTTCTTTACATCTTCAACAATCAAACAGCCTTTTGATCCAGTAAGGATGTTGGGTATATATTGCAGTAATACCAGTGTGACTTACTGTAGGTGAGATCACCACCCCCATTAAAACCTCAGGGCACATTAAGATTAATGTGTTTGGTTTTCGTTTGTTTGATTTCTTGGCGCTCATTAATGTAACGGTGATTCATTACCAGCATGGTCAGAGAACTGCCGTGAGAGGGGAAACTCCAACAGGTGAAAAAGCACTGCGCAAAATGCATAAAGTACAGTACGCTGCCATGCACATTCACAGATACACACTCCACCTCAGTAACACCTTCTATCTAATAAAGTGTTTCTGTTGCGAGTGGGGTTATGCATATAGCCCTGGGCTGTGTAGGTGGAGGTGGAATGCGTTTAGCCAGGCTGTGTTTTAAAAGGATTTATTGAGGGCCTGGAGACATGATCTCACTCTAAGCAACAATCAAGGGCGTGGTCATGCCAGTGACTCTGGAGCTCCTGTCACCATGGAGACAGCACACACAGAAAGCATGGCTGGGAATTAAGAGTAGCCCAAAGCGACTAAAACTCAGATTACTGGTCCTCAATTGCTCTGTGTGTGTCTTTATGGACTGTGGGCTCTGAATCCAGTTGCAGCTCTCTTAACTAGTATTTTTTTTAAACTTGGCTGACATGCCTGTGGCTATTTATTAGGTAAGTATACATATCTGTCAGTGCTGTTTGTATATAGAATATTCTTTTTTCATTTATTTCTTTTTTAAATCTATCTCTACCTCTTCTGTGATCCAGCCAGCTCCACACAAAATGATGTGGTTTGACACAGGTGACTTGACATTTTGGTGTTCATTACCTGTGACGTTTTCAAAATATAAACATGGACTCAAAACGGAGAGCATGAACAGTCTTTTTTATCAACATGCATTCTGAAAGTGTAAACCCCATGAAAAAAGCAATTGGTTTGGCTGTCCTATTCTGCTCAAGAACTGTATACTCCCTTCAAACCTGGGAAATGATTTATATGCTGATCTTGGTATGAATACACAGAAGCAATAAAATTCAAATGCAAACTGACAAAACATTTGCTTGTTTGGAAGATCTCAGGGACTGCTTGGTTGAAGGTGCGAATACAAATGGGGGTGCTGTTGTCTGACCCCCCAAAACTCTGTCATATCTTTGGGTTTCTTTTCTGTTGTGGTCCAAAAAAAGCATTTGCATCATTTATTTTCTGCTTGGTATGTCTGGTGTTTGTCTGTGTTGTTTGAGGACAGACATGCTGTGAGGTAGAGGCATTTATTTGTAGATTGATTGTAGTTATTACTATTTTGTAATGGACCTCATGTTCACAGACCTGGTGTGACTCAGTGTTTATCCTCCCATAGTAATAATGAAGCTTGTTTGGAGGCAGAAAAGAAACTTCAAACATTTTATTACATTAAAATGTTCCATACAAACATATGCATACACACTATTTCATATTGCTTCAGACATAAGTTTTTTTTAAACAATTCCAGTTATACAACTCTGTAACAAAATTTAAATACAACATTTATGAAAATATAAATCTCTAAACAGGTAAGTCAGTCCTGACAATACAAAGAATACTTTAAAAACATTCATTACCAGTATATTATCTATATGCTGCAAACATATAAGTTATGAAAAGTCATTCAAGTTACATAACATACAATGTACTGTATACTGGCTTTCATATTAACACATTCAAATATACTCTTAAACTGGCATTCCAATATAGTATAAGACGTGAGTGAACTTGTTAGCAAAAACGTCATAATACATTTTTTTCTCTTATAGGGCTAACATAATCACAATGAATCATATATAAACTCTAAACAATTCCGCCATGACAAATTCCAAGCCATAAAACAGATATATTGTAAACAACACAAAACAGAATTTGGAACCTTTGGCAAATATACTTTTATTTATTCATGTATTATTTCACTTTATTAAGAGAATTTGCTTTCTGAGGGATTTTTTTTCTTTTAAAGCTTAATACTGCTACAAGTCATTGTAAGTTGAACTGACAAACTGTCATAAAAGCAAGATGTCCCAAGAGTGAAAAGAGGCAAACACATACAATTAGACGAAATAGCCCTTGAGAGTTATATAAAATAGAGAAAGCCAAAGAAACAAACAAGCCTTTTTGTCAGTCTTGTGTTGAAGAAATATAGGAATGGCTCTTTGACAGTCTAACAAAGGTTTCATTCATTTGAATTCACAGCCAAAGTGCCAACTTCAATCACAGAGGTGAAAATCAACATCAACATTCACGTCAAACACACAATTATAATGCGGAACCAATACATAAGTTCAAAATGAACCAAGTTAAATATATAAATGTTTTTTTTTCTAATTTTCAGAATATAGCATGAGCTAAACCGCCGTGTTACATGACAAACTGTTTTCATAATCGAAAATACTGAGTACTGTTGTTTTACTCTACCTCTCCTCTCACATAACACAATGACATAACACAACATTACTAAACACACAACCAAAACAAGCAGAACCTTTAAGGCCTAGGTGCTCCCTTAAGGAGAGGCTACACAATATGCTCAAAGTTGTCTTCCCCAAATAAATTCAATACTGCAAAATAAGGAACACTGATGATTCATACAGATGGGTTTTGGGCAGTTGTAGTTTTCGCAGTAATGTCATAACACTCCATCCGAACTCTATACTCCTGAAAAATGTTTTTTTTCCATTTTTAATTTTGCAGTTTATCTTCAACTTTCGTTTTAACCGTCTCCTTCAATAATGATAACGTAATCATGTTCTTTGACTTGAAAACAATCGAATCCATAATATAAGCTTATCAGAATGATTACTGTATTTATAAATTCCCTGCATCTTCATAATTGTCAGTGTTTTGCAAGAAAAAAACAAACATTTCAAAATCCAGGCACTCTCTTTGATTGCATTAAGCACAACATAACATTTTTTTAAGGAGTTGCACAATCGCAGCAGCCAAAATAGATATGTACACATATTTATATATATTTTTACAGTACTGGGAAATTCAATTTTGTATCTTTGCAGCCACAAGAAAAGAAAAAAAAATATGTACAAAAAATGGCAGCAACTGTATTTTACTAAAAATATATCACAACATGTACATGACCTTTTATATAAAGGAAGAATTGCTCTAAATGTACACATTACAGAAAAAAAGAGGAAGAGCCATCAAGCTAAGTGTATCATCATTATAATGACTGATGGAACACAACAGAGAGAAACGTTAACTCAGTTCTTCAACTGCCTGAGGCAACGAAGCGCACTTAATAGGGGTTTGATACTCAAAATTTCCGATCAATCTGAAGGAAAGCCCACTGGGATTGAGCGGCCGCTTGACAGAGAAGCCTTCAGTTGCGGAGGAAAAGAAACTCTGAGTCCGGTCAGTGCATCGCCGACGTCACGGCAAATCGCGGTAATCTGCAGCTGCATCGCGAGCGGGGCTGTAAACAGGAAGTGGGCCGCTGAAAAGCCGCCAAACTCTCACTGCAGGGGTTCGGTCTTCTTCGTGGGTGTGGTGGTGTCCGCCTCGCCCGAGTCGGACACGTTGATGGGGCTGTCCCTGGAGAAGACCTCGGTGGACTCCCTCCACACGCAGTCGGCGATGGTCTTGAAGGCGAAGGTGCCGCACTTGGGCCGGACCTTCTGCGAGGCGTTGTTGACGATCTGGCGGCTGTTGGAGGTGGCGATCTTTATCTTCAGCGCTGCGTCCACGCGGTCCACCACCGTGTAGGTGCCGATGCTGCCGTCCTCGAAGCCGATGATGATGTTGAGGGCCCTCTGGGACAGGCACAGAAAGGTGGGCGTCTTGTAGAGCGAGCAGGTCCCGATGCTCTTCCCGTCCGCCAGCCGCATGACGATCAGGCTGGACACCACGCCGGCGTCATCGTCCTCCTCACAGTTCCGGAAGCAGATGTACACCAGGTAGCGGCCGTCGCGGGACAGCTTCTGCCGCCAGATGATCCCGGCCGCGTGGACGATCCGGAGCTTGCCGCTGTGCAGGTCCAGGACGTTGATGTTCTCGTCGCCCTTGGAGACGATGCCCAGCTTGCCGTTGGGCGAGATCTGGAAGTCCTCCAGGTTCTTCAGGAAGTTGCTGGGCAGCTGCACCCGCCGGCAGATGGACTCATCGGCGACGCTCCAGATGAAGACCGTCTCCGTGGAGGTGATGAAGACCACGTAGTCAGGGCAGTCCGGGATGAGCTTGAAGTTGACGATGGTGATGCCGTCGTCGCAGACGAACTTCTTCGACACGCTGCCCGACCACAGGCTCACCGCCAGCAGCTTGTTTTTCGTGGTCCCCACCAGGAAGGTGTTGGCGGTGGTGATCAGGGCATTCTGCAGGGCTACCAGGATGTTGCACACTTTGTGCCCGGTGGCCAGTCTCCAGACCCTGGAGGCGTTCTGTTCGCAGAGGGAGACGACGAACTGATCGTTGTGCGTGATCAGGAGCTGGGATATCCTTTGGCCGTTGATGCGGAAGATGTTCTCCCCCGTGGTCGTGTGCCAGATGTACTGGCTGCACTTGTCGTCAGAGGTGACCATCAGGTCCCCGGAGGACGTTAGCACGCAGTTCTCCACGATTCCCTCGTGCTTGAAGACGGTCTCGATGAAGCCCGTGCTGAAGTTCCACTTGTGCACGGACTCGGAGCCGTCCATGGTGAAGACGAAGTCCTCCCTCCCGGACAGCTGCAGGCTCTGGATCCGCCGCCCGGTTTTGTCGATGTTCGACATGGCGGTGATGATGTCGATGTCCCAGACGGAGAGCACGCCGCTGCTGGCCACCGACAGCAGCAGGTTGTGGTGGGTGGACTTGATGAGCTTGACGATGGCCCCTGAGATCTCCACCAGGCTGGCCATGCACTGGCCGCTGTCCCTCCGCCACACGAAAATGGACGAGGTGTTCTCCATGGAGGCCACGATGCTCTGGCCGTTCTTGGAGAGGACGGCGGCCACGAAGCGCTCGCTGCGCTTGGCCTTGAACTTCTCCACCATCTTCCACAGCCTGGTGTCCAGCACCTCGATGCTCCTGGCCTTGCAGATGAGGATGGAGCGCTGGTCTTCGGACAGCTCGATGCCGATCACCTCGCTCTCGTCCCCCCGGCAGTCGTAGTCCTCGATGATGCGGGGGTTGGTGATCTCCTTGGTGTTCCAGACCGACAGGCTCCCCTCGTTGTCGATCATCACCATCTGGTGGATGGTGTCCAGGACCAGCAGCGACTTCACGAAACCCCCCGAGAACTCTGAGGTGACGGTGGCCAGCTTGTCCCCATTCCCCAGGTGGAAGATGGAGGTGGTGTTGAGGTACTGCCCGCAGAAGGCGTAGAGCCCATCCGGAGAGCACTGCACGCAGGTGACCTCGTACCAGCAGTGGAACTGGTAGAGGGGCCAGCCGTAGAGCAGGTCGATGACGTTGACGTCCTTGCTGGCCTCCAGCCATGCCAGGGCGTGGTGGCTGGACAGGGTGAAGCCGTTGATGAAGGCCACGCCCCCCGTGATGCCGCAGTGCTTGGAGCCCTTGATCTCCACCTCGGACAGCAGGCAGGACTTGTGGTTATCGTAGATCAGCAGCGTATTCTTGGTGGTGGCCACCACCAGGTACTTCTCATCACTGGTGAGCCGGATCCCCAGGACGACCGAGCGAGCAGTGTCGATCTGCCTCAGGAGCTGCCGGCTCTCCACGTCCCAGGTGCTGACAGTGCCGTCCTCCAGGGCGACGATGATGATGCTGGGGGCGAAGGTGGGCAGGATCTCCACGATCTGCATGTAGCTGGAGCACAGGGGCAGCCTCTCGGGGCTGTAGATGACGTCCATGGAGGAGTGGAGGGGCACGATGGAGCAGTACTTGGGCCCGTCCTTGTCGCACTCCAGGAGTAGGTGGCGGAGCTTGGGCAGGGAGGTGACCACGGGCAGCAGCCTCTGCTGCAGCTCAGCGGACAGCGAGGCCGGGTTGCGCATCACCTTTGCCTTGATGCTGCGCAGAGTGGTGGCCAGGAACTTGAGCTCCTTCTCCTGCGAGTAGCTGTAGGCCAGGTCAATGTCCGCCAGGGCCTTGTCGAACTGCCCGATCTTGATCATGGTGTAGAGCCAGCTGAAGTTCATGATGACCCCGTACATGAGGTCGTCCGTCCTGCCGCTGCGGGTCAGGTGGTACAGCAGCTCCGTCATCTTCCTGTGGTTGACGAAGAAGATGTCCGGCTCCAGCAGGTTGCACTGGAACACCCAGGGCTGCTCGGGAGTCTGCCTGTCGTAGGAGTGCTTGTCGGCGCTGGCCTTGTCGCTGTGGTGGTGGTGGGGGTTTCTGTGGTGGGAGATGGTCAGGGAGGCGAAGTGATTGTTGTCGCAGTGGAATATCTTCTTCCTTCCGCCAGACCAGGCCCCCAGGAAGTACTCAGCCAGGAGACTGTGCATCTGGTGCACGTCTTCCTCGTTGCTGAGGTAGAGCTTCTGGGCGATGAGGTGCAGGTGGCGGTTGGCCCACACCATGAGGGTCACGTCCCGCACCTGCCGCTCGATCAGGTAGCCGGTCAGCTCCTCCTTCAGCCGGGCGATGAGGTCGTACGAGATCCTCAGCGGGTTCTTCAGCTTGGAGCCCACCATGATGTCGCTCAGGACGCTGTTGTCCAGGGAGAGGATGTCCTCCAGCTCCATCTCCGTCAGCCCCGCCCGGGCCATGGTGATGTAGCCCAGTGCCCGGAACACGAACCTGGAGCCCAGCTTGTTCTCAATGGAGAAGAAGAGCTGCTCGATGCTCTCGTGCACTGTGGAGCACAGCGACGTGTCGTCCACGTCCTTGTGCGACCGCCAGTGCAGCACCTCCCGGAAGATGAGGTTGACGAACATGGGCAGCGTGCACTTGGCCAGCGCCTCGTTGACGTAGATCTGCTGGCCTGAGGTGACCTTGCGCTTGACGGCCAGCAGCTGGTGCTTGAGCGTCTGGCTGCACATCTTGAGGTCGCGCTGCGTCAGCTCCACGTAGCGGCTCTCCTCGTGCACGAGGCAGCGGAGCTTCTGCAGGATGCCGTGCTTGTTGGGCAGTGTGGAGACCACGATGCGTACGGTGCGGGGCAGGTGCACCGGCAGCCACCACAGCTTGCGCGCCTCCTCGGCCTCTGACAGCTGCTCCAGGGCGTCCAGCACGATGACCAGGGGCCGCTGGAAGGACGACTCGCCCAGCAGGTTGACCAGCAGCTCCCGCATCTCCTGGATCTTGTGGGGCAGGAAGTGGATCAGGCAGCGGTAGTTGATGGCGATCTGCTCGCAGATGCTCTGCAGCAGAGTGCGCAGGTCGGTGGAGAACTCCGTCGCGCCGATGAACCGCACGATGACCACCGGGTCCGTCTCCGGCCCCATCTCCTTCTGGAGCCAGCTGTAGGCCTGGAATGGACGAAATAAAATACAAGAAAAAACAACAATTTATGCTTTAAAAATATTTTATTATTATATACTTATCTATTTTTACACCTCCTAGAAGTCAAAAAAGGCATTTAGAGAAAGAGCTGCCGCATACTTGTATTATTGTATTGTAAAAACAAAATACAAAATATACAAAATACAAAATATACAAAATACAAAATTTTCTGCTGATTTGTTACCTTGTTACCAGATTTACATACTGTTATTCAGCAAACTGTATTCATGCTTAAAATTAGAAGGCAGCCACGACTGCACCACAGGGATAGCATGCCATATGGTGATTACTGCACTGAAGTTTAGAAGGTTATACACTGGAGTCCGACTCATGATGCTGTTGTTGTGCCATCTAATAAGGTCATTCACCCTCAGTTCCTTCACTAAGGATTCAGCTACATAAAAAAGGCTGCAGAGTGTTTTGAGGTTAAGGTTGTGTACACTTAAATTGCTCTGGTTAAAGATGTGAGCTTAGGTAGTGCACAATGCAACGGAAACACAGTGCCTATACCAGCCTTTAGCTGCTCTCTGGTAAAATGGTGGAAACGAAGCTGGGGTGGGTTAGGTTAGTGCCTGGGCAGGAGGCCTGACTGAGGAAAACCAGGCAGCTATTGAAGTTTCCTCAACAGTGTAATTCCACATTCAACAAATGCAACATGCAACAAATGAAGTACTTCTGACCACCGAATCATCAGGCCACAGTCTAACTAACTGCTCTAATGAATCCTAGCCTCCATCCGGGCTGATGTGTGGAGAGACTTTAGTTGCGTCACTCAGGTAGGAGCAGGTCATTATCTGTGCAGTTTCACGGCCATGCCATGGAATACCTGTGCATTATTATAATCATAATTGTTATTACTTGGCTCCACCTTGTTAAACATTTAATATGGTCTCACAAAATTAACCTGGAGATTTACCCAGAGCTGCAAGTGTGTGTGTTGGGGAGGGGAGTATAAAATGTACGTACTTATTTATGTGATAATGATCCTGCACATTTTGTCACAGTTTTGTTTGTGTTTTTCACATGAGTGAAAAACAAACAAGAGTTCAGCATCTGATTCCTTTCTTCCTTGACTGCATCTAGAGTCTTTCTGTGCTTCGACTTCATCTCTGTGACATAACAAATATTATTAAATGTAATTCATTTTTTATAATTTCAAGGATTTCATGTCAGATATTTCAACATTATACACAATTAAGCAAAACATGCACCTGCTGACAGGTGATCCTTACTCAAATTGTCTAATCGCTAAGTAACAATCGTAAACAGGTTTGGCATCAGTTGAAAGGTGCGCACCCCACTAATCCGCAGCCTCCGTTGCTGGAGGTACACTGAAACTCCCATGATGCAACTGGGGTTGACTGTGATGCCCAGAGGGAATCCAGGTCTCACAGCTCATCATAACTGAACAAACGTTTGCAATTGAAGTCTGTCACCTGCTTCAGGCGACGTGACATGTAAGCTGTACCCCCTCCCCTCCCCACCGTCCCCCGGGGCCGCAAAGCCAACACTGCAAAATGACCGAAGAAAAACAGGAGCCCTGTTTTTAATTTCTTGTGCTGTGATCTGCAGTCGGCAGACAGAGCGGTCTATTGACATAAAATATTTGCAAATCGAATGATCCTGTTTGCCTGCGTAATTCCGTGATGAGAAGGGCGAGTCTGCCAAAGATGGCGTCACATCGGAGGCTTTGTGCGTCCCAGGCTGCTTCCTTCATCTCTGTCTCTGCAGCCATTCCTCTGTTACGGGGGGCCGGGGGTGAACTCTTAAACGCAATGAACTGCGCAACAAACTGTGTGACTTTGGCAGGTCTCCCCACTGTGTGTCGCGCAGCAGAGCATGGCATTCTGCCCATATTCCATAAAGTAAATCACTTTATCTTACAAGAGGCAATTTCATGGCATCAATTATTAAGGCCGAAGAAGCAGGGCACAGCTTGGGGCTCTCGCGGTGGGATGCTGCAATACGACCCTAATGTGCCCTGGCAGCCAGATGGCCCAGCAAAGACATGGCGGGCGAAAACACACACACACACACAAACACGCACCTGTGCACGCGCATGCATGCACGCACACAAACACACGCATGCATGCACGCAAACACACACACACGCACACACACACACATGCAAAAATGCATGCATAAACACACACATGCATGCACATATGCACACATGCAGACGCACGCATGCACACACAGCAGATACATGTACACACGCACGACGCATGTAACACAAAGACACACATTTAAGGAATGAGAGGGAGGGTCCTAGAATAAACTTTGCATCTTATTTATTTAGATTTCTAGCTTGATAAACATCCGTAACCTGAACTAGATACCCAGGTTAAGAGCACTGGCTAAGCATACAAAAAGGTATCCTTATGTTTTCAGCACTGTAAATAACACACAAGGGCTGGAGTTTATAACGAGAAGGCTGTGGATGCAAATTCAGAGTGGGGCACTAACACCATACCCTTGAACAAAGCACTTAACCTCACTGCCTGCATTTTTGTGTAACAACATAAAGAACAGACTAACCCAAAACAGAACAAACAAACAGTGAAAAAAGCTCAAGCTGTGTTGGCGTCCCTGGGAGAAGGCACCCGCTGAGAAAATAAAGAAGCTCCTGTGATGTACAGGAGCTCTGTCCTACCTGCTTTGCCACCTCAGCTATCAGCAGCGTTTTCCCTGTGCAGGGTCCTCCGTACACCACCAGGGGGCTCATTCTCCCCCCTTTGCTGGGCAGGATGTACCTGTGGACCAGGCCCAGAGCCTCACACTTGTACTGGTAGAAGGAGGAGTAGGTCTTGCAAAGGGACAGGTGCTGCAGGATCTCGTCGTAGAGCGGGTCGGTCTCCGTGTCGAAGTTCTGCTGGACGGTGGCCTGGATGATGTCCACCATGTCCTCGTAGAACTGCTTGCAGAGGCCCTCCACGTAGTGGCTCTCCACCTCCTGGGAGTAGCCCAGCTTCATGTCGCAATGGGTGACGGAGGAGTAGACGCGCAGGTTGGAGGAGGCCACGATGGTGGGGATGAACTCGTCGCGGATCTTCAGGAGACGCTCGTAGGCCTCCTGGTTGCGCATGACGCGGTCGCCGTTCACCACGATGTCCATGTAGCGCGCCATCTCGGGGATTTTGGCGTGCCGGTCGAAGTTGGAGATCTTGCGGATGTAGCACACGCACTTTTTCAGGAAGGCGGGGGTCTGCTTGCCCAGGGCGAAGTCCAGCTCGTCTTCGAGGGCTGGGTGGACAAAGCAAGGAGGGACGCGGTCAGTTGGGACAGATCGCAGCGAGGCGGCAGCCTTTGGCGGAACACATGATCCAACTGCTTTTTTTTTCTATTTACTGACGCAAGCGATGGGCATCAAGCCCCTTCCTCCAAACAAACAGATGGTCTGAAGTTGTACGACTTAAAGCGCATGGATTCTGGCAGGGTTTCACTACGGTTCAGATGTAGTTCTCTAAGCCTTGTTTAAGAGAGAGCATATTTGATACAATCACTTAATCCAGCACAACAGTGCCCTCTGAAAGCTCTGAAGAGAGGGTTTACTGATTGTCTGCCAGCGCTGGCGATGCAGTATTGATGTGCTGTAGCTCACTTCCAGAAATCAGCTCCTCAGAGTCCACAGTGTTGTTATAAAATAGCTTCCTTTCTGAAATGTAATCCTCAAATAGGTCCGCTATGTATTTTCTTACACTTAAACTTAAGTGTTGGCACGCCTTCAATGAAAGCTATCGTTTAATTTAATTTTAAAAATTACAGCAAGTTTCACTTGCATTTCAATGACATTCTTTTAGCATTACTTGAAAAAAATTCTATGTAGGCAGGGAAGGCTGTGCCTTCACAGCAAGGAGTATTTTGACATTTTCACAATTTTATCCTTATCTTCAGACATTATTATTTTATGCCTTACTCCTTATTTTTTGACACAAGGATTACAATAATTGCAATAATTAGTTCACTTTCAGTCAAATGAAATAAGTTGGCTTTGTATAGTTCCATTCATGTTTCTTACAGTGACCTATCGCAGGAGCTTTGGAACAAAAAGTTTTGGAACAAGAGGAACAGCCTTAGATCTTAATCTTAATTATTTCAACCGCTTTCTTCAGAGATGATTTTTAATGTTACCTCCCCTTTTCCCTCCAAGTTTGTAAAAAGCAATTGTACATTGTACATCTCACACATACACTTACACACTACAATATCTTCTATACTCATACAAGAGCATATATTGCAATCCTATAATCTACCCGCATGCAGAAAAGGGACAATTTATTGCACTATAAAAATATTCTGCACCTTAGGAGGATAGAGGCATCTCCACTGACACCATTCGAATAACTCGCAGACACCTGATGATTCAGTAGAGGGTGCTAAAGAGCAGTCAAACAAGGTGACCATACCTGAGGTAACCCACCCTGCTCTAGGTAGAAAAAGACAGCTATGTTCTGCCACTGTGGTCCACAAAGGTCCAGAATTTTGAGCTGCTTTCGCTTCATTGCTCTTATCCTACCATGATATTTACCCATCACTTCATTTCTTTAATACTACTGAATAAAATACATTTGTATCAATATAAAAATAGATAAAAAACTGATACTTTCTAATGAATATCAATCTCCCAGTTACTGTGGGAAAAAGGTAGAACTGGAGAACGAACAGGCATGTGCCTAGAACTAGTCAATGAAAGACATGCACCTGGAACTGGACAATAACAGGCTTATATTGGGAACTAACCATTAAACGGTAAATATTTGGAATCATCCAAAGAAAAGCATCTATCTGGAACTAGCCAATAAAAAGCTACTGAAAAACTTAAGCCTGGCTGATCCTATGTCTCTTGACCTCAGCAGTGCGGACTTAAGAACTCATAAAAAGTTGCTTGAAAGGTTGTCTTATGGACCCTGCTCACTACAGAAAAGCTGATCTGAAATTTTCTAGTAAATGTCATGGACGCCACCATTAAATGACACAAAGCTATTGTGGACAGATGATCGTCACACATGGACAAGACAAGATTAGATAAGATTAGCTGAGATTAGCATGGTTAGGCTGGTACACCTCCCACCTTTTCAAAAGCACTAAAGCAGTCATATCAGAATCAATGTTCTAAAGTTGCCGTGGTGTGTTTCACCATCCAACAAATTTTGGCAAAACACTTCCTTACCAGCTCCACAGCAACACAGCCCTGAGTAGTTAATAACCAATCAGTGGTCAGTCAGGCCAGACTTTTGAATTTACATGCAGGGAAATGTTGCTGATACATCTGCCTGTAATTCTCAGTGGAGTTTGTGATGAGCTCCCTTGCTCTGACGTCATGGTAACCACTGCTGGCTCCACACTGTCCTGCTTCCTGGTTGCTGTTGAACCCATCGTAGTGCTCAGAGATAGAAAAAGAACCAGAGGTGACTCAGGGTCTCAGCCTTTTTCTTTCAATGAGCTTTCATAACCTCACCATTCATCTCTTCATACCCATTATTTTCAGCTGTGCAATGCCTGATGGAAGCTTCTCATGTGGTTTTTAGAATAGAATATTTGCACCTTGCTGCGGTGGAACTTTGCCTTTTGGTTGCATTTTGGCACTGGGTTTGATGGTGCAGTGTGCTTTCAAGCAGAAGTTCTCTTCTTTAATCACCATCAGGTCAGACATGATGGGGTCAGTTTGCTAGCAACTTTGCCAGTCCACCACAGTCACTGAATGCTCCTCATGGATGTTCAGAGAGAACTCCTCATCTCACTTTAGCCAGGCCACTTTACTGCTATTTGTCAATAACATTTTTTTCATCATATAGCAATGCAATTCTTATTCCTTTTGGTACACTTCTAATAATTATGGAAAAAAACAACATACTGGCTCAGTAATGAAGTTCAAACTAGCAGGACACTCAAATACCCCTGTCAGCAAGAGGAGGAGGTCCTTTGCTATTCATTTTACTGTCCGGATTAAAGGAAGCCATCCATGTCCCTGTTTTCCCTTCTCACATTTTATGCTAAATTTTCATTTATTTTTAAATTGTCAGATTTTCACAGGCATTGCAGGAACTCTGACCTCTGTAATTAATGTGTATTTGTAGGATTATCTAATATAGAAATACCTGCCACAGAGCACCTCACAGAAACAATCAACAAAATAGCAAGGATCATTTCACAATGTCAGCGTGACTCCTGCTTTCTCCTACTGATTTACAGCTACGTTACCATAGATCCAGCTGCATTTCCAACAGTTTTGGCCTGGTCTGACCCCAGTTTAACCGTATTTGAGTCGCATCTTTCTCAGATGTCAAGGTAATATTTAAGTCATATTATAAAACACACCAACAGCTATTTTTTTGTACCAAGCCACACCTTTAAGGCTATGTGCGTGTGATAAGCAATGCAAAGGTATACAGTGGTGTTTGTGCAGAGTCTAAACACAGAACCTCGCTGAGTTTACTCTGAGGTCAGCGTGAAAACCCCGGGCTCACCTGAGCAGAGGAATTTCTTGGCCTGGCTGTTCTTCATGGTGCCTTTCTCCTGCAGCTGCAGCACGGACGTCCTGAAGATCCGCTTTATCTCCTCGGACACATTTCTCCAGGCCGCGTCACTCTTGGACTTGGTGTTGCTGGACTCCATCTGCGCAGAATTGGAATCATTCAGCATTTTTTTTTCAGCATGCTGTGTCCAGGCAGCAGGTGAATGATGATGTAGTACTCAAAATTTACATTGAAGAAAAAAGAAAAAGGGAGAGAGATAGAACAAGACAGAAAGACAGCAAACATTGGAGAAAGAGAGAGGGAGAGACAGGTAGAGGGAGAAACAGAGAGAGACAGACAGAGGGGGAGACAGAGAGAGTAGCAGCAATAGTAAATATTGTAATGTATATATTTATCAAAATAATTAATAATTATTTTACTGTTAGTTATATTAGATTGATTATTGTCTGTTTTTTATCTATTTAACTTGTGTATATATGTATTTTCTTTTAATTTGTTTGGTTGTATTTCATCATTTGCTTTTCATTATTGTTTGTGTCTTTGCTTTGGCTACAGTGTTCATCTGCCCTCTCAATAAAGCACATTTGAATTTGAATTTGAGAGAGAGATAAAGAGAGAAAGACAGAGAGACAGTGAGAGAGAGGCAGAAGCAGACCCAGGGGTGTTAGATTTGTGTGAAAGCTCCTGTGTGGAGGTGAGGAAAGACCCCGCTGCTTTTCTCATTGTCCCCCCTGCAGAGACTCAAAATAACACCTTTCCACAGGTGGCCATGGAAAACATGACACTGCATCCGCACGGGTTCAAATAAATATCCCTACGGAGGGATTACCAGCCTGCCTCAAAAATCCATTACACACACTTTCAAAGTGTACTAAAGGAGGAACCAGTCACCATTTTACTAACTTTTCAGAGGCTAACAACAGAGACACTCTCTTAGAAAAAAGCACCAGACACTGTAATGTATACTGCAAAACTAAATATGAACTCTTTATATTACATTAACCATTACTATAGTTACATTGTACTTTTACATTGAACATATACAACAACAGAAATTTAATACATTATCATTTTTGCATGAATGCTGACATACGAATGTCTTGTCCTTCAATGGAGTTAAAACTACTGTCTATTTCAAAAAATCATAATCATAGCTCTGTGCTGGGGTTAATCTTTCCCACTGTAAGACTGCAAAGCTGTGGACTGCAAATATTCTTTTGAAAATCTGTTTTACATAATCTGTTTGAACAGCAGGATGCACTGCAATTTAAATTAAGCACAGTACATTCTTCCATGGTACAACAGCAGAGACTCAGTGGGAGATTTGACCCGGCAACCTTCTGGTTACAAGATCAATCCCTGAGCCACTCTTGTGGTACAGCGTAGACTAGAGGTTCTCACCCTAATTCTGGAATTGTATTCTTCCTCACTCTGTGCATTCCTTTGCCCTCCTCTGGCTTTAACTCCAGTGCCCTGTTATCATGTTTACCCCTTCCGTTTTATTATTAGCTATGATTAATAACCTTGATGGAGCACGCACCCCTTATACTCCTTTGAAGTGCCCCTGGATGGAGGCCCCCGCGGGCGTCCATCAGACTTCAAAGGGCCGAGCCACACTTTTACAGCCATAATAACCCTGTTTATGCGGCTGCAGTGTGTGTGATGTGCCGTCTCTCACCTGTGCCACGGTCACGGTCACATTCCCTAATGCAGTGACCAATGGCGTCCTCTACCTTACCGCCACTGTCACCACAACACTCCACCCCACAGTGGGAGCAGATTCCGTAGTGGCAGTGTAGCAAAGTGGTAAGGAGCAGGGCTTGTAACCAAAAGGTTGCAGGTTCGATTCCCCGCTGGAAGTACTGCTGCTGTACCCTTGGGCAAGGTACTTAACCCACAGCTGCCTCAGTAAATATCCAGCAGTGTAAATGGATAGCATGCAAAAATTGTAACCTGTATGTAAGTCGCTCTGGATAAGAGCAGCTGCTAAATGACAATAATGTACTGTAGTGGACTGTCCCTCTGACTCGAACCCCATATTGTGCGCCTGTCAGAAAGCACGACGCGGCCGTGGCGGTTACCGTGGACGGGTTACAGGGCGGGGCGCTCACCGAGTTGTGGTAGTTCTTCAGCATCTGCGATTTGGGTTTGAGGTAGTAGGCGGGCGGCACGGCGTTTTCATCCCTGCAGTACCACTCCTCCAGGATGCCTGTGTCCAGCCCCGCCTCCACCGCCGCGTCCAGGATCATCTCGAACTCCGCCGACTCCACCTCGCCCGGCACGCGGATGCTCCCATACTTCTCCCCAACGAGTCCCTGTGGGAAAGGAATGGGGAGGGGGAGAAGAGAGAGAGACGGAGAGACGGACAGAGAGAGGGACAGAGAGGCAGAGAGGGAGGGACAGAGAAAGAGTTTATTACTTTACTATTACTGTTATCATTGGAATAATTGCAGTGTTTATCTTTTATGTATCTCTGGAGAAACAGAGGGACAGAGGGGAGAGGTGGAGAAAGAGACAGAGAGAGAGAGAGAGAGAAAGAGAGAGGGAGAGACGGAGAGATAGATAGACACAGAGAGACAAAAAAATGACATACAGAGAAAGAGGGAGAGACAGAGAGAGAGAAAGACAGAAAGGAGAGCCAGAAGGATTTGGAGAACTTGTTTAGCTGTATATGAAGGGAAAGAGGACAGTTCCCCAGCCGTTTTCCATTAGCAGAGCCTGCTGTAATTGACCTGAATAGATTTTGTTTAACAAGACACCTGCACAGTTACCGTGGAGAACACCTAGTCTGTGCAAACAACATGCCACACTTCATATCCAGATGGAAGCAATACACTGCAATATATGCCAGGACTCTATTTCATACAAACTGTAATATATGCTTATTCTTTTATAAATTCTATATGGATATTTTTCCAATATATTATTATATTATATATATTATTTATTATATTATATATATAAAATTCCCATGTATTTAGATATATGTATATTTTGGGAGGCAATTTCAAATATATGCTCTAACACATTTCAAAATATATTGCAGTATACTTCTTTAAGGCAAGACATGCACAGATCCAGGGGATCAAACAGTAGATGACCACACTCTATTAAGAAAAACCTTTCTCCTCATAAATCAGTACAAAGGCAGAAACAGCCATTACTGCACATAAGCATCAAGGTGTGCTTCTGGAATCTCAGCATTGTATTTGGGTTCTGCAGTCTCACTTCACTTTCTTGTCTTTGTAAAGCAGGATGTCTGTAGGCTGTGTGGACAAAATCCAAAACAAAAATACGTGTTGACAGCCAATTAGTGAAAGGTTCATGACCGAGGGAGTTCATTTCCCTGCTGGTTTCTGCTTTTGTGAAATACTCAGAAATACTCTGGCTTGTATTCCAGTTCCACAATATATAAGAGGTCTGGCAGTTTACGCCGCCCTCTGACACAGTGGTGCACGTGGAGCTGCAAGACAAGCAAGTGCTGTTTGTACTGTCTTCATCATCATCATCATCATCATCATAAACAGGAAGACCATTATATCACCATAACCCTCATCATCATATCCCCACCATATCCATTGTTATCATCACCATTACATTCACCCTCATAACTATAATCAATCATCATAATCACCATAATAGAATGTGTTGACACTCTGAGAGAGAAATAATGAGTCAGGACTGTGTTAGTCATGACATCCCTGAATTTGCATCTCTCTCCCGTCTCTAAGTGACAGCACGTCTGTGCTAACAGCCCTGCCGCGTGGCAGCCGGTGGCAGAACCTGGCTCTGATTGGACAGGGGGATGACAGGGGCAGGGGAAGGATCTCTTTGTTCCTCTGCGCCTCCCGTGACCCTCAGCAAGGCTCTGCGTACGTGCCGGCCCTCCGCAGGCACCCCGCATTCTAATTGGACAGGTGGGAAAGAAAAACCCGAAACGTGACAGGCTGTGTATGGAAAGGCTTCGGCTCAGGGCTTTAGCAATGCCTCCCAGTAACAGAAATAGAACTAAATAACAACAAAAAGTGCAGACTAATGGGTTGTATCTCAGAAAAGAAAAAAAAAGTTGCCTGGCTGCAATTTGCTTAATTATTTAACAAACAAACAAAATGAAGAACAAATTGACTGCAAGCCAATGGATCCTAGACTGTACTGCATGAGGCAGTCAAAAATACGAGCTTTCACACTTAAGTTTTTCCTTACAATGCAGGGACCGTAGATCAATTACTCTCTATTATCTGAAACGTTTAGCATTATGCCTTTCCAGGTGGCCTGCTTCCCCTCATTCTGCTCATGAGTGTGATCTGAAAGATGGTCAGACCGTCATCTATGCTTTTCAGTAATAATTACCCCGCAAGCCCTCACATATCGGCATCTGCCTGCCTTCTTGATTCCACCGCCGGCTCTGCACAGGGGGAGAATGACAGTGGCAAGCATGGCAGATTGGGAGCTGATCTGAAAGACACGCGTGGCAATCATTGGCCGTTTGCCGATTCACTGCCAGAGGGAGGATGGAGGATCTCAGACGAAGAACTTCACGCAAATTACCCACTCCATCCAATCCATTAACACACATATCAGAAGCTATCTCTCAGGCTGTCTGCTGGTCAGGGCTGCTTTGTGTTGGCCGAGGCATGGGCCTCCAGATGAACGCTGTGTTATTCTGTTGCAATATGGTGAATTAAAGTCAACATTAATATACACATATTTTATTCTCAGTCTTAATTATTTAGTTATAGTGTATTATGTTGGTACATTTTCCACACATGTTTATGGCTTGGCATGGTATAAGTTTGGAAGTGAAACATATCTATGCCCACTGTTCAAGAACCCTTGAAATATTGCCTGGAATTGCAACTGAAAGGCCTGGAAAATAATTTGGCCAACCAAGCCATCAACTGTTATCATCCATAAACTGGCACGAGATTCACCCTCGAATCTACAAACCAGACAAGTAAATCGTTTTAATCCCTGAGAAACACTTGCCGGTCGCGTTCGTTCACGGCTCTTTCGCGGCTTTATCCCGGGTGTCGCGGTTTATTTCTTCCCCGGGTGTGCGCGCGCGGAGCGGTTTATCGCTCTGAGATAAAGGCATCACCGTGAGAAAGGAAGTGATGCGCGGTGGAGTGGGGGCCGTCTGCGAGCGGCCGCTGTAATCGCCGGCTCCTCCAGACGGGAGAGCACGCCGTCAGGCAACGGGTTTTACAGACCGTTCGTCCTTGATCGGCCCTCGGCGAGCATCCCTTGTGTTTGCTGTCACACGCTCGCACCCAGATGTAATCACAGCCACAAAATAAAAAAAAAAACAGATCCAGGAGGAGAATTCGACAGCCTCCTCGCTACCCCCCTCTGACAGCTAAAAGACGTCTACATCTCTGTCGGCGGCTTACTGTGGTGGAAAGCACTGAAGCTGTGCCAAGCAGAATGAGGCACCTGGACAGATGGGCAGAACTTTATTTTGTCAGGTTTTGGGTAACTTTTCTCTGGCTGAACAAGAGCGGGCTCGAATGAAACACCAAAGCCTGTCCACAGATAAGCTCCAACATATGTCCGTTTTCAGCACTGATACACTACCCAGCTCTGTGAGGATTTTTGCTCCACAAAAGGCACCCTTACCCTCATGCTTCCTTACCCTGGTTCTGGGGGCACACCTTATCTTCTGGTTTTCTGGAAGTTAATGTGCTTTGATTAAACTGTTGACTGAATAACGATACTTGTTTGACATATCTACATTTAATATGCTATACATTCTCTATGAAGTAAAGGTGTTGCTGTGGGTTTGTCTGTGCTATCAGGAAAAAAGATAAGTTGCTCATGCAACAGATATTCAGTAATATCTCCCACATGAAGAAAATTCCATGCACCTGCCTCCGTTAATCATGTCCCTTTGTTCTAGTCCCCAGTGAACAACTAATAATTAAAACTAATAAATAATTAGTCATAATTAATAAAACTGAATGCTTATCTGAATTACTTTTTGTGGTTTAAGGTGCTCATATGAATAAAAATGTATTACAGGAGAGCCTTTACTTTTATTCTTTTGTTTTATTTTGCTGCAGGGTCTGTGTGACTTTGCAATGTTACACCATTTAACATATTGACTCAGATGACTAATGAAAAGTCACCTCAGTAGGTATCCTGGTGTACACCAGCATGTGCTCTGACTGCATGTCTGCACTGGTCTGCTCCCATGCAGTCTTTCCCTGGAGCACAGCCCCAAAGGGTGTTCTGCTCTCAGACATCCGCAGCCCTGAGGCCTGAGTCCTGAGTCTACTGGAGTCCCATGATGTCCGGCTGCCAGCACGCCATTGGTCCAGCACAGCGCTGGGATGAAAAGCCACCCGCAACCATGACGACCACTGCTGAACTGAGACAACACCCGCAGGCCGCAGGATTATCGTGAAAAACCACCCCACCACCAAAGGGATGAGAGACGCCCCAGTATCCTGTATCTCACTGCAGACCATTTTCCAAACCTAACTTACAGACTGCTAAAATCCCTTCAAGTGATTTACACACCCCTCACTACATATGTGTGCGGTATATGTTTTTGTGCTGAAAGAGCTTTACTGGATTGCCTCTTTGCAAAGGGAAAGAAGGGTTTTTCCCAGAGTGGCCCCTGGGATTTTTCTGTTTTTTGATTCCCTCTGGAAAACCTCTTTACAGGGCTTGGATGGATGACTCAGTCCAGTCCATTGCCCCTGCCAGATTTTATGATAATGTTTGTCTGTCTAAGAGTCTGTAGAAATCATATCCAAAAGCATATATACTTTTCTGCTTCTGCTCAGAAACAGTTTCTTAGCTTTGTGTATTATTGTATGCACCCAGAAACCAGTGATTGTACTACTCCGTGCAAAACAAGCTCACAGATTTATCTTACACAATCTAACCTTTTTAAGAGTTGCTGACACAAAAGAAGAGAGAAGATTTGTGATTCGCTGAGTATAGCAAAGTGCAATGGCCACATCAACAGTAACTATTTAACTTCAAGTGACATACAGTAGACCAACTGCTTCTTCCTATGAGCGTTAAGCTCAGCACAGACAGATCAGTGCAGGGTACAGTGCTATCTGAGGGGAGACAATGAACTCAGTCAGCAGCTGCTTTACACCTGGAGCAGCAGGTGAGGTGACTGTCTCCTTAATTAATGATTTCAATCTGGTGCCGCAACACATAAAAATCAGCAGAGCCTGCAACCCTCCAGTAGCACGGCTTTCCTGTCCCTGTGTGTTACAGCAAACAGCTGACCTAACAGATATTCAACAACCCGTGTCTGTCACAGAGAACTAACAGATATCAAACAATCTATATATGTCACAATGAAATAATGGTTTTCAAACAACCCATATATGTCATAAAGAACTAAGAGATACCCAATTACTCATATCCATAACAAAGACTGAACAGATATCCAAAAATCTACAGTATATGTGTAACGATAACTTGCAGATATCCAAAAATCCATGTCTGTAACAAAAGAATGACAGATATCCAAAAACCTTTATCTCTAACAGCAGATATATGACAACCCGAATCTGTAATGACTAGCTAACAGATATCTGACAACCGATTTCTGTCACAGAGAACTACCAGACATCCAATGGCCTGAATGTGTAGGAAAGAACTAACAGCCAATACTTGTGAAGTGATGTCAAATGCAGACGAGCGTTCGATGAACAGCTCAATGAAAGAGTGGGAACTCAGCTGAACCTGATTAAGAGAGAGCTCAGCTAGAAGGAAATGAGCATCCATGGTGAGTCCCCAGGGGCTGCCACGTCCGAGGCAAGGAGGACCTCAGAACAAAGGTTAACAAAGAGCGAAAATAGCATCCGAACCCAGTACAGAGGAAGATGAATGCTAAATTCATCTTTCTCCTTATATGATTCACCCAATTGTGTATTCATATAATCCAAAATAATACTTATCATAATACTTATGATTATGATGACGATGATGACAATGATGATGATGATGATTATTATTATTTTTATTATTATTACTAATGCAGGTACTGAATATTTAAAATTATATTTTTTTGTTTTAGTTCCAGGTTTTCAAACAGTTGTGAGGTAATGTGGTTGGGATGGTGACGTAAGGACACTTGTTTGTGGGCCTGTGTTATTCTTTCTCTTTCTCCCTCCTTCGATGGTTTAGGGCTGTAATTTCTCTGTTAAATCAAACAGCCAGACTAAAGGCGCGTGACATGTGCTTTCAGATCATTACCATGAAAAGGGTCATACCCACAAGATATCGCATTATCTGCCCTTTGCATAATGCGCAACTGTGAGACTAATAAGCGCTATTAGATTTCCTGCAGTGAAGCAAGAAAGAGCAAAGAGAGAAGAATGCAAAGTAAGAAAAAAACAGGACAAAAAAAACCCTTTCAAGCTGTAACCATGTGCACTTGCGACTTTTGAGAAACACGTTATTAACCATGTGAAACCTCTAACTCCGACAGAAAAGTGGGATCAATGCCCACCCCCCCGTCCTCCAGGTCGATGCCAGCTCTACTTCCCGTGCCACGCCCAGTCTCGGGTGAAAACCACTGAGCGACCAGGAAACGCCCTCTGCGGGTGCCTCCGGCTTCGGTAAAAGTGCCACCTATCACTTTCAATGTATTAATTTCTTTCATTATTATTATTATACATGACGACACCTGATCTACATTACCAGAAAGTCATCTAAAACTCCGCTGGATATGGAGAGCATGATACTGAAAACAAATACATGGTCTGATGCAACAATGACGCTTTCACAGTGGCAAAAATATCCTGCCACAGATTCAGCATCCTCATTTAAAAACACCCTGTACACAGTGCAGTGAAATTATTTTGATAACACGCTAATTCATTTATAGTTGTCTAGCAACTAGCTAATATTATTCCAGCAGCAGGATGTGCAGACTGGCGGGTAGTTTCTCTGTAACCTGAGGGCTCACAGGTTGTGAAATCCCCTCTGTGAGAGAGACAGGTCTTTACACAGGCATGAGTCTGCAAGAAACCGGACACGCATCCGTGTTCAGATGGATTTAGGCTTTTTTCACCATGAAAAAACAACAGTTTGAAGTAAATATTTATGCAACGCTATCCTCTGTCCTAACTGTCAATGAAATGACAGTTTAAATACAGTCAAGCACATAGACAGGATTGCAAAACAAAGCAGAAGAGACCACAGAAGAGACCACTATAGATTACACATACATAATCTATAGACAAAACTCCTAAACAAACTGACAAGTTTGCATGCATGAGTGTTGAGTGACTGGGCTGCAAGGAAGAAGCCTCTTTTGAAGGCAAGCTGCATGAATTTGCCAAACTATATCTGAATGACAATTGGAAGCACGTCTCATGGTCAGATAAATTGAAAATCGAGCATTTTGGACATGCCGATCAGCTTTATGTTTGGCATAAAACGGAGGACGGAACCCGTGTCCATTGAGAAGGAACTCATGCCAACCATGAAATTGTTGGGGGCTTATTAACTTTTGGGTTTGTCTATGGGTCTTGGAGCCTTTGTTAAGATAAAGGGAGTACTGTAATCCAGCTCACATCAGAACATAGTGGCCAAAAACCTGGTTCCCCCTGCCAAGAGGCTCACACTGCTCTGAAAATAGATATTCCAGCGTAACAATGATCTTCCACACCTCACCTAAATCCAGTCAGACCTCTGTGGTTCAAGGTCAAGAGGGAAGCTCACAAATGAAAACCAAAAAATTCCCAGAATAATCAAAAATCTGACTCAACAGTTCCACAGCCCCATGAAACATTGCAGGAAACATCCTGTCTGTGTAAACCATGCCGAAGGAGGACTTCCAAAATACTAATTGCAGGGAGGTGAATAAAAGGGACCCTTTCTGAAATAAAATCCATTCATTGTGAATCTGAATTTGCTGAGTGCAAAGCTATTAAAATGAACGTATAACATTTTAAGCAGAAAACAATTCAATATTTTCTTTTCTTTTATAGATTATTTTGTACCCGTTTGGGTAGGGGCTATGAATTAATATGGAGCACACTGTATTTATTAGTAAGTGCTGCTTTCATTAATTTTTTTTTTTTTTTTTACTTCTTGCACAGTAGAATGTGTTACTTGGAGCCACTGTCTGAAAGGGCTGAGCAGGGATTGAGCAGGGTCTGTGTGTGGGGAGGTGAGGGGTAATTTCTCCCCGCCCGGCCGGCTGTGCGCTCTCTCTCTCTCTGCAGGAGTCAGCGCTCGGCGGTGTCCCTGGAGTTTCAGCCTCCCTGGCGCGGGCGGTTGCCCTCGGGGCTGTGACAGTTGTCAGCTGCGATTGCTCCGTGTCCCGGAGACCGCTTTGATGTGACTCCCACAGTCACGTCTGCGCAGAGAGAACAGAAACCTCAAGGCTACGCTGGCTGGCGAGGGAGGGGGGGATGGTGGTGGTGTGTAGGGAGAACCAGAACGCTGCTGAAAAGTGCCACAGTGCAGAAGGTTCAGTTCTCTGTCTGGGATTTGAAACCACAGTGCGTGGCAAACATGCAGCTTCTACAAGATACGCTGTGTCGACGGATGTGTGTTTACCAGTGTGTTGGTAAATGGACACAGGTTCCCAATATACAGCAGCACGTCAGAGCTCTTTAGTCAAGAGGCCACAAATGCAGGCTCAGTGACGGAGGGAGTGAAACTCAAGGGAAGGATGCCCTGCTCACAATGCTGTTTCTGTGTCTGGGAGCACATTTCACCCCTCCACCCCCCACTTGTACGGCACTTCCATTCCATTCTACTTTTGTTCTATTGACGTAAACAAGGGGATCTGAATAAAACAGGAAGCTGCGATGGAGGCAACCCCAAACTGTCACGGGCTGTTTGGTGATGGCTGTTTGACTGATGGAGGAGGCTACCTCGGTGACAGCCCGCGTGCTGTCGGTATCCGGGGACGACGCATCGCCGCGGGTCCTACATCTGTTGTCCTCCGCAAATCTGGCATCATCAGCAGCCCTTCCTTGTTTTCATCTCGTCTATCGTTTCGATAGCCAGGCGGTTAGCGCGTCCGATGGCATGTTAGCGATGGGCTGCTTATTTGCCTACTTGTCATGGTCAGTCTAACTGGCATTCAGCCAGGTATCTTACCAAACAAATAATAAAGATTTTAGAGAGGAAAAGACCCCAAATTTTTCACAACATAAAAAATCAAAGTCAGCTCCTAGACTAATTTACCAAATTATAAATGGCTGGAACTCCAACACCATGACACTGTTGTTGCTACTAGCTAGTACATAGGTATGCAGCTGTTAGGGTATGTCACCTGCATGTTTGAGAGAGATTAGGTGTGTATTTGCAGGCGGTTAAAGGTGCACTTGAGGGCAGGCATGTTTCAAGAGGGTGAGAGAAATGTTTTAGAGGATATTCAGAGCTGTTTTGATGACATTCAGAGGCAGGCTTGAGGGCAGTGTCTGCTAAGGTGTTTTTCAGGTACATTTCATTCCAAACCTCATTGAAAGGTAGACCCACACTTTCATACAGCCAGGGCATTAATCTGTGCCATGTGGGGGGTCCAGCCAATGCGGTTAATCTGCATAAACACTGTATCTGTGTACAAAACCATCTCATTCCACCTCCTGGTGGATCAGAGGGGAGAGAGGAATCCCTGACAGAGACAGAGACATAGACAGGAGAGAAAAAGAGAAAGGGAAAGAGAGAGAGAGAGTCAAAGAGTCAGAGGAACAAAGAAAAGGAGAAAAAACAGTGAGAAAGCTAGAAAAAGACGAGAGAGAGACAGAGAGAGAGAAACTGAAGGAGACTGAGACACTTGAACATTGCATAACAGAATGACTGGGAGAGGAAGAGGGAGACAGAGCAATTTGGTGAAAAAAAAGAGATGAGTAGAAAGATCAAAGTGTGTGAGAAAGAGAGAGAGAGACATGGAGAAAGAGAAAGGAGAGAGAGAAAGGAGAGAGGGACAGGTTTGTCATCCGTTTCCCTGGCCAGCTCTCACTCTAAACCCTGATTCCATTTCGATCGGCCTGCACTCCCAGAAATTGCTCATTTGCATTTTAATCATTTTAATCATTCTGAAATCAATTCCACACCCTAGGGTTTATTTTTCCGAGCGTGACTCGGTTGCACGCACTTCATCAATAAATTATTAAGCACTTCATAGCCCAAATACCCCCGCTGCAGATTTCTCCCTCGAACCCGAATTCATAAGTGTAGAGCGATCTGCAAGCGGTCCAGCTTTCAAATTTAACAGCAGAATTAAGCTGACAGGAGATTAAAAGCGAGGAGGAGGTGCCGCGGCATCCGATCATTGTGTATCTCTGCAGTCACGGCGTGTTTGGGGGAGGTGCACACACAGTCACGGACACTCGTACGACAGGCGTTCGGAAAGAAGAGCAGAGGGCATAAAGGCTTATCATCATATACCCACAACAAAACATGGACCTGCGGAGGTCTTCAGGCACTCCTCCAACAGCTTCATCCTCAGCCGCTGAAGATCGGGGCTGTCCCACTCCTCTTGGTCTATTCCCCAGTACAGGTCTACCACCTGCGAGAGAACATAAGCAGAGTCAGAGTCACACAGCACAATCGCAGAGTCACTGAGTCAGAGTCACGCAGCACAATCGCAGAGTCTCTGAGTCAGAGAGTCACACACCACAATCAGAGTTACTGAGTCACAGAGTCACACACCACAATCAGAGTCGCTGAGTCAGAGAGTCACACACCACAATCACAGAGTCACTGAGTCAGAGAGTCACACACCACAATCAGAGTTACTGAGTCAGAGTCACACACCACAGTCAGAGTTGCTGAGTCAGAGTCACGCAGCACAATCGCAGAGTCACTGAGTCAGAGTCACGCAGCACAATCGCAGAGTCACTGAGTCAGAGAGTCACACACCACAATCAGAGTTGCTGAGTCACAGAGTCACACAACACAATCACAGAGTCGCTGAGTCAGAGTCAAGCAGCACAATCGCAGAGTCACTGAGTCAGAGTCACACACCACAATCAGAGTTACTGAGTCACAGAGTCACACAGCACAATCACAGAGTCGCTGAGTCAGAGAGTCACACAGCACAATCAGAGTTACTGAGTCAGAGTCACACAGCACAATCACAGAGTCGCTGAGTCAGAGAATCACACAGCACAATCACAGAGTTGCTGAGTCAGAGAGTCACACAACAGGATTAGAGTCACTGAATCATAGAGTCACACAACAGGATTAGAGTCACTGCGTCAGAAAGTCACACAGCACAGAGTCATTGAGTCAGAGAGTCACACAGCAGAATCCCAGAGTCAGTGCATCAGAAAGTCACACAGCATGGTCATAGAGTCACTGTGAGAGAGAATTGTATTAAAATTGTAATAAAATGGTCAGTGCCTTAGGGGGGGTCGCCCCACACAATCAGGGTAACTGCAACAAAATTCATCTTCACTGTTAAGAGAAGGGAACTTTAAGTTGACCTTTGTGGTATATTCTTTAATAATTAATGGAGAAAATAAATAAATAAAATAAAATAATTACAGAATAAAAAAAAAAATCAGGGCATGAACGGCCACAATCACTACTTGGCAGACAAATATTAAAATCAGGGTCAGAACCAACACAAACCAGTCAGGGTCACTGTGTGGGAGACAGGCTTTACAATCAAAGCAACACACACAAAAAATCAGAAATTTGTGAGAGCTCTGGAATTTGAGAGCTGCACTCCAAACAAGAGTACATGGTGCAAGGTCAAACCAAGGCAAACCGTGGGCTTAATGAGTGTGATCTGGACATGTATTTTTTATAAGATGTATTGTATGTTTTGAGCAGAGTCAAGTGAAGCTGTAGTAAAATTACAGGGAGTAAGTACGGGTGTCTTTGAGTGGTTCCTTCGGGCCCAACTGTACGACAGAGGAGCTGTCCCTGATCGAGGTGTCTAATCATCCTCTGAAACAAGGTGGCCCCATCTCAATGAGGCTGCGGCATTCAGCGCACAGTGTAATCGTTTTAGCGCTCAATCCTCCCACAAAAGGCATCAGCAACCTCATTCCAGGCCTCTTTTTCTCCTGCAGATTCCCTCATTTGAAGGAAGGACATGCTTTCATTGCAGGCCGAAATAATCACTGAGAGAGGCCTATAAAAAAAATCCCACACACATCACATTAGCACTCCAAAAGAAAGGCTGCAAAGAAAGGAAGGAACTCAGGCAAAGGGACAGACAGGATACAAAGAACCTATTTTAATATCAAATTCTATTCTTCCTGGGCTCCTTTTTAGTTTTATTAGGGATTATTTATGACGGGACGCCTGGGCCCTCTGTGGCGATTCATTGTAAAGACAGGGACTCTGTGCGGGTCTCAGCTCCATGCTAAATGAGATCTGATTGCAGGGGAAAGTCAGGAGAGCGGAGTTGCAAATCACTGCACTAACCTGCACCTCTCTCTGGACTCTTAGCAAATCCACCCTTTCGAGACACGTGCTGCCAGTCAAACGGTGCCCGTCGGTAACAAGCAGCCTGTTTGAAATTCATTTCCAACATCCTCTCACGGAGCGTGGGACAGTGGATCGAGACGACGCTTGCAAATGAAGCCGGCGCTGCGAAAAACGTCTCCTGCGAAGCAACACCCACAATCCAGTGCTATTGCTTGGATGATTAAAACAAAGAGCGGGCTGCCGAGGAAATTTCCTCTTCAACGGTGCACAGCACATCTCCTGCGCACAAAATTAATACACCATAACTTATAAATGTGTCTGTCTGACGATGCCATTTGTCGCAGTCACACCCCTAGGAGGTTTTCCTCGGAGGAACGTGGGAGCGTCTTTGCACTTTAAGACAGCAGAGATGCAATTTTCATTTGCATGGGACAGTTACTGCATGACCCAGACTGGGATTAAAGCCGGCAAGATTTGTCAGAATATAGTGTAACCTCTCTGGTGGCTGAATCCAGTCCATGGTAAGAAGAGCCCTGTATAGACAGATGGGGTTTACCAAGATTCCAACGCCCACAATCTCACGCTCAAATGCCCACAATTTCAGATGGAAGCTTAAACACAATCTAGATCCTGAAAAGGAAAAAACCTAAAACCTGCACTTAGCTATCTGACATCATTCCTACCAAAATCCTAATGTGTTTAAGACAGTTTCTATTCAATTATTTGGAATTCTGTGGGTAACCAGTGCCTGTAAAGACGGTGATATGCAATGTCGTTGGTTAGCATGGCTAGGTTTCCCCATTTTTGGTGTTCTCCTATGGCAAATTGAAGTTGCAAGTTCCATGTTTACAGGTTCTTATTGCACTTTAAAACCACGCTGCTAATCTCTGGAGCCATACACCTACACTGTATTTATCTATTTACAAACAAGCGAAGATGCTGGCCAGAAATCCTGTTTCTGGAGGAGGACACCCTGCTGCTTGTGCCTCAGTTATTCCCGATTTGGGGAGAATGTCACAAAGAGACAAAGAGATTGTGGTGAATGATGCTGAACTACATTTAAGTCTGATCCAAGGTCTGTACAATGCTTATTTTCTGGGGCGAACTATCAATATGTGAAAGCACATCTGTGCTATTCAGAAACGTGTTGAATAAGCATTGAAAAAGATGTGGGATATGATAATCTACAAAAGATAAACATGTCTTTTTCACATCAAGTCACCTCAACTCTGGTCAATACAGCTGTCATATTTGTGGCTTGCTAACATAATGTTAGCCTGTTAAACTAACCTACGCCTCAGGCAAGTCAATATAAGCGCAAATACTGACAGCCGTCATGCCGTTTTCTTGGGGATGTTTAAAGTTTATGCATTGTTCTTCACAGAGCTGCCAATGTCTGAGCTGAAGCTTTCTAAAATCCGCGCAGAGAGGGGGGATCTGCAGTGAAACACTAAAGCGCGTCAGAGCAGAGCTGATCAAGCAGCCGTCTGGCAACCCAGAGACCCATACTGCAGCCACCTAGTCTCTGCTCCCCTGAAGCCAGAGCACCTCACACGGCCTTCGAGCACGAGCGTTGCTCTGAGCTTAAAGGATTGCTGGCTCTGATTCGCCAGGTTTTACAGCGCGGTGCTGTCTTGGGATCACCTCCAACACCAGCTGCTCTGAGGAGAGGGAGGTTCGTTCTGAACCTGGCCCGCGATTCTGAACGACGTTCACGCCAGAGCTTTTAGCGACAGAATCAATGGAATCAAAGGGCTGTCCTCCTGAAATCGACCTCTGTTCATGCAACCAAAGTAGCTCTGTCAGGGATTAGGGGGGTGGCCTTCATCTTTATTTACAGGTTTTGAGGTGTGGTCAAGGTCAAGAAGGGTGGTGTTTAGACTGAGAGACTCAGCAAGAGGAGTGGTCTTAAGAATTCTGGCAGGGCTAGAGGGCGTGGTCCTGACCTGGACTGGCTGGAGTTGGGGAGTGGCCTTAACAGTGCAGGCATATCAGTGGGAGTGGTCTTTGGTGTGCTCTTTGACTGACAGGGAAAGGGAGGACAGGGCAGTAGCTGACTGCTGTGTGCTTGGTTCTGCAGCCAGAGGCTTGGAGGACACAGTGTTATCACCGGGTGACTGGTGCTCGCCTCTTAGTACAACGCGACTCTGCCA
Organism: Megalops atlanticus; assembly: GCA_019176425.1. Taxonomy (NCBI): domain Eukaryota; kingdom Metazoa; phylum Chordata; class Actinopteri; order Elopiformes; family Megalopidae; genus Megalops; species Megalops atlanticus. The sequence continues at coordinate 29,172,995 of CM032891.1, forward strand.
ATCACAAGAGACGATGCTGCAGGGTGCAGTGTGATGAGTAGCAAACCTTTAACTCCCCCACACCGCTGCAGGTGTTTCCAACAACACGAGCTTTGGAACGGAGGGCCGATTTTCAAGAAGAACAACAACAACAAAGCCATCAATGTGAAAACTGCTGTTCTTAGTTTCAGTTGTAAAGCTGTTGCAAATTGTGTCCGTTGTGTTTGGAATGAATTCAGTTTTCTTACTCACTTTGAACAGCCACTGCTTGTGACTGCAAACATGGAAAAAACTTATTATTATTATTATTATTATTATTGTTATAGTTATTATTATTTTGGCTGACATCCCTGCTAAGGGTGTCTCTCAAGGCAACAAACATTACAGTGTGAGGCAACAGCTACTGCATCTAAAGAGGTTTTATTCATGATCAGCAAGGCAGAATAAATGCAGAACTGTGTGATTAAAATCAAAAACAAACCCAGACATTAGTTAACAGCGGCCTCATGGGTGAGGTGCCAATAATTTAATTTTGGCAAGTGGCCTGAGAGCTAATTGTTGGATTGGCTGAGCCACACAAGAGGACGGGTTCTAAGGCCAGATATCTGCTTCCTCGAATGTACAGAGGCAAAGCGACGGGACCGGGAGTAATCATGAGACTCTGATTCCCAGACATGCCTCACGTTCGTAGTTTACCGGCGGGAATTCGCCACCTGGAGAGTTTTGTTTTTCGCTCTCACTCATTTTGAGGGGGGTCATGCCGATCACTTGTGGAGGCTGGGTTGAGGGCATAAATGGTCCCTGTCCCCACTGACACAGACGCTTATCCCGGTTTCTGGGGCGCAACACAGCTGGATGAGGAAAGGAGACAATCCGTTTGACAAGTAAGCTCCTGCGTTTGCACTGTGATGGATTTAGGACCAAAAAACTTAATATAATTAATGATTAATATATTATCTGTTATTGTGTATTTTACTGTTTTATCTTATGACACATTATATATTAATTATTAGGACTTACTGGAGCTCAAATCCCAATGTTATTTTACTATCCCCTTTTCCAGGCACTGCAACCCTAATCTGGCAATATAAAAAAGAAAAAAATAAATAATTGTGGTGTTTTTAACACCAGTTCTTTAATTTAATGTCAAATCTTAGCACCACATACAAACTTGCCTCTTACTTCAGACTGACAAGTGTATAAATTTGGGCTATCCGCTACTTGGCCCCTGAGAAAAGGGAGAATTGTTCCACCTGGTGTGGAGAGAGCTCCAGTTAGCCTCTCATCTTCTCCTCCAGGTCACAGAACCCATGTCAATTTTATTTGAAAAAAAAATTTAAAAAACACGATTCTTGGCACGCAGCATGCTTTTTTATGATTATATTAGTGCAATGGAATCCGTCCGCCTTTTCGATTTAGCAGGGGGGTGTATTTCAGGTGGGGGGTCCTGTTTGACCTCTGTGGGGAGCGGTGTGAGAGCCGGTCCCGGGGACTCAGGCTGATGCCGGCTGAGCGGGAGGGGATATACGGCTTCATCAGTCCTTCCTGGCGGGCGGAGAGGCGCGCGCGCACAACGGCGAACCTTCAGAGGTGTGAGGGGAGACGTCTCTGCCGCTGTAAATCACAGCTTGCTCAGAGTTGTCATAGCAATGCTGTAAATCGGTCAACCCCCCCACCTGGCAAATGGATGATCGATACCCCCGAAGACCAGATACGGAAACGTCTCAATTCCAAACGGCCTCCACACAAACACAAAAAGGCCTTTCGCTCCCTCAGTAAGTGTTTTAACTGTTCCCCGAGGAGTGGGCACAGGGCTACGGTCAGAAGGATTATTCTCAGATTCTTCCCTCTTTCTCCTGTTCTCTCTCTTTCACCTTTTTACTTTCTCTCTCTCTCTCTTTCTTTTCCCCACTCTTTCCCTCCCAAGATTTGTCTCTCACACTTTTTCTCTCCCCTCTCTTGTCTTGTGATGGTGGTGAAAACACCACCTGTAGGCTTACATAATATCTTGCAGAGAGAAACACACCTGAGAATGAGTTACCGTGCAGCTGTAAGAGCCAGCGAGGGGAAAACACACCACATTGTAAAAACAGGAATCAACTGCCGGAAGATTCATTAAAACATTTGAGAGCTTGAACACGTCTCCCGATACAGCACACCGCTTCTCAGATGAACGCAATTCGATTTTCCACGAGAACCTCTCGGTATGAGTGTCTGCTGACATAAAGTGCAAACCTGTTAGGTTTCCCTGCTTTCAAAGAACTGCATTATCGGAACGTTGCTCGTGGAAGCGTTCCGCAGGCAGATCAAAGAGCGCACGTCAAGCACAATGCTGTGGGCATACTAAGCTTCCAGCTTTGCTCTGTCTAAGAGGAAATGCATTTTGATGTCTTGCATATTTTCTTGATATTCCCTGAGAGGTTTAAGTGCTTAAAAAGAATGGGAATTTATTCACAATGTGCTCAAAAAGTCGTGAGGTTACAGTCTTCCCTTCAGAGTGAAACCTCAGACATATGGGTAAACCAGGATTGGCATATTTTCCTTCTCAATTTCAAAGGCCTGAGTATTTTTTTTGTGTCCAAACCAACAAGCCTACATTCTGAATGGCTGTCACCTTGGGCCTACAGATGAAAACAGAGGCGAATGCAGACCGGCAGAAAAAGGCCTACCGTGACAGTAAGGAGAATGCCTTGATTGCTGTCTGTCTATGGATGCTGTAGCTCCCCATTAGCGAAAGTTGGATAGGCGTGATTCTGTACCTGCCCTGCCGTTTCCCCTTCTGACCCCCGATCGCTGCTTCCTCTGCTATGGAGGCAGCTGTGTCCACGTGAGGAGCTGAGCAGTAAAGTCACAGCGTTTAGGCTTACGCTATGCGCGTCATGATGGGAAGGGAGAACGCAGAGGCCGAGACGCGCTTTTAGCATCCGGCTGAGGTTTAGTAAATAAACGAAGTAGCTTTCTAAATGAGGGGGGGTTATGGGGGGGTGGTGGAGGATGACAAGCATTCTGATTGAGCTGTCACAGTGCATTGAGATCAGACATCGGGTGTCATGTCACGACCACCGTTCCTCTCTAACTTCAGAAAACATGCACACACACACGCACATGGGCGCATACACACACACACACACACACACATATGCTCGCACGCACGCACACACATGCAATCAAAATCTGGAGCCAGCTGGTAACACTCCCTCCAACCCCCCACCCCCACTCCCCCACCCTTCCCATCAACGCCTGATCCTGTTAAAGTGGAGGAATCTGTTGCGTTTTGACTTAATGAGGACACCGCAGCGAGGGTCCCGGAGTCACGGATTTCATTACAATCCTGTCTGAAATTCTCGGGAACAGAGAGGGGGAGAATCGGAATTCTCCACGCCTGCGTTCCGGCCCTGCGGTCCAGGGCTGTGGATCAGAGCGGTGCAGGTGGAGCGCACCTCTGGAACACTGACCGCGAGCCTGGCTCCCTGCATCAGTCTGAAGGTAATGAAAATGACTGCAGCACTTCAGGGGATTGTAGTATAGCCTATTACCCCCCAAAGACACTTAGTTATAGGGGCCACCTGCAGAAATGTAGTGTTCTGTAACCACCATAAACCAGGAGCACGTAGGCGCTGGCATACAAAAGTGCAACCCGTGAGGAGATCTGTGCCATATGCACACACGCACACACACACACACACACACACACACACACACACACACACACACCTTATTTACTTCATATTTCATAAGCCATATGATCTAGTGCATGTGATGCAAGAAAAAAAGCCCAACAACACCCAGCTCAGTTTGGGTCTCCTGGCAGGGACAGACGTGAATGCCGGGATGGTGGTCAGAGATCCCCACCCCCTTACGCTGGCAGTGTGTTAATTCTGTAAAGGTGCTTCTGGAACCCTCCGTGGAGGCGTGAACCGTTTGCAGCAGAAGCATCGCACCTTCACGACAAACAGGCTTTTATTATCGTCTGAAATCCGAAGATGCCAGCGCTCGCCGAGACTACAGGCATAGCAGCTGAAATCAGCCAACAAATATTTGCAATGTAAATGTATTAATCAGAGCCGGGGAGAATTCACACTGATGCACCCAGAGAATCGCAGATGCGCTCCACACCACGTCACCTTATCAGAGCCAGATCAAACTGCATTTAACAAGCGTGAACTGTTTGCTGTGGGCTTTGTATGCCTGAACATCACGAGGTTGGAGGGTTCAATCCAAGCTAAGTAAGACAGAGAACAGCAGTGTGGTGTAGCAGTCAGGGAAAATAATCATGAGGTTTCATGTTCAAATCCCAGGCAAAGTAATGCAAGGTACCTGAAGTTCATGTAAATATCCTGTTGTGAGAATGGACAGTATCTAAAAGTCTATGATACGTATGTGGCCTTGGATAAGCACATAAATAAGCAGGGTATTAAAGAGCTTTAGCCTCTGAAGTAATGACACGTTTGTGAGCTTGTTACTTCAGGCTGCAGAAGCTGGCTCCCGAGAAAGAATGATGATCCAACCATATGAGCAGTCTTGTGTCTAAGCTTTCATTTGCAAACTGTTTCTCAAACACACGCACACACATTTATAAAATTCCATATCAAAGGAAAGGAAAACATCATGACTACTGTGTGTATACAATTGAGAGGAGGGTGTCTTTTTGGAATAGATTATTCCATATTGCGTCATATATTGCATCTTAGTTTATTTGTCATCAGCTTTAAAAAAGGTTAACTGGTGCAGATACACAGACAGCATCAGTCCTCTTCTCTGCTCACATCAGAAGTTTGATTTATCCAAACACTATGAATATAAAACATATTATGATGCAGAGCTATCACTTTGTGTGCTGTTATAATTAATATCTTTAGGGGATGGCAGAAACCCTTATTCAGAGTAACTTACACAGCTGACATTTAGATATCCTCCCTTTAAATGGTCTGGGCATTTGCCACAGACATTCGGGCTGCGCACTCTTCCCAAGGATGCAAATACAACACTTCACTTGGAATTTAAACCTAAATGTTTTGACTACAAGCCCAGCTCTTCAACAGATTGTGCCCTTTAGCACGATTCACACCATCCATGGGTTTACAAAACACCAAAAAGCCACAAGGGAAACGGTGACATCAGCAACATTTTATATCACAACTAATAAAACCTTAACTACACACACAACACATACATTATCTCTGCTGCCATTGATTGGACACTGTGTGCTATGATTTGCTCAGTGCTGTGATTGGCTAAGGGATGCAACTGGAGGAAAAGTTACAATTGGCTTTGTGAATTTTCAGTGTCTTTCCAGAAAGAAATTTCTTTTAATTAACAAACAATTTACGATAATGCTAAAAATGCAATGCTACAAATACCTGAAACAAGATATGAATGAAACAAATGGACTGGTTAAGCAGGATGAAAAAAATCTATTGAAAAAAATTTCAAGTTTCCTTACCTGGAATTCAATGCCATAGTTCTCCCGGCAGAAGTCGCGCAATTTGGGATAGACGTGCTCTTTCAGAGCATTCCTCTCTGCCTCTGTGTCTGCAGTGAAAAGCAGGAAACCACAGCGGTCATTATCCACACATCGATAATGTGCAGCCTATCACAAAGCATTCAGGCGAGAGGGCGATCACTGTGCTTATTGTTATTGCTAACGATTGGAGCCAAGGCCACTGAGGAATACAGGGGGCCCTTGCTATTCACTGGGAACATGTTCCTGAAACACCCTGCAAATGGAAAAACCCCGAATACGGCGCTGATAACACAGACTTATTTGAAAAGAGGGATTTCCTCAAGGAAAAAAAATAATGCCATTTAATAATGCACTAACAATGTGATTAATATGCAATTATATTTCAATAAACATGTGTAATGTGTGAAATAAATATAAGACTGTAGAAACTGGAACAGACCGGGAACAGAATGACAAGGGCCCTTTGTACAGAACTTTCCTAATTATGACCCAGAGCAGCCAGCATGGACTAACACTACACACAGTTAAAATATATGCTCTGATAATGTTAACAGGGCAGGCTAATGCTAAAATATGTACGTGAGACAGAGGAACATAGTAAAAGCTAAGGGATACAGAACTTCCTTGAGTCAAGGGTCAAGGCCAGAACAAAGGGTCACAGAGTTCACATGTCAGGGTAAATACGAATTAGTGAACATGTGATTGTGTAATCACACTGCACTGAGTGATGCTTTGTGGCTTTAAAATGTTCTTAGATTTGAAGATTTAACACTATAAAGCATCAACATTTTAAAGTCTTCAAAGTGGGCATCTTCCACAGTGTTCCTCCCTCCAATGTGGCTTTGAAGGGTTTTAAAATAAAAGGGTTTTAAAATTCTTAGACCCAAAGATTTAACGCTATTAAGCATCAATCAGGCAGCAAATGAAGCACAGACCCCAGGACAGAGTGTGCTGTAGCAAAAGAAACCACAGAAATCTAAATAAAATTCTCTGCCTTTTGGTATAGCGTGGCGTTCTTTCGAATGTGGTATGGTATCTTATATGGACAAACACATGTCACAAAATAACCTGGTGCTCTAGAATGACAGCAGGTTCCATCGTTGTTAAAGACAGGCATTGCAATTTGAACAAAATGACAGTTAAGCTTTTTTTTCCTTTTTAAATCTTAAACACTTTTTCCCCCTTTAGTCCGCTAACTCTTGGCATCTCGATCTGTACATGAGGCGTATCTCACCACGGCAAGCTCTGAACTCTCGCAGCAGTGCTAGGCCACCAAAATTAGCTTTGATACAGTACCTTCCCACACCGCCTCACTGCCTGCTAGGGAAATGTAAGTGATTTATTTATGTGTTATTCGGCTCAAATGTTCCTAATCCATCATTGATATGTGCAGGTGATGTTATGGTTAGACTGGCCTGGTGGGTGAAAGCTCTCAGTCTTGCGGGTGAACCTCGAAAGGGCATGATTTCCACCGAGAGGCAGCTGGCATGCCCCGATTCAGCAGGTTTCAAACTGAAGTCATAATTTCAGCACCAGTGCCATTCAATCTTACTGCAACGCACTGTTCCCTTAACGTTCAGTGACACATTAATGCAAGTATTGCTGTACATAGTAGTCACATGTCACGTTTAACATATCCTTCTGAGTTTAGCAAACTGTAGCAGTACAAGAATCTAACAGAAAATGTAATACTTGCCTAAATGTGTCGAGCAGTTTAGAGTAGGACACAGCTACATGGCAGGTTGAATGTCCCCTGCTTTAAGTCTGTCAGTTGTACATATTGTTTTGCACTTACAGGCCAATCTAGGCACACATTTGTGATCTCAGCACTATGTGTAACACTGACGCTCCCTCATGTCTGGTTAGTGGTGTCCCATTTGTGCAACTTTTCATGCCACTTTATTAGATGCACTGTGTAAGTCGCTCTGGGCTATTGCCAAATGACAATGATGTAATGTCTGTCTGTACCGGTCCCTCAGTGGTGGAATGAACTCCCCACGGGGGTTAGGACAGCGGAATCACTGGCCATCTTCCGACCCACCTCTTCAGACTGCATCTCGGTTCCACTTCTATCCCCACCCCCTGACACCTGCTGCGTCTTGCATTTGATGTTAATTTTATGTGTAGCATTGTGATGTATTTTGATTCTGTGTTATAGGGACTGTTGTATCATAGTATACTTGGCTTCTGTCAGAGTGCACAAGTTAACTTGTGGTAGGGCTTGAATAGGGTTAAGCTCACACTCACTGGTCTGGGAGTGTTCTGAGCCTGGTCTGACACTTTTGCTCGTTGAATGGATACACTTATGCTCTATTCTGCTGGAAGTTGCTGTGGGTAAGAGTGTCTGCTAAAGGCATGTAATGCAATGTAATGTAATGAAATGTAATGTCTGTCTGGCTGGGTTTCAGTTCTGAGGACCCCTGTATGTTGGTCAGTGTTGAGGGATGTGGCCTCAGACACTGATGTTGCACATCACAGCAGATAGCAGTGCCTCACCTCACGTTCACACTACTTTGCATTTATGCTGGTGTTGGAAACAGACAGCTTTCGCTGCTTTTCTCCCGGCAAACACGCAACGCCACGGCAGTGCCGATGCATCGCCGGGGCACCGATGTCACTTTGCCATGACGTCACAGGACGGAAACGGAAGCGATTTTTTTTATTCGCTGGGCTCCAGGCTCACGCCTCTGATGACAAAGCAAATATGTGTGTTGAATGCGTCGGTGCAATGGTGTTGACGTAATTAGGGGTTAATTAAGGTCTGCTTTTTAACTGCACTGTAATTTATTTCTGCTGTTGGGATCTGTTTTTGGCTTTTGTTGTTGTTTTTTTATGTAATGCTACTGTTTGTTTAATAGCTTTTGAAAACTAAAATCGACCTCTCCCTTCCTCCTCTCTCTTTCCCTCTATCCCTCCTTCTCTTTCTCTCCATCTCTTGCTTCATCACTCTATCTCTCACTTGCTCTCTCGTCTTCTTTTCTTTTCTCATTCATTTCTCTCCCTCCCTCCCTCTGTATCATTCATTCTTTTGCTCTCTGTTTGCCTCTTCCCACAGTCTCTCTCTCTGTCCTAGGGTTAACATGATGGAATAGGACAGGCCCTGCCCCTTTCCTGCCTCTCTCTCAGGGTAGAGGGTGAAGGGCGGGTTCAGTTAAAAACAGAGCCTGCCCAGGGGTGTCGAGAGTGGGGGGTGAGGGTGGGTCATTCCTGGGAAGAGTGCTCGGAGTAATGTACCGCAGACTGTCCCTGACTTCTGACAGTCACATAGGAAAATCGCCTCTGGGGTGAACGAACCCCCTACCCCCCCCCGGGCCCATCTCAGTCCATTTCTGAGGCTGCCTCAGACATCACCCGGGTTAGCATGTTAGCGCGTTAGCGTGTAGGCAGGTTAGCGTGTTAGCGTCCGTCCCCTAGTCCATGAGCCCCTGTCACACGGCTCAGTTGGGTAAACAGCACGCAGCTGCTTTTGCTCCGCTGAACCGATGGCTGCCTCCATCTGTTTTCTGCCCTTAATTTAATCCCCTTCCTGCTCTAAATGCTCAAGCTCAGCCTCTGCTGCACCCTGACTCTGTCCGCTGCAATCACCCTGCCCACCCAACACACTCAGCCCAACACAGAGACTGCACCCTGACTGCCTGCTCCAATCACCCTGCCCACCCAACACACTCAGCCCAACACAGAGACTGCACCCTGACTGTCTGCTCCAATCACCCCTGCCCACCCAACACACTCAGCCCAACACAGAGACTGCACCCTGACTGTCCGCTCCAATCACCCCTGCCCACCCAACACACTCAGCCCAACACAGAGACTGCACCCCGACTGTCCGCTCCAATCACCCCTGCCCACCCAACACACTCAGCCCAACACAGAGACTGCACCCTGACTGCCCGCTCCAATCACCCTGCCCACCCAACACACTCAGCCCAACACAGAGACTGCACCCTGACTGCCTGCTCCAATCACCCTGCCCACCCAACACACTCAGCCCAACACAGAGACTGCACCCTGACTGTCTGCTCCAATCACCCCTGCCCACCCAACACACTCAGCCCAACACAGAGACTGCACCCTGACTGTCCGCTCCAATCACCCCTGGCCACCCAACACACTCAGCCCAACACAGAGACTGCACCCCGACTGCCTGCTCCAATCACGCTGCCCACCCAACACACCCAGCCCAACACAGAGACTGCACCCTGACTGCCTGCTCCAATCACCCCTGCCCACCCAACACACTCAGCCCAACACAGAGACTGCACCCTGACTGTCCGCTCCAATCACCCCTGCCCACCCAACACACTCAGCCCAACACAGAGACTGCACCCCGACTGTCCGCTCCAATCACCCCTGCCCACCCAACACACTCAGCCCAACACAGAGACTGCACCCTGACTGTCCGCTCCAATCACCCCTGGCCACCCAACACACTCAGCCCAACACAGAGACTGAACACGTAGAGTTCGTCATGGCTGATTTCGGGGGTAAACGTGTCCGTAAGTTGAACTCACGCTGTATGACGTGGCCGTGTTGACACACCGTACTGTGAATCATTCAACATGGGCCTCCTGCACTGTGCCACGTGCAACACGGATCGCTCATGCGGAAACGAGTCTGGCCTTAATGACCGGCAGGGAGGCTGCTTCTCCACAGTGACCCAGTCATCCACAAACAGCGGGAGGCAGGACAGAGAGGAAGCCACAAATATGCAACACGGCCATCGTCGCTAATGCACCACAGAGAGACGTGCTAACATGCTGCACAGAGAAATTCAGCAACGAGCCCCAGAGACAGCATGGCTCTGTGGTGTGTTACCGAGGTTCTCTGCAGCATGTTGGAGGATTCCTCTGTGTCTGTCGTGTTTGCGACTTCCTTGGTGTGATGTGTTTGCGTTTTTTTTTTTTAAACACGCCACACATAAAAGGTGCTAAAACACCACACAGGAAAACTCCCTAACAAGAGCCTTATTCGCTAACACACCTCACAGAGAATTCTGCTAACAAGACCCAAAGACGCTCGCTAACTTACCACACCCAGACACTTGCTAACATATCACTCGGAGAAGAACGCTAACAAGCCACATTCAGAAAGTCACTAACAAGTCACAAGGAAGGTCACTAACAGGTCACAGTGAAATTTACTAAGATGTAACACAGATAGAATCTCTAACAAAAGCAGATATGTGCTACCATGTGCTACCATATCACTAACATGCAATAAACCCTCTACAATACCATAAGCAGAGAGAAGATGACAAACATTGGTGATCAAGCAAGGGATTATACCACAGACTGGAGACAATCTCTGAGTAACAGAGGAGCAGCAGTGAGTTCTCAGTTATCTGAGAGTCCCGGGTCCCACAGAGTAAAGGCAGAAGAGCAAAATGGAGGTTCCTGCATACACTGCAGAGAAACCCATCCGACTCAATCACTTCCACTGAAAACAAATCTATTAAATTAGAGCCACCAGTATTGCAGCCCCCCCACCCCGCCCCCAGAGACGGATCCTGGAGCAGCCAAGGATTGCCATTGTCTACAGCTTTATAGATTTCATGGTTATATATTGTATATGATTGATGATGATAATAAGAAGTCTGGGGGAATAAGAAAGGGGAAGTTGACAGGCCAGAAGAATAAGAATCTCTCCATTATTTGAGTAAAACCTGGCATACACAAGCACATCCACACTCAGAATACAAAGCTATGCAACCAGTTTGAATCACTTGCACCACATGCTCTAACTGGCTTGTGATGGAGGCAGCCAGAAAGACTGAAAGCGTTTCTGCGTATGCAGTATCCAGCGGTCTCACGCTTGCAGGGTTGCAATGTGTTTGGGCAATGCTGTGGGCTTGTGGCCCATAATGTCCCCTGTCCTCTTACTGTGAACCGGTTTCAGATCCTGGGGCAAAAGGCTCTCTATAAAACCAAGCCTCTGTTCCCATTAAAAATACGCATCCACTCTGTGATGAACATTATCGCTTGCAACGCCTGCATGCTCTACTGCTTAGCGCTAACAGATCGTCCCAACTATTATCTGCTTCTGCTGTTTTCTTATGTCATTTGAATCTGTAGTGACTGACGGAACAAGATAGCAGTTTTTTTAATTGACAGACAAAAGCAACCGTGGCAAATCTTTAATGCCAGGAGGTTGCATGACATCTGGCTTTGAGGCTGAAATTAAAATTGTCAGAGTGTAAGACCGTGTCAGAGCAATTTATTAATGCGTCCTCTCTTTCAGATTTGGCAACAGGAGGTTTCAGCTGATACTGCGGAGATTAAGCTTTTACAAGTGTGTTGTGGGTACATTTAATGCATGTCTACATGTTTTCATGACGAGCATATTTCCTATCAAAAGTATAATATTAGCATTGCAGGGTCTTGATAATGTACCAATATCAGGAAATAGTTTGCTTCACAATTCGCTTTTGTCCCTGTTTTATTTGTTTTACTTTCCAAGGCCTAAACCAGAGGAGAACAAACTACAAACGCTATTGTGAAATATACATCCCAGCAAAGGTTTCTTCATCCATTTGTCCACCTCTTTATGGCGCCAAACCAGGTTATCTAAACACTGATAAACAGCCACGCAGAATTCTGTGCTGAATGTACTCTGCCCTCTAGTGTCCCAGGAGGGAACTACACTGCAATAGCATTGTGGGGGGGAGGCAGAATGTGGAGTGTGTTACTTTTAAAAACACAGAAAGGCCATTAAGAGACGACACACTTCCAGCTCATTACGTTCCACTACAGGATTTGCAATGATCTCTGCCTAAAACGGAGAGAGCAGAGAGCGAGTGTGATTTCAGCACCCTTAAGAGCGCGGCTCTCATCGGTAAGTGGAGCACTTGCCCTCCTCTTGTGGGTGTTCCGAGCAGGAGATATCCTTGCTTTCATCCCCCCCTGTCATTCGCAGAGTATTCTCAGCCTGTACACCGCTCCTCCTTCCAGGAAAACTGGAAACAGGGGGTGGGAGGAGCAGGAAAAAGAAAAACCTGTGACGGGAAAGGCCGGACTCTCCACACGCGACGGCCACGCGAGGGGCCTCGCTCCCGGACAGGCCGGACGTGCACGCGAAGCTGCGTCATGTGCAGAGGTGTGGACACGCAGCCACCCCACCGAGCCATCGAGGCTCAGACCCGGCCTCTCCTCTGAGCTTCTGCACATGCCTAAGTCACATTTGGTGTTTCGATGCTTTTGTTATTATTATTGTTAACAATAATAATTGCTATCCAGCTCGAATAGATACACTTCGTTCCATTGTACTGGAAATCGCTGTGGATAAGAGCCTCTGCTAAATGAATGTAATGTAATGTAATAATTATTATGATTATTAGTAGTTCCAGCCAGGTTTTCCAGCTGTCATCTGAGGTACACCTTAGGGCATAAAAAAACCTGCATTTATTCCGAATTTACATTTCATATTGTATGTGTGTATGCGTGCACAGCATGGACACAGAATTCCTTTGGTAAGTGAATCAGCCACATGTGAAATAAACAGAAAAACTGAAAAAAAAAAACAGTGATGCGTGAAAATTGCTTTGAATACAATTTCACTTTCAACACAAGGACTACATTTTCCAACACACAGGCACTTTTTAAAATTGATTGTTAGCTGTTAGTTTTAAAAATACTTCTGAGGATTTAGCATGTTTACTCAATCAGCGTGACTCTCTCTCTCTCCCTCTCTCTCCCTTTCACTTCACTTCCTCTAGCTTGTTCATTCCCAGTTTAGAAAGACTATTTTTAAAAAAGCTCCCCCAGGCCTGGGTTCAGAGACTTGACTGTGTGGATGTGTTTCAGGACCCGGAGCCTCCTGTGCGACATTTGCTGAAAGTCAATTTAAAACATGACGGTTTTATCGCATCTTAACACAAGTTGAGATCCATCAGAATGATTCATAAAATCCATCTGATATCAAACGTCTGATAAAACTAAAGCCGTCAGCTCTGTGCAGTTAAGATGCATGAATAAGGCCATAAAAACTATATATATATGTATATACATATCATTTTGCCATGGTGACAGAAACTGACATCAAACCAAACTACCTTGAAGCAAGTAGCCCGTCTTCACAGCGGAAAGACTCACCAGTCCTGGCGCCGCTAGATGCTAGCTACATCTGTTCCCTCTTAAGACAAATGGATTCTACACGCACCGCTATTTCGCTGATTCCCCCAGTAATTTAATTTAACAAAGCCATTAAGTGATTGTTTGGCAGCCCATCATTCCAGCCACGGCTCCATCCTCTCTGCTGTACCTTGCAGCACACACAATGGGACATTCCGGTGGCGCGACCCGCTCACCGCCGTGCCCGTGACAGCGGCTGCCGCTCATGCGTTACTGATCATCGTCTGCTTTCCTTTGCAGCAGCATGAAAGCACATGATTTTAGTTTTTTTTTTTTTTACACCTGGCTGTAGGTTTGCCAATCGCGATGTCCGAATTACTGCATTGCGCGTGCTAACAGGTGTTGCAGATCTACAACGGGAACTTCCTGTAAAGGTGTCGCTGATACTGTACTGCGGTTAAAACCCGCAGCTCAGGAAGTTCTGTTGAGCCAGATCGGTTCACTGAGTTTTCGCTGCAGCAGCTTGTTTTTGCTCTTACCGTCGGGGTTGGCGCTGATGAAGACCCGAACGCTCCTGCCCGTTGGTACATGGTACGGGGGGAGAGCGAGGACGTTGCCACTGAGGGCCGCCCTGCGGAGCGCGGATTCCCGGGGACAGGGCAGTCTGTTACCGACTCCAGAGGGCCACATGGACGGCGATTTCCAGCGCGACTGTAAACACAAAGAAACGCCCGTATGTTTTTATAACATATATGCAGGTTCACAAATGCACATCTCAACAGACACACTGACACGCACGCACACACACACACACACACACACACACAAATCAAGTTAGGATAAGTGATCATCTGACAACTCCAGAGACAGCAAAGCCACGCGCTATACGGATTGTGTGTGCGGGGGGTGTTTTCAGTTTGGTGCAATTATGCCTAAAATCTCTGCATAGCATTGTGTTCACGAGTAATAATTTTCCATTCTTTTCGTTTTAATCGGATCCTCTGAATACAGAGACCATCGTGCAAATCTGAACTAAAGAATATGAAGAAATCGGTTAACAATTTACTGCTTTAAATCCCAGAGAAGATGCACAGATGCCTGTAGGATGCAAGAAAAACAATCGGTTAATTTAAGTACATTTCACCCTGAGAGGTTTCCGTTTCGTCGGTTTCTGCAGTCGAAATATCCTGAAACGATTGGGGAGGAAAAACCAGAAGAAATATTAAAAATAGAAGAAGCGAAGAAAAGTCAGATAGTCTTCCGATGTTCGCTGTAAACTCCCTTTGCACGGTAAAGAAACAATCTCAGCACGCATTTCAATAGACTGACTGCAGGCAGAATAAGCTATTCACACTTAAATAAGACACTTTTTTCTCAATGCTCACATTAACCTTCTTCATTTAGCGCTTTCAGGAAAAAAATCCGAGTAAGAATGATCCGAATAAAACAACAACAAAGAAATAAACGCCCATTAGAATGCTGACCAAGAATCAGCCTCGAGAGATTAAAGCAGAAAATGTCTTGCGAGCGGCGGAAGCCAGCATCCCCGGCCGCACGAGCGCTGGAGTGGGGACTCCGAATGTTCTCCTTGTGGTTGAAATAGCGGTCTTGCAGACAGGCAGCGTAATGAAAATTGCAATGGACCGCGTTCAATGAGTGACGCTCCGCTCATTCGGGTGTTATCGACGGAGGGTCCTCTATTCCACATCGCAAGTTGTCTCTTATTGCGGTGGGAAGCCAAGATGGGAGCGTTTTAGAGGAGGAGGGGCAGAATTAATTATCTTATCAATAAATGTACGTCTTATGCAGCACTGTGTTATTGTAAGTGCTCGGAGTTTAAGTGCATTGGATTTGTACTAAAAGTAATTGATTATATTGGATTACTGTTATGGGGGAAACGCTGGACATTTTTTTCCTAGAAAGTTTAAAATTGCTTGCAATAAACAAATGCCAGACACTTAATTAGATTAAAAAATACAATTACAGCAATATCAGTGGGAATGCGCACAATAGCAGGTCTAAAAATCCGTCAAATAAGTGGGTGAAAATTATTCAAATTATTCAAAGTCATGCACATATTTACGCAATAAACAAATCGCACACACCGCCTACATGATCTGTAGGCTACCTTTCTTTTTAATTGACCCATTACAAACAAAAAAAAAATCGGCGAGTAAAAAAACTGATACAGTAATACTAATGCTTAACAGTTACATTCGTCGTTAATACGTTTATTATAAAATACATGTATATGTTATAGATATTTTTCAACTTACAGATGTGACGATTGAGGCGGCTGTTGGGCTTTGAGCGCCGTGCCATTAGCGCGCCAGTATAAATGCCCTAGGCTGTCGATCCAGGCGCATGTGAACCCAGCATGTACTCAGCGTGTTGGAGGAAACTGCCATTGAGATTATGTGTGCGTCCAACGGGGGGATAACCTTTATTCTCGCTCTGCGGTGAAAATCATAATCCCCTCTGCATATGAATCATACATAAACCTGCGCGCGCTTAATGGGTTGGGTATTTTGCCAAGAGACCCCCCAGCACGTTACTCCGGGGCTGCTCGAGTGCAGCTGTTAAGAATGTCTCCCATCAAATCAGCGACACCCGCGCTCCTCACATACTGCCTATGTTCCTCCCAAACGTCGCGTGGCAAAACGGTGTTGGTTACCATTACGATTAATTATACTGTCAGACTGGGAAAAATCACTTACTATATATACAAAAATCACTGCATATTTATTCAAATATATTTTAATTCCCGTGGCACACATGCTCTGAGGACACACACACACACACACACACACACACACAAAAACACATACACACATGCATCTACGTATACACACAATAACATGCACACACATACACAATTTAGCATGAGCGTCTCTCCCTCGGAACGTGCGATGGGCAGGGGATTATTATTATGTGCATCATTGCATGTGCAGCCGTGCATACGCGATTGGGTTAGCGCGAGGCGAAGCCTTCATACCCGGAGCAGAGGTCATCGGATCAAAGCAAGGTGCTGTCTTTCTCATCCGAATGCTTGGAGGACTGGAGGACTGTTTTCATGTGAAGTCATGCTAAGCATTGCCACCCGAGTTAACAGGAAAGCGCGTGAACATGTAGCCTGTTTGACGTCAGGTGAAATAACGAGTGCAAGCGGGACTCTTTCCACCAGAAAAAAAGCAACAGCACCGGAAAGAAAGAAAAGCCATAGAGAAAGATTTGTTTCTCAAAAAATAAAGAAAAATATACTAGCACACACTGACTTTGCAGATCAACAGTGTAAAATATAGGGGGGGCATGAAGGAAGAATGGGTGAGTGGTTGAGGGTGCCATTCCCATAGCCTACACTTACCCCAAACAGAGGCTGATAGCTGGGCAGTGGGTGACTCAAAGCGACTGGAAAAGCTATGCAGTGTAGTGTACTGTGTTTATTTGCAATGAGCTATTAACACAGCAATGATTCAACTTATGAAAAGTTAAACAACAACAACAACCAGCTGGCCGATGATTCTGCCAGACATAGTACTCCAAAAGACTGACAAACTGTTGAGATGGACGAATGCCTTATGTGTTATACCAAGGTTATCTTTTCTGTAAATAAATTTTTCCAGGAGTCTCTTGACTACCTTCTTCCAGGGCAAGGGAATAATTTTCCAGTCTTTTTTCCAGTTACCCTTCTGTTTTTTTAATTCCTTCTGGAAAATGCACTATGTACAGTGCTTTGTGGTGATCTTGATTGTAAAAATGCACTGTAACAAATAAAGCTTGATTGTGCGATTGAAACATTCCATTCCTTACAGATCCAGTGGGGCAGCGACAGAACTGAGAGGCCACAGGAAATGCACCTGGCTCTGATGGCTTATCCTCAGACCATTGCACTGCTTTCACTCCATGTCGCTGCAATGCAGCATGTCACAGTGGCAGAGAAGCTCGTAAAATGTTTTTCTCAGAAACCTGAAGCGCAGTGTTTTCTATACATTATTTTAATGTTGCATGACTGTTAATGTCGTTGCCATGCTGTGTGCAAAGCTGGATCCTGGACACTATATGTTGCAAACACAGTCACTTCCTCTAAGTTCCTTATTTCACTTGTACCTGCTGATGCATGTAAAGGTGCATGTCTTTGGTACCTGTTTGTGGCAAGAAAATAATTGTGAAAGTTTAACTTATGTATTAAGTG
Source organism: Megalops atlanticus (assembly GCA_019176425.1). Classification (NCBI taxonomy): domain Eukaryota; kingdom Metazoa; phylum Chordata; class Actinopteri; order Elopiformes; family Megalopidae; genus Megalops; species Megalops atlanticus. The sequence goes on from CM032891.1 coordinate 29,190,696, forward strand.
TGTGCATGTGCTAAACTCTTACATTGTTCTCAAGTGTGTGCATTTCAAAATCGGTAAATATTTGCTTGAACACCATCAGGCCCACCATAACAGTAAATGTGTAACTGTTGTGTTTTGTGATTGCAAACAGGTGTTCACTGTCTGTTAATTGCTTCACACCTTAATCCCATCAAATTGCCCGTTGCATAAGTGCAGGTGTTTTTTGCAAGTAGAGAGAATTTAGGCTGGAAGGCAAATTACAAGACAGCTGGGCTTGAAGCTCATTTCTGTGTTGTCCTTTGGTCTTTAGTTCTTTGATTTTTTTCCTCTTAAAGTGCTTCTATTTATGTGAAGACTTTTTAACCAACACTTTTAGAATGAAGTTTTGTCTAGATGACTTTTAAAATCTTCACTGTCATTTCGTGTAGGGAAGGAAAACTCCAGGCCTCCACGTTCATGGCTGGAGAGCATAACTGCCAAACTGAAGTTATTTGCATAGGAAGTCTACTCTCCACCATTTCCAGGTGTGAAAATTGAAAAGCCAGTGCAGAGAACCTTAGTTTAGGGGATATTTTTTCCTGAAGATGTTTTTCTTCCTTTCTTCATCACAAACACTACAAATATTTGCCTCTGAGCCAAAGAATCAGTAGAGTTAAGTTCCTGGGCCAATCAGAGATGAGAGTGTGGAGTGTTTGAAGTAAACATGCCATTTTGCACTAGAGTGTCCACACATAAATTGAAGTGGAGAGGCATTTCTTTGCCAAATTCAGCTGCGGGAATGATTGAGTGGTGTGGCTGGTTGATTTAGCTGTGCTTAACATCTGTGCTATGGGGTCTCTTTCATGACAGCAGTGAGTTCCTCAGTTTAAAATCTCCTCCAAAAGAATCACCTGATCTCAAATGCAAAAGCAAAGTTTTAAAGAGGTTGTCACTCAGACCCAGGGCTGTATAGAGATGGATGTCATGCTCATCCATGATGCCCTAATGCCAAGCATGAAAATATCATTTTTGTTCGCACATCAATTATGCAACCAAAGTGATCATCTGAGCATCAGCTCTTGGGAGATTCTGAAAGACTGACAGTGCAGGATTGGTAGTGGCTGGACCCAGTCACAGCACTGGCTCACTCAGATGCAAGGGAGTGAGATTGCAATGACTTGTGTCAGAGTGCTTGCAATAAGGTGCATTCTTCCTAGAGACAGCCAACTTAAGCATGAAAGGAAAGTCTCTCCAAAATCACCTAGTAAGACATAACCTGCCCAGGGACCTGTAAAATGCAAGATTTTCTGAAGGGGCAAATTAAAACAGATCAAAAAAATTGTATCACAAGAAAAATAACAATAGTAATAGTAGTTAATAATAATAATTACTACTACTACTAATAATAATAATAATGAAAAAATATCATGGGGGGTAAGTGAACTTAAGGACACAAATTAAAAAAGAAGAGTCAGTACAGTTTCAGGAGTTCCAATTAGGAGTAATTGTTAGTGATCTCACAGTAACCTTCAGAGTGTAATTGGTCAGTGCTTAGAGGAGTTCAGGGTGAGACCGCACAGAGAGCTAAGAAAGCAGACACCCACACAGAGCCATCAGCCACAATATTGTGTTGTCTGGCAGGGTTTTTTTTTCAAACGGCTAAAAGTCATATCTACTTATAACACGCTGCACTGAAAATGGCAAGAAGTAAACTCTGCTCTCTGTTCAGTCCAAGGACACTTTGCACTTTGATCAATCCTTTTAATTAAGGATTGCATTTTATAATACAAACAGATGTTCAGGCATCATTAATATTGAAGATGGGATGGCAGTTTAGCAAAGTGTACAAGTAGCAGGTCTCCTAACTGAAAGGTTACTGGCTTGATTCTCCCTGGGGGCACTGCTGCTGTACCCTTGGGCAAGGTACTTAACCCACAGTTGCTTCAGTAAATATCCAGCTGTATAAATGGTTAACATTGTAAAAAAAAAGAAAAACCTGTAATTGATGTAGGTCTCTCCGGATAAGAGCATCTGCTAAATGCCAATAATGTAATGTAATGAAGAAACATTTGCTTTACTGGAAGTTAAGAATTAAGTGAATTATATTTTTATTGATTAGAGGCCCTCTGTATTTTCCCTTTAACTGTAAAAATTCAGTTCAGGTAAAACTGTTTTCATCTCTTTCACCGTTTTAGCTACATGTGTTAAAAAAGAACAAACACCACAGAACTTACCATCTGGTGAATATTAGCCAAGACTAAGCTAACAGTAGTGGGACAGTATCTATCTATCTATCTATCTATCTATCTATAATATTGATAGTGATATAACGTTACATTAAGATCACACTAATGAATCATTATTGAATACATTATTAAGAGCTTTGTTAATGTTTATTGCCATGCCTGTTTGGAAGTAATCACCACTCAGAACGAGTCAACAAATGCTTCACAGCATTAATTGTTGCAAGATGAGCATTCATAAGTCATTTATAAGGGCTGAGTGGTGTCTGCTTTAGGACAGGCATTGCAACATGATGTAAATATCAGACAATGCGCAAAATTAATGTTAATGTATGTATATTATGAATGTATTCATGCACCTGAAAGTGCATATTGCCAGTGGTAACCAAAGTTTTGCCGCCTGTGCAGTGTTTATTTATGTAGATTTCCTGATTGAAAACACAACATTATTCTTTTCAACACTTTACAAGCACATTCATAAAGTATTCATGATTGCCTCGTTTCTGTTTATGCAACAATGTTGCACGCAGATTCCGTTTTATAGAAGTTGTCAGGTAACGCTTAGTCTGTTATTAATGGTACGTGCAGCGGCTGAGAAGTGTGTTAACCTACAGCAGAATGCTAACAGCAAAGGTCATTTAGGCCACAGGGTCTGTGGGAGGTGAATGACTGGGTCCCGGCATCATTATTCAAAGATATCTACCTTTCATCCACACAACAGCAGGACAGGATGTTTTCCAAATGTTTCATTTATATATTTTTGTTTATACCCAGTGCTGCCAAGCTGGGTTATCCCTGGCAAAACCAAAGTTTCCAAGGAAAAAAAAAATCACCAGGATGCCCTACAAAAGTTGCCATTTGGTAGTAGAATGTGTGAGGTTTAGGGCTTAGGTTAGCTTGTTGTCTGAATGTCGGGGCATTTTGGTATGATAAGCACAGAATATGCACATTACTTTTTGTTTCCTCAGCAAAGTTCAAATAAAATTCATGAAGCTGTGAGAAGCTTTTGAATATGTTTTTCGATGCAGCTCCTTTGAAATGCTGTGATTTGTTTGTTTATTTATTTATTCATGCATTTATTTATTAAAAGAGGCCAGCATTGCCTGGGAAGTTCCTGCTTCTCTGGGCTTCACAGGAAAGGGCCAGGCGATGTGTAGAGTGAGTCCCAGTATGACACAGCGTTGCAGTGTCACGCAAGACCCCACACGGGCCCGGCGAGTCCTCCCCGTCAGAGCCGGCTTCCGCTCCACCGCAGGGATTGGGTGCTAAGGCCTCTGGGCTCCCATTGCCAGGAGGCACTCAGGGCAGAGATATGCCTCTCTCTCTCTGATCACTGCCTGGCTCATCTTCCTTAGCGCTCAGTGAGGACAGATAAGCTCAGAATAGCATCTTTTCCACTCTTAATTCATACATTCGATTCATTATGGAAACCGGATACACTATATTTACCGGCAGTTATCTGTATTTTCCACTCAGCTCTTGTAACCAACTCCCAAAAATATGCTTACACTGACCAAAAAAAAAATAACCCCAAAACCTGACTGGACGATATAAAGTATGACCAATCAATAGTGTGATTGTGTCCATGGCTGTGTGTGCGCTGATTCTGTTGTCAGATCATGAACATCGGCTCATTTGTTAAATTTTTCTTCTTGGTGCAGTCTGTCTGGCCGCAAACCAAACCTTTCTCTGCTGTGTCTCAGAGGCCAGTTAGAGCTGGGAATCATCAGGACTTGGTTAAAAGAACTCCAAGAGAAACTGGCACACTTCTGGAATGTCTGAATAAGTTGCATGCTAATAAACTACAGCTCCCTACAGCCCCAGCTAGGGACACAGTGACGTGGGAGGTGTTAAGCTGTAACTCTGACTCTGTGCGCGCCAGAATAAATCTCACCATGCTCTTCACAGCCGGCTCCAACCTGTGCTACAGCTGCACGTCTGGAGTGTCACTCAGGTGTTCTCATACCTGCTTAGCTAATGGTCCCTGCAGCTCATGCAAAGCCTCCCTCTCCAGCTGTGACATGCTGGCCACCTGGATCACCCAGGTGAGCGCTTCAGACTGTCTGAGCGGCAGAGGACTCCCATTCTGTGTGAAGTGCTTTGAGATCACTGACAAAAGAGAGCTGGAGAGACCATTAGCACCGTGTGAGGGACATCAGAGGTTGACCTGACATTTATAAGCTCAGCCCTCAAAAAAGAGGGCGGCGGTTCACAGGCAGAGGCTCTACGCTTAAGAGTAAATACTGAAATAAAATGTTGGACGGCTTTGCTTTATGAGCAGTGCTTCATCCTCAGATAAAGAGGCTGTAAGCAGTGCTCTACAGAGGGAGCATTTTAATGCGGTTAATATACTGCAGGAAGAAAAAAAAACTAAATGTAAGAAAAGGATGTGTCAGTAGCCACCAAATAATCATAATTTAAGTACAACAAGGCACTTGTCTGTCAGTTATAAGTGCACCTTTTGTGCTGTAAAAGGAGAAAGCTTGTTATTCACAGTATACATGCTCACACACACCTTTATACATGTGCATGCACACACATGCATGTACACACACAAATGTATGGAAACACCACACTAACACACACACACAACACACACACACACACACACACACACACACACAGACACATGGACACACACACACGGACACACACACACGCACACACACACGGACACACACACACACACACACACACACACACACACACACACACACACACACACACACACACACACACACACACACAGGCATGCACATATGTAAAAATGCACAACAATCAATAATCACTGACCATCACTACAGGTATAACATAAGAAATCCTACATTCCTGCTAAACACATTGATATTTACTTAATATTAGATTACATGGTGCCCATACAAATTAATTTCAAAATGAGACCTCTACTCTGAGCATTTACACCTTCAGCAGGGCGGATCACATTGACATTTCAATAGCACATCCTTATAGATGGGGTCAGCACTCTACTCTCATAATGCCATTAAAAAATGCTGGGGTTTAATCACTCCATTGGAAAACTGGGCTTGGAAGCAGGTATGCAGAAATGCTGGCACATTAATAATGCTGGGCTTTGCTGCCATTTTGTTGTGGTTTGTAAAAAAGCTGAGCAGTGTGAGGCTTTAGCCTGCTGCTGGTTAGGTGTAAACTCACATGTTTGTGGATTGTGATGTCTGGAATGTCTTCTTCAGTGCTGTGTGCTGAATGCTGTAGGATAGGTGAGAAAGTCACATGTTTTTGGTTGTTCTCTTGGGCATTCTGGTTGTGTTTACCAGAGAGGGGAAAAAGCATCAGTACATCCAAGCACGCACAAAAACTCTATCAAGATGGATGATACCACTTCTGTGAACATGCTTTGGCTACAATGGCCTCATCTTCCTCCTGGCCAGAGACAACAGCGATACGTGTACGGTACACAGACCGCTCTGACATAATCCCCACTGACGTCTGACGCAATCAGGTCAGCAAGAAATGACCATGTTTATTTTTGAAATAGCTGGTTTTTTATGAGCTGTATAAAGGAGCTCCGTTACCCTGCATCACTGGTATGAATTGAACCTGAGTGCAGACTCTCCTCTCTATCACCTCCCAACAGGGCTCTGACAGCAGCTTCTGCTCTCCAGAACAAAGAGGGATCTTTTTTTTTATTACCGGTGTTGCTGATATCAGATCCCCGCTTCCTGAGAGACCGGGTCTGAGATCCCCCATTTAATCATTTACTTGGCAGACACCTTCAGCCAGGCCGCCTTAGACAGCTTACATTTCCCGTACAAATGATCTATTTATATAAGCACGTATGCTTACAGAAGCAATTCAGGTTAAGTATCTTTTTTTCCAGACTACAGCAGCGGTGGTGGGGATTTGAACCTGTGCGGGCTGGTGTCATCTTCTCTCTGATTAGCGGTCAATCCAGGCCCTGATGTGCACACAGGCAGGTCCAGTGGTATTCCCCCTAAATGCACCTCAGTTTGCAGCTGTTAATATCACTGGACACTGAGAGTTTCACCTCTACAGTCCTTCCCTCGTGAACAGAGTCTCTCTCTCTCTCTCATTGATTTAAAGAGGAGCTTTGGTGAGCCAGTTATTTTGCTTGTACTCTCTGAAATGACTCATGTCTACAAGCACTGATGAATGATTTTGCTGGAAGGGCCAAACGTTACAAAAGTCAGGAGCAGCTCCATCACTGACAGCTATAACTATGGGAGAAAAGTGAGGGAAAAGCAAGCTTTGCTGCTTCCAGCGCGGGGCAGGTCATACAGAGCTTCACAAATCTCGTGACTGCAAATCCTAGTCTATAATGCCTACACCCAGGAGAAGCAGTTATTACAGTTGTTTAGTATGACTTGAAAAGGACCAAACCCAAAACTGTCTTGTACATGACAATGCAACCTGTGTGGCTTTTACTTTGTGTACATTCTGTTTGGTCTTACTCGGTCTTGGGTGTCATCCCTGTCTTATCATCTTCCTGTGGGAGTTTGATGTAGAACATCAACAATCTCAGGATTAAAACTTCTTAATAGTACCCTTATATAATGTTTAAATCCCCCCCCCCAAAAAAAAGAAACAGAAAAACATGGATGATGCATGAGTTAGGGCTTCAGTATGGTAGCCTGATATGGAAATGACCAATAAAGAACAAAATAACAAGCTGTATTTCCTTTAGTCTTCTGGGAGACAGAAGGTTAGAGCACAGTGGAAGAGAGTGAGGGAAATAAAAAGAAAGAAAGAGGGTTAGAGTTAGAGATGGAGACAGAGAGAGGAGAGGGAGTGGGGAGGCAGAGAGAGGGAGAGGGAAGACACAGCCAAGGGAAACTCATTTGCGGTTACAGTGAAAAGCCAAGTGATGAATGTTTTTCTCGTTTCCTCCCTTTGGACCACGGGAATTCACGCGACTGCTCTCCCTCCAGCTTCTGCCTCCCCAGAGAGTAACCTGCGCGCTTCACTCAAGCGGGCTTTCTTTCCAAAGGACATAATTGCCGGCTTGGAGAGCTGAGAAAATGAAGCCAGCAGAGGTTAGGTGCCTGACGTGAGGAGGCGTGGCCGAGAGCTGAGCAGGTCAGACAGCATCACAGGGGGACAGACTGGAGAGGGTCCACACTCTGCCACAGAGCTGTGAATCTGAGACCATCTCGAGGACCACAGAGCTGATCTTACTGTGTCTCTCGCTCACCCCCATCTGACGGCGTTTAACGGGAAATAAACACGTTCCAGGAAGGCAGACCATGACGATCCCTGCAGCACTGCGGAGCCTCAAGATCTAGCACAGCTCCTGTGTGAAACAGCTGCAGATATTTACATAGTACTATAAATCACATGCAGAAAGAGCTCTCACCCTTTCTTTCTCTCTCTCTCACACAATCACAGACAAAGACACATACATACACTTAGACACGTGCGCGCAGGCACACACACACACACACACACACGGACACACAGACACACACACATGCACACAATTCAGGAAAGAAGTGAATGAACTTTGACAGGCTTTTAACATGTTTTGATATGAATATCACTCTGCTTTCCAAGGGAGCCTTCTGCTTCAGCAGAGGGAAGTGAAAACAAAAACAGGAGTAAATAAACAGCCTCTGAGTAAAAGCATATCAGATGAAATTACGATCAGTGCCTCCTTTCCATGTGCCGTGCACACACACACATACACACACACAAACACACACACACACAAATATATGTATATTTATGCAGGTATATATATTTTCAGTCCTGAAATCATCAAAAATCTCTGAACATAGTGGTGGTAAAACAAAGAAGTGATTCATTGGATATGAAGAATAAAAATCTGAATAAAATCCCATTTCAAAGGAATTAGTTTGAAAGTGGGGCCACGTGTTCCCTCACACTGAAGGCAGGAGGAACAGACCTTGTCAAAATTCAGAGGAAAGGATTGCCGTGATGCTGGCTGATCAGACTGGATTCAGCCCACAGAGGAGCTTTGCCACTGTAAGGTTTAATGAGTGAAGTGTGCTGAAATAGATGATATAGACCTACATGTACATGGCATCAGCAGTTCCAGCACTCAGCGTGAGAGGAGGAGGGAGGAGATTGCTCTGTCCCGTGGGACCAATGAACGCCACAGTGCGTTTGACCTATCGGCTGATCATTTGAACCATATGGACGGAGCTGAATTTGAGACAGACGCTGGGGGCAGATTGAAATGAGCTTCATACGAGACGCAGGTTTGAGAGACCCTTGAGCTGTGACCCAATCCAATCTCACGCCTGTGGCGTTCTGACCTCAGCTTTGGGTCACGAATGTGAGCGAGTCACACTTTTTTTTCTCTTTTGCAGATTCTTGGACACTACTTGCCCATTAATTTCAATGACTGTCAAACCTGTAAGTGTTACAAAAAAAGTAATGCTTGCTCAAAGTTTCTTAAAGTCAAAGACAAATCGCCTTAATAGTTTGACTCTGGGCCTTAACCCCTGTGGGTGATGTGCAGCCTGGCTACACTTTCTTCATTCCACCACAGTGTTATGGCAACATTAAGACGGTGCTATCAACTGAATTACCTGGATATGGTGCAAAATGGAATATGGGAGGAGCAAAAGGAACCACAGGTAACACAATGACTTTAGAGAAACAGAGAAGAAGAAACTGAAATAATAACACACAGAGGCTATGGTAACCCTTTTGTCAGTGCTCCGCCCCCTGGCTGTGTGTTTGTGTTCTTCCCTGTCCATGTGCTTTTGTTTTTCCTTGTGTTCCGGCCCTGCCCCCTCTCTCCGCCCTGTCTCCGCCCACCTGATCATCTTCGCCCGCCTGCCTGCACACCTGCTTCCCATCACCTCATCAGCCCTACCCTATTTACCCTGCTTTTCTCTGTCTTGTTGCCAAACGCCGCAGTATCCTGTTTCGTCCTTGCCTTCTGTTTCTCGGGTTTTCCACGGTCTTCTGTCTCCGCCCTGGGTCTCTGTGTTTGCCCGCTGTTCTGTCATGTGAGTTCTGTTAGTCTGTTTTCTGTTTCGTCCTGTCTTTGTGTATCAGTCTGCTCCCGCCTGCTGTTCTGCCTCCGCTCCCTGTTGCCGGCCTGCCCGGTTCTGCCCCTGTCCAGACCCTGTTTCCGCCTGCTCAGCCCCGGTCCAGCCTGCCGTTCTGCTTCGGCTGCCTGGGTTGCCCGTGGTTCTGCCCCAGCTCCCTGTTGCCGGTCTCCCTGGTTCTGCTCCTTCCCAGACTTAACCTGCCTGCCCAGTTTGTGACCCCTGCCTGGCCTTTGGATCTCGTCTCTGCCTGCCGCTCTGTTCTGGTTGCCCCGCTGCCTGCCTGCCCGTTGCTGACCCTCGCCTGTCCAGACCATGCTTGCTCTCTGTTTGTTTGGACTGACTTCCCTGGTTTTGACCCTGCCTGTCTCTGACCCTGTCTTCGTCTGCTCCTGTTTTGGGGCTTTATTAAAGTCACTCTGCCATTCACCTCCGGGTCTGCGTGTGAGTCCTCACCCCGCATCCCTGACACCTTTGTTGCTGTTACAACAGAATATAATCCAACGATACATCATGGTGATCAATAATCATATTGTGCACTCAATAATGCATTTTCCAATACATATATAGAATAAAAATACACTTCGATCACGCTGAAAGGCAGCACTTCTTTCACAATGAGTGACATCCCTATGAGTTAATGCACAGTGCATTATTATGCTATTATTACTATTATTTCTGCCTGCCCGCTTGTTGTGGCCTTTACTCGGACTGAGAGATATGAATGTGTACACATTCAGCATATCAGAAATTTGACCTTGGGCACTGTGAATGATCCTTTGTGTACAGTGCTGGAGGCAGTACGGGTGGGAAAGGCTGGGGGTTATTGACGGCTGTAGAGCTTTCAGTGCTGGGTCAGTGTATGTAGGAGGGGACTTTGTTGGAAGGTCTTTCACTGGCTGAGCAAGACCCATAACCCACTGTGCTTGTGTGACCTGAACGGCCCGATGAGGTTTGACCTGCTGCCCTCCCGGGCGTGTGGCACCATGGCCCAGCCAAAGGACGGATCAGCCCCCCAAGCTAGACACCCTCAGAGGAGGTGGGAGCGAATATCCCAAACGGATACCACACATAGCGGACACTCTGCATCAGCTCAGTAACCGTGACATGTCCCGGCCTCTTGGATTTCCCCAGAGAGAGAGAGAGAGACAGCTGGTTCCTGAGCATGCAGCCATACGCAGGCCTTTCAAGCTTCAGAAACGAGAGTTCCTCACGCTCACGTTCCCTCTCATAGACTCTCCCCTGAAGGGGCGTGGCCTGCTGGGGCCAATGATGACGGCATTACCCAGAAATCCCTGCGTGTGGGGCGGGTCTCTGGTGGGCGTGCTGGGGCAGGGGGAGGGGCTGCTTCTACACCTGCTCTTTGCCTTTCCTTCACGGCTCATTAGCAGCGGCTCTGAGACTCCGCCTCTCACATTACAGTTAGTCACTGAGGGGACGCTCTTATCCAGAGAGACTTACAAAGTAAGAGGACAAAGTCCACCTATGAAAATCACAGGAGCAACAGTACACCAGACCAGAACCGACTATATCCAAAAACGTATGAGTCCCTCACACTCGTATATAACTGTAACTAGTTATATTTATATAACTATAACTAGTGCTATTGCATATACATACATGCTACAATAAATAAATGTATCCAGTTAATGTTTTAAAAATAATTTGTGAGAAAAAAGTAATTAAATCATTCTGTCCATGTTCAGCCAGGTTTTTAGATGGTCTCAGTACATCTTCCTTAGTGATGTTTGCTTTTTAATACCAATTTAAGATGTTTATAGTCATCCACTGGCTCCGTCTCCTTTCCTTTGAACATAGGGGGCTCTGATGAGGTTTCATGTTTCCAAATATTCAAAGAGAAATTTGTTAGTTCTTACGGAACCTAACAAATTTTGGAAAATTCTATGGAAACTAACCTTTTCATGAATAGTACAACACCACAGGACCACACTGTTATATGTGATAAGGAGAAGAAGGGCAGCAAAGGAGTATGGGTATAAACATGAATCTGAACCCTTGAGATCAGCGTGGTTGTTGCATAATGAATACCTCAGACTGAACAACAAGAATCTGATCTGAACGTGATCTTACATTTTAAATGGTATCATAGATGATGAGGCAATGCACTAGATACAGTTGCACTGATGTACATAAGGGACCTGAATGTGCAGAAGAAATTGATTTCACTGTAGCATCAATGAAGGTTCAACACGCTGTGGAAAAAAAAAAACTGTCTAAATAAATTCAGTCAGTCAGTTGCCAGTTTTATCCAGAGCTTACAAACAAGTGCATTCACTGGGGTCAGGCATGTAGCCATACAGATGCCGAATGCTGAGTGATGATTGGCTGACTTTGAGCTTGCGAGCGGTGCAGCTAAACTTGCAAAAGAGCTCTTTGACACCGGAGCCTCGAACTCTGGGATGCACGCAGATGCTCGGAGCGGTGGCTGGACGGCGGGTTCTTGCTTGGCCGCGGAGAGGATCGAGGACAGCGGACAGATGGCGCAGTGAACGCTGGCGACAGAGTCGCCGAGGAGATCGCTCAGAGCGACCGGGCGTCGGCTTTGATGTCACAGCACTTCAAAGAGTCCACCCTCGGGGTTCTACCCGGCGACCTGCTTTCCGTGGGAGCGTTGCTTTGAGCCTCAAATGTTTGCTCCAGCAGACAATTTGACATCTGTAAATACGTGCTGGAATAACCAGGGTACGTCTATCATGCCCGCCCCACCCCCTTCATTGTGATAAAAGTGAAAATTTTGTGGCGTGTTGCCATTTTCCGAAGATTCAGAAAGTTTTGCTCAGTGCGATGCAGTTTCTAATCCTCAAAAATATAATGTTCAGTCAATTAAAATGCACTGAAATGGGTGTATCCATCAATATGGAGACATAAGTTTTGACAGAACAAAGAACACGCCTTCTACTTTTCAAAGGCCCACTCAGATGCAAAATAATGTCAAATGTAATAACTTGTAATTCACAGTCAGCAAATAACAGCTACTACCAGCCTTTACATAAAATTGCACACCAGTAACCAAAAACATATATAAAGTCACTGATGTTCCGAGTTAAACCCGTTCTGGTACATATAGGAAGCAGTCATGCAGCACAGGCAATCTGGGAATTATCATGTAACCAGGAGGTTGCAGGCTCACATCCCATGGGTTGCAGTGTCGTTGAACCCATCAGCAAGGTGTGAGTGACAGCTCCACGGTGATGGTGGCGAGGTGAGGAGGTTTGGGAAAAAAAACATGATTCCACCAGCTTGTAAGTGGGCGTTAAGACAATAAAGACACGATGAGACCTTTGTAGAGTGGCAGTCCACCTCAGTGTTTAATAAAAATCATTGGAAATACAGATAATGGCCCACTTTGTGGTTCCGTCATTGTTCTTTTTGTGCATACAGGGATAAAACATCAAGCATCATCCCAAAGGAAAATTTCCCAGCATTCCAAGCAGTGTTTTTTTTTTTTTTTGCATCATTCTTTTAACAAATGTACAGCAACGTTTATAAGAACTCTTAAAGGGGCAGGGCAAAATAAAAGGCAGACCATTACAAAGGTGCTTCAGCTTGACTGCTTGGGAGAATATTCAACTCTATAAATGGCTGACATATATGCAAAAAATGTAAGCTGTGTCATTCACAATAGATAAGGGACTCTGCTAAGCAAAAGAAAGGAATGTTCCACAATGGGTAAAGCACCTTGTCAGTTCTCATATCAGCCGTGGTGAGAATGCCGCTGACGGCCTCTGTCAGGTGTCACGGCTTCTCCGAAGCCTCGCACCATGCTGCCAGGCCCCAGCCAATCAGCGGAGGCCGCTCTAATATGGCGGCGCTCTCAGGATCATGGGAGTAATTTCAGCGCTGGCCCTGGAGGCTCGTGGCTAATGCAGCGCCGCTCCCTTAATAATCACTCTCCAGCAGGCCTGAAATGATTATCCCCTGCTTAAACAGCGGCGCCACCTCTGAACGCACATAAAACACAGCCAATTATAAACCCGTTAACCTGGGGAGAATGATACTGATCGGGAGTCAGGAACATGGATGCGTGGCGTAGCTTTGCTACTCCGTTTACTTACTTACGTTTTCATGATCAAAGACTCCCTAATTAATAGGGAGCAATTGTGGCCTGACATGTTCTTCGCAGAACACTAGGGAGTGAATACCTCTGCAAGCGTAAATTCTTTGCTTTTATGCTTTTTGAGCACATAAAGCTATTGTGAAAAAGACGAGAGGAATGAAACTGTGCCATCCAGCCATGATGAAAAGCCCCTCCTGCCTTCATATCGCCCTCACCACCCCCTTACACACACACCCACCCACACACACACACACACACACAAACACACACTCACAGACGGTTAGCACACACTCACTGCCTGTGGAGAGCAGATAGATCGTGTTGGTCAAGACATCGCACAACTGAACAAACTTCCATTAAAAGGACAAACAACACAGAACCCGTTGCCTTGACGAATAACAGCCAGCCAGCCCCTGGGGACAGGAGAACAACTTTTTTTTTCCAGTAAGTAATGGGGGGACCTGTCGTCTGTAAGGAACGACCTGTGTGTCCCTGACAGTTCTGCTGCGTCCACAGCATGCTGTTCATATTTCTGTTATCATAAAAAATAAAGCTTCGGAGGAGAATTATTCAAACACGCTCCCTGGAGTCCTGGGAACACCACACACCTCTGCATCGGCATTCAAACGTTTGAGTAAACCTGAGAGACAGGAGCGGAGCACGCTCTAATTGAAATCTATACATCAGAGCGAAGATTCAGCGCGGTTTCTCAGGGCTATGATTAAACAGCATCAGCCTCAGAGCAACGCAGTGCCCCGCACTTTTAGGTGGGAAATCGTTTCGCACACAAGGTGATCTATGAACGAAGCTTGGGAATGCTTGCTTTGAGGCAGGTTTTTTTTCCTTTTTTTCCCCCCTCAAAAATTCTCAGCTGAAATGATCTGAATCCGATCAATACACTACCCTTCAAAAGATTCCCCGCAATATATCTGCTCTTCTTTCTGAGCAGAGGGGTAATCATGAGGCATAATTTATCTATCACAGACAGGGGAATTGACAGCCCATAGCAGATACTGATCAAGCCATCAGTGCATGGCTGGTTGATAATTCATAAACACAATGCCAGAGCAGTAACAGTTTCTCTGCATAAAAAATGGATTGGGGAAACCATCGCAATCTCCCATCACTGAGATCCACATGAACACCGCCACGCATGTGAGCATTGCTCTGAACGCTATAATCATCCTTGTACTATATATACAAGCAATTGCAATCTGCGGTGTAATTTGAACCGTGCTGTCATCCCAAGCCCCTCAGTCACTTCCCGCTATGATTTCCCTCCGAGCAGCTCCCTTTACCGCGAGAAGAGGCAGTTTATGTAATCTGTTTTATTTAGAGAGAGTTACCCCTCTGACATCTGAAACAAAGCAAATGTTCATTGCACTGTGTCCGTCCACCAGTCCCTAAAAAACCCCAAAAGCTTCCACCGTGCCTCTACGCGGGGACATAGCCGTGCCCCTCCTCTGCTGTTTTGGTGGCACCACTATTAAGGCTTCTTCATTTCTTTGTGATTTCACTCATTCTGCAGAGAAACGCCGCGAAGACTCCGGTTAATGAGCTCCCCAAAGACACAATCTACATGGCAATTTGACAGAAATCCCTTTCAATGAGAGCAGACGCCTTATGTGTCCATCAGCAAAAAAAAAAAAAAAAGATCCACGGGAAATATGCACAAAGAGATGAGCCAAAGGTAACTGATTTAACTTCATTCCTCCATCCCTCTCACTCTCTTTTCCTCTGTTCTCTTTTCTATCTTTTCCTCTCTCTCTATTTCTCTGAATTTCAATTAAATTGCAATTTTAAATATTTTATTGGCATGACACATTTGAATATGCTGGGGAAGATTTAACAATATCAAACATCAAAAGGTTGTTTTAAATAGCACACAGTTAAACTCTCTCTTTCCGGGGGAATGGCGGTGCTGCAGATACCCTGAAACATGATGAACATCAGAGGATATTTCACTGATGACATGGATAGCAACATAATGCACATAAACTCTGAAAGTTTATGTCAATTGGCAGCAGTACTTGGGAATACATGTAATACTCTTGTGTTGGTTATGAAGCTGTAAAGTAATTCTTATGAAGGGGTGATGTGGCTAGCTTTCATACACAGTTATACCCAAAGCAGTCTGCAGGTTCTGATGTGTGGTTGTTCGTGCCTTGGGCGTGGCTCACTGAAATTTGAGAGGAGCCTGGAGCCCCTTACACACGACTCAGCCGGTTAGCCTCTTGTGGGTGACGTTGATCATATATCCCATTTAACAGCTTCCTCCAAAGCACATTGCAGGGAAAAGAAGGGTAGGAAAAGCTGGACAGATCACATCAGAGACGGGATGGGTACAGACCTCCCAGGCATTAGCAAGAGCAGCAGGGGGAAGGGTCAGGAGACCCATCGGCGGTGGTAGCGCTCGTCCCGTACGAGGAAACGGCCAATGTGATTTCCTCTCCTTGTGTCCCATCATGCCACGCTGTCCTGTAATGTGGTTTGTTGGCATGATGATGAATCACTGGCAGGAGCGGAGGCGAGGCGTCACAGTTGATGAAGAGTAATAGAGAGAACATGATGGCAGATCTGCTGCAGACGTGGTGTAACCCCCCCCGCCAGACAAGAACAGGGATTTGCCAGGCATGTTGCTGGTTGTGGTCCAGGATGTCATGCATTCACTGATCTTTAAAGATGGCTCTGGGTATTGATGGCTGTACATTCGATTGATTAAAACATGATCAAAGCGATCAAAGCGGAGGGAAAAAATAACTGCGCTTATTTTTTTTCAGCTAGCTGTTCAGGTAGGATTAATAAAACTCAACTAGCATTGCTCTCTGTCTCCATGACGACAGTGGGTTTTTTGTTCAATAAATGTCAGATGCTGGATATTGTTCTTTGGTCCCCTGGAGGACAGGGCAAACCTGCGGCACTGCAGTGCTGTTTGATATAAAGCAGCTTTTGAGGTGAAAGCGCGCAATAACAGATACTCTCTGTAATATCCCATGTTAATATCAATTAGTGCCAACAATGCTGTCCCTGTGTAGTAGTGTTGTGCCTCTTCTCTTTCCCCTCAGAATACCAGAGCAGAATATGAAAGCATTTTTCCATGACTGTTGTTAAGGAGGCTACCGCGGGCTTCTTGTCTGGCACTACAGACTGCTCGGTCCACCATCCTCTGATATGGATTGACAAAGGGGAATGTCACATGTTGCTACAGAGGTTCCATTTTGTATCGGAATGAATGTCATGGCAACACGCTGTGTTGCGCAAGGAGTCATGTTCCCTGGTTACCTCAGCGCTGGATTCCGAGACGATTCATATTATCTCTGTTTTTTATCGGGATTTCAGCAATTCTGCCTCTCTTCTCCCGTCATTCTCCCTCTCTCTCTCTCTCTCTGTCTCTCTCGTTCTCGCTCTCCCTCTCTCTGTGTGCAGTCCAGAGATAAGCTCGGCGCATTGGTGGAAACTCCAGCCACCGGCAACATGGCCATGCGACATGTCAGAGACATTGACAGGGCAACATGGAAAGGAAATTAATTAATGGCGATACAGGACGGCGCTCTGGCACGGGGTCTGATAAGCATTACGCATCCTAATGCAGCCACTCATGTTTAGATGACTGCCTGCCACTCTCCCCCTCCCCCTTGTGTTTCTGTAGACGGAGCAAAGAACACGGTAGTTCCTTTAAAGAAAGAGGGAGAAGAGACAGTTTGATTTCATGAAGGGTTTCATTTTGGGTTTTGTTTCAACTCTTTCGCAAACAAAATTAATGAACTCATTTTGTACATATTTTTTTTTTTACCCAGTCTGCACTTGCTCAGCTGAAATGTAAGATTTTTGCAGCATTCATACACTACTGTGGAATGTTACATTTCCTGCCTGCTTAGACCCCTCATACCTGCTGTCTTCCACATCGGTGAATTTGGGCATCTCTCCACTGTCCCTGTTTCTGCATCTCTCATGTCTGCAGGCTGGTCAAGAAGCTGCTTCATGCGGCCTGGCGTGATTGCTGCTATCAGGCCCTAAGCCAGAAAATTGTACTGATTTCTGAACATCATCTTCTATTCACTGTGAATATGAACAACCTTTTACACAGATTTTTTTGTCCGGCTATCACTACGGACTGATTATTTACAAATGAAGATAGATGATGTTATAAAGGCTACATACTCACTCTTTAGGAAATTTAGTTCCCTCCACCATGGTGACATGAAAGAAAAGTTATTGTGCCCAAAGTCTGCATTTTGCATTTTTATCATGCTTCTTTCAGTGCGTGCCTCAGCAAATTTAAAGTCTTCTCAAATAAAATTAATCAATGTTTAATGGAAATTACTGGGGCATTCAAATTGAATAGCAACTTGTTAGCATATCCCTGGGATACAACATGTCTCCTTGAGTGCAGAGCCACACAGATAAAGACTGCAGTTAAACTTCTGCAGCCTCTGCTGTAATCTAATCAAATGGGGGCATGGATTCAAAGTGACGATGGCCCAAGTCGCTGCCCCCTGCTGGTCTGGCTGTCCCCTTTAGAAAGAGGGTGCCTGTCCCCCTAGTTTTCATCATGATTCATGAGTTCTGATGCTCTATAGGTAGCCTTGGAGCAGTTCCTTTCTCAGTGGGGTCGCCCTGTGATGGATAAGCAATGGTTTTGAACCAAGTGTTCAGGTGGTCAGCCATACGGAGAGCATTCAGCTCCCTCACAGAAGACAGGCCCAGAATCACACTGGATCATACGGTAGTGTACCATAGCAAAGCCCAACATCCTGTTGTTGTATCACACTACACACAGTGGCTGAACTATCCCACACCACACTGGACCATATGCTGACTACAGTGTATTATAGCCTTGTGCA
This sequence comes from Megalops atlanticus, assembly GCA_019176425.1. Lineage (NCBI taxonomy): Eukaryota > Metazoa > Chordata > Actinopteri > Elopiformes > Megalopidae > Megalops > Megalops atlanticus. Next base: position 29,208,835 of record CM032891.1, read on the forward strand.
TTGCACAGTGACACAACCTCCTGCACCACATGGGGTTATAACATGCCATATCTTACCGGATTGTACGTAATGTGGAATCGTAAGAAGCCATGGATGGAATCTATGTGTGGAAAGCAAAGAGGGTTACCTCTTTTCTGCCCAGAATTCACCCTTCACCTTCCTGTCTTGTGGGAAAAGGGGAAAATCAGAGTGTTGTGGGGCTTACGTCCTGTTTTGACTTTCCCAGAGCCACAGACTCATTATCAATCTGTAGGTCACAAATGGCTGATGTTCATGAGAGGAGAAGAAAGATACTGAGATAAAACAGGGTTGAAACGGGCTAGAGATCAAATGATGGTAGGAGGAAGGTAGCAACAAATCACATGCATCCATTTAAACATCATTGTCTCGGAACATGAAGGCTAATGGAACTCTGTGACCTTTTTTCTGTCTCTGGTCTTTCAAAATCAAGAACGGCCATGTCCCGGTTCTTTTAGAGCTGAGTGGTCTACTGGTACCAGGCCAAATTTCCAGACCCTGTAAAGGTCTTTGCAAGGACCCCTGTTCGCAAACATGTACCCCTGGCCTCTGTTCTCTGTGAGGAGACACACCTGAACACACATCAATTTATTTTTTTTTAATTTTTGGTCCATCAAACTTGCTGGGTGACATGTTTGGGTGACCTCTGCGGCCCCCCACATTCTTCACGGGAGGTGACGGGGGCATTAACGCCGCTGTCAGTCGCGTGTGACTTGTGCTGGCTGGCAGACTGAGCCGTGTTTAGCGCCTCTGTCACTGTGACTGACATCTCTTTAGAGTCCCTGCAACCTCGACCGCCAATGCAGCATATGTCACTTCTGATTGATTAGCGCACTGCCGGAGCAATGTGGTGGGGCGGAGTGTGTGTGTGTGTGTGTGTGTGTGTGTGTGTGTGCGCGTGAGGGGGTGGTTCTAACTAAAAATACGCTGTGACATATTGCTGGGGGTGTCCGCGATCTGGAAAGGCCGTTAGCCTAATCTGTGAGCTGCAGAAGACCCCGCAATCTCAGAAACCACAACCCTGTTAAGGGCTTCATCTGATAACGGGATAATGGTGACCAATCACAGCGGGGACAGAGGACATGGCATGGAGACGGACGCGCACACACGCTTTCAGCTCAGATCGATGGCACATTCCTCACAACTGACATTACAATGCATTAAGAGTGAAACGACACAAAAAGAACAACACTAAAACACAAAAATAACGCACAAAAAAGGAAAAAAATGTTAAGGGGCTACTCAGTTCATTCTGACTCACATTAAAAAATGGTCACATTTAAAAATACATGTTTTTGTTTTTTAGGTGACAAACACCTCTGTGAACAAGGAATGTAACTGAACACATGTCATCATAGCACACATAATGTCTCCCAAGTGGCTCCGATGGCCTGAATCCCTTGGATGATATCGGTGGAGATGATTGGATTGGAGCCTATCATCCAATCAGTGCTTGCTTCACTGTGTGGCACTGTGGGAATTGTAGTATGAAAAATAGCTTCTGGCTGCGTGTGACTGTGATGGAAGGTTGCATTCGTCAATTGCCCATTTGGTGAGTCCAAAAAGAAAGAAAGGGAGAGAGAGAGAGAGAGAGAGATGGTGAGGGAGAGAGAGAGAGAGAGAGATGGATAGAGAGAGAGAGAGAGAGAGAGAGAGAGAGAGAGAGATCAAAAATATCCCCTTATATTTTAAAGTTGACATATACCGTCTCTTCATGAGGGATGGTGACACGGTTGATTAACAGGCCCTGCAGATCTCCCCTGGTTCTGGTTCAGAGGCACAGTGGTGGCCAGAACTGTGTCTCTGCCCCCCGTCGCCATCCAATTGAATTCATGCATATTAATGATGCCCAAAGCGGCGAGCGCTGCCTCCTGTTCCGCTCAGCGTTCAGCTGATTCAGAAATACAGGTGCAGGAAGCCCTATTGAATCAGAACTCCAGGAGCTCAGGGAGAGAGAGTGAAAGAGAGGGAGAGAGAGAGAGGGGGCAGAGCGAGGGGGGGGAGGGGAGGGGAGAGCGGGGGGAGCAAGAGAGAGGGAGTGGGACAGGGAAGAGAGGGAGAATGGGGGAGAGAAGGAAAGAGAGAGAGTGATAGGGAGAGAGGGAGAGAGAGGAATGGAAGAGATGGGAAGAGAGACAGGGAGAGAGAGGGGGAAGAGAGAGAGGGAGCAAGAGAAAGAGAGAGAGAGAGAGAGAGAGAAAGAGAGAGAGGATGAGAGTGGTAGAGAGAAACAGACAGACAGGCCTTGGCAGATATCTCACTCTGTTTACACAAACATACTTTTGCATGGCTGAAATTTATTTGTGCTGTTTAAATTTCAAGGCTTCCAGTATTATGTGATAAATCATACTTATAATAAAGAACACCACACACCAAAGAGGAAGAAAAGCAAAAAAAAAATATTACACAACAAGCCAGATGAGTCATCCTTTTGCTTCCAGAGGGTAATACAGGCAAGTCTCCCAGAGGACATGACTTTAAGCGCGGTGAGTTATGAACTTGTGTCTGCCACCAAAAAAAATCAGAGGCCTTCATTCTGAAATCTAAAGGAAGATATTTACCCTGATCTCCAGATTCCTCAGCTTTCACGGAAATCGTGCAGCCTATCGGAAGGCTGTAGCATTTGTCCAAACGTGGTCGCCATTCCACTGTGCTGGGATTTCTCCGTGCTTAATTACTCTTCCCCCACTGCGGGACAGGAACCTGGCCGGGTGGCTTAGGTCGGGTGCTGGGTGGTTTTCCATGGCAAACCCCCCGCAGCTCGGCATGACCTCCTGAACGATGCCGGCCTATGGAGCCAGCAAGCTCTGCAGCCATGGTGGTCGGGATGCTACGCAAAGCTGCAGATAGCGTCAAAAGGAGCCTGCTGCCGGTGCCGACTCTCGTCTTTTGATCACTTCCAAACACGCTAAAAATATCAGATTCAGAAGAGACGGTTCAAGCTCCTCCATTGTTACTTCCTAGACCAACGTCAGTTTTTTTTCCCCCACACTCACTGCACTGTGGCAGTCTCCAGACGCAGCCCAGATAGCAGATTCCTGGCAGCTTCTGGACCAGGTTCAGCTCCGGCTTCAGCCTGCCTGGCTGCCAGCTCAGGAGAAGGGGTCTGAGTGTTCCTCGGCTTACCAAACTGCAGTACCTTCAGCATTGGGATTTCGGAATAAACAGCATGTGTTTTATTTGCTTGTCTTGTCATCTTATTTTAAAGAAATTTTATTGACATCGGAGGCATCTTCAATTTTCCAGATGGATTCAATACCACTACTACTGCTAATACTACTACTACTATTATGACTAATAATAATAATAATAATAATAATAATAATAATAATAATAATAATGCATTTATGTGACACCTTTCATCCCTTTTCAATGATCTCAAAGCAGTGTACAAAGATGCTGGGGGTTTCAGCTGTGACATCATTCCCAAAGACTTAGGTAGCATTGGTGCCTATAGAATGAGGGACAAACTGGCTTTAGTTCAACTGGTAATGATGATTAAAGTGACTTTTGCAATGAGAAAAATATAGATTGCACTCATGCAGGAGTCGGGCCTAATTCACACACAGGGTTAACTACAGTTGTGACGTCATCGCCCATTTTGGATCTGCGCACAGGGAGTTATCTGTGATTGTGACGTCACCACCCATTTATGATTCACACATTAGGCTGACTGCGATTGTGACATCACCTTCCATTCCTCAGTCACACAGTTAGGCTGACTGTGACTGTGACATCACCTTCCATTCCTCAGTCACACAGTTAGGCTGACTGCGACTGTGACATCACCTCCCGTTTCTCATTCACACACAGGGTTAACTGCGTGAGACTGCAGGTCACAGTGTGAGAGCTGTAGAAACACAGGCCAGCGATTCACAAAAGCAACCTGATGACGGCAAGCAGCTTCTCACCGGCGCAAAACAATACCGCTCAGTCCACTGCTGTTCATAATCACGATAACATGTGTCTGCCAACAAGAGAGACGCATGCAAGCGATTCTGTTACGCTTTCAGTTTATTGAAGTTTTCGTGTGTCAGGTGATGTTGTGCTTCTTTGTCACTGATGAATGTGATGGATTGGCTGAACAGACTGAATTTCACTGCTGACATAGGGCGGGGTCATCTTTACAGATCCTGCTTGATTTGCACTACTGATCCAGGCTGATATAAACCTGTTCTGCGGCCTGGTGATTAGAGTTCCTGCTTAAGCACCAGAAGGTTGTAAGTTTCAAGTATGGATGCTGTGATTAATCAATGCATTTCATTGACAATGATCAGTTATACTTCATTTTTATGGTTTGAGCAAAGATGTTCCTATTTGAATGTATTTTGTTCTTCTCTTATTTATGGTAGGTATTTTCATGGGCTGCTTTTTGCTGCTCACCATGAAATGAAATTGATGATAATTGGTGACAAAAACATGCTGACAATCGATGCTGAAATTAGGGTAATGTTTCCACCCCATTCAACCCAGACCAAGTCATACCAGAGCACCTTGTGTGGGCTGGGGTCATGGGTAAGAGAAGTGGTGATGTCCTGTCGTGGGAGATGGATTGTGTATGGAGCTGCTCCACAAACCTCCAGCTAAGGTGATGTAAATTGAACCATAAAAAGGTCAAACAGAGACCAGGTCACAGCAAGTGAAAACAGTGTCTGGAGACGACCTCTGCTTTATTTTTTATCACAGCTCAGTGAGATGAGGAAGCTACACAGAGCATCCATTTACATGCCAATGCCTTAAGATATAATGACAACCTTTTTTCATAACAAAACTCATCCTGAGTGCTCTCGTGTGAAGCTGTTTTTCTGTCATGTTATTGTCTAGGGAAATTAAACTCAACACCAGCATAGCGCGCCGCTGAAATTAATTCACTGATTTGACTGATGCAGGTGTTTGTTTTCCTTACTTCCGTACATAAAAAAGGGGGAATTATGTTCATTACTGACTAACATGCAGTCCGCTTTCTGAATATCTTCCATTTTTTTTTCGCTTGTTATGAATTATATTCCTGCTTCTTCTTATGAAGTGCTGCGCCCATTCTAGGGGAGCGGAGTATTGAAAATAATGGCCTTTGTCTCTCAATGGGGGCGGATTCGGATTCCTCCCTGCAGTTTATGTGATTACAGGCAGAGCCGTTGTGTTCTGGAGGATGGCCTGATGGATTGTGGCCTATCCTCCCCTGACGCCGCATGTGGGACCTTACAGAGAAGGTGTCTCTGCGGCCCATGAGATGTAGAGAGATTCGGAAACACGGTAGGAATGATTTTCCCGGCAGTGGCTGCTTCGCGATGGCTTCCCTCTGTGGATTTCTGCATTGTGTGCTGTGACCTTGTGTTTTGTTTTCCTCTTTTTCCTCTGTTGTAAATGTCACATTTTAAGCTCCGTCTCGGAGGGCAATTTCTCAGGTTTGTTCACTGAGGGCATGAGGGAGGCTATTCAACGGCAGGTATACACCATTAAAAACGTTGCTGTTTGCGGCAGAAATGGCACAAGTTTTTTTTTTTAGCATTGGTGCTATGGTGGCATTTCTCCAAAACCGGCATTTCTCTCATAGTGAAAATGTTTTTTAACGTTTTTCAAAAATGAAAGTATTCTATGGGTAGACTCAAATGCAAACAATGGCCATGGATATTTTGAAGAGAAACCTCAGCGTTCAAGAGATAATAATATATTTCAATAATATATTATTGGTAATAATATACCTTTTCATCAGGTAATCCTGATTTAAGTGGGCTTATTCTACTCAGAAGCATGCCCTGGTCTTTACTGATCTGCTGGTCTTTTCAGGAGTTGTGAAATCTAGATTATACTATTTCTAGATTATACTATTATACTATTATTACTATCTCATTATTTCACTGTACAGTAATAAACAGCAATCCATGGTATTTCACAGTATTTAATTTGAATAAATAACATTTCACTGCCTATTTCTCTGCAGCACTTTACAATAATTCCCTGCATTTAATGGTACTTAACATTATTTTAGATTAATGCATACAAATTGTATCTATTATTTACTTATTCATTTATTTACATGCCTATGCCCTTATCCAGATTGTATTAGGGGCCTTTTTTATTAGTATTTCATTACATTTTCACAGCATCCAATATTCATCAGGACTTCCTACGGCAGCAGTGAGGTACACATCAGCCATCAGAGGTTAGATCTCAGCGCTGCGTTCAGAATCAGCGACCGGGCAGGCTGTTCTGAAGACAGCATTCAGGTAATGCTCTGCTAAAATGCTCCAACCAAAAGCTCCAATTGGATCCTTTGACCACACGATCCAATCAGGCCCTCCAATCAAGCGCTCCAGTAGCAGAGGACAGAACTTGTGTGCACAGCTGGAGAGATTAGCCAGTGCTGTAGCCAATAGTGGTGACCCGTGACTTTGGTTCCATCCACAGTTTCGCCCATTAAAAGCTGGACAGGTAATGAAAGCGTGCTTCATGGCTCCTGTCTCTTATTGATCTGGGAATCTCATCAGCCTCTGCCGGCCTCGGGTCACTGTTATCCAGGGGGACTGGAGGCCCGTACACGACAAGCCCCAGGGGGATAGCCTTTCTGCTGGGTAGACCTCTCCACTGCTCTGCTCTCTCCTGAAGCTTTTCACTCTACCCTCAGTAAATAAAAAAAGACTGTCCACTCTATCTCTCTGTTTGATCTTGCATTGAAAAAATGCCATCCTCCTTCGATCTTCCAATAAAACTGTGAGCCTGAACCCCCCCCCCCGGCAGCTCCACAGCCACTCCACTTCTGGTTTTTATTATCACACCACGTTTGTGTTTATGAATTTATTGAGTGATTGACACACAAAGGGCGCTAACACTGACCAGCGCTCGCTGTGAAATTAAATAAATATCTCATTAAAATAAAAATAATCACAGCTTCTTCTCACATCTCCTCAGACAGCTTGTTATTTGCTTATTGGCTCATATTTGACAGAAAGTTTATTTATATATCCTGTTAGTTGGAGTAAGTAGCTTCACTCAGCCTTTCAAATCAACCTCCTTAACCCCCACAAAACATGACAGCGCTCACAAGAAATATGATTCACAAAAGAGAAAAGACCACAGAACAAGTGCATCGTGGACGAATTGAAACTTGGGTCCACAATTAACCTCTAAAACACACACACACACACACACACACACACACACACACACACACACACACACACACACACACACACACACTCATAAGGTTGTGTCAGTGACATCACCTCTAATGAAAGCCATGCTGCCATTGTTCTTCGCTTTCAGCTCTCTGGCCAATCAGAGAGAAGTGCCTTGGCTACGAGCTCAGATGTGGCTGAAAGAGCACTCTATGGCAGCAGGCTGGATGGCCTCGTTAACTCCGGAACGGTCCTTCCGTGGCAGATGTGGTGGCTGCATGTGGTTTGGAATCACTTGGGGGAGTGTGATGGCACAGGAATATAGTTCAGAATTAAACACACTCTGTCATTTTCTATCATTTTGCAGATGTGTTTTTTAGGACAGCCTAATAGGCCTACTTCAAAGGTAAATTTTCCATGATTGAAAATTCAGCGTGTGCTCGCAGATAAAGGAGGCTTAAAGTGGCCTCCTGGATGATTACAAAACTTACTCTTAAAAGCAGAAAATACCATCTGCAATTGCACCCCCACCCCCGATCACGCCCCCATTGCCCCCCCCCCAAACTCCTCACCTCCACCCCCCCACAAAATCCTCTGGGCCAGCTCAAACAGTACAAATAGAACACACAGACCCCTCTAGACCCTCTTAAGCAGCGAGATTTAGCCCAGTGGCTCAAGTCCAGCATCAGTGGTTCTCTGCAAATTGCTGGTGATTACATCAGGTTGGGAAATTCAGACAGCAAAAGGCCAATCAATACATGGAGAGGAAAGCACTAAGGAGAGGCTTCTACCCCTGCCTCCTGCGTCCGCCCCCATAATGCGCTTTCATTAGGGAATAGCTCTGCAGTTTGAAAAGATGGAAGAAAAATGTAGTTTGATGTTCGAATATGCTGAGCTTGGCCTTTTAGTTAAAAAGGGATCTTTTCTGTAGGGAGAAAGGAAAAAAAAAACTTTTATCAATAAGCGACTGCAGCACATTTAGACGCCTTGGGTTACACGCTGCTTTGTGCCAGAGAAATAAGAATAGTCCTCAGTCTCAAATATTCACATTGGATTCCTACACATCTTCCTTTCAGCACCCCCTCAATCAGCCACCAGCATGGGGTTGCGGTCACTGTGCTAAATCTGTGAACAGACGGATGTGTGGTCACACCCCACTAGAATGCACTTTTAAAGAAGACTGAGCTCATGGCTCTTGAAGAATGACAACCGAAACATCCGTCTCTTTCCTTAGAAGAACTGAACTGACGTTGTTCATGCTGACTGCTCCTGTCTTGCTGGCCCTCTCGCTCCCTAGTGCCTCAAGTGGTCAAGTGGTAGAAAGTAATTACTGCTGGAGCTGCTCGACATAGTGAGTGAGTGCCACTTTACCCTTAGTAGAGAGGGTTTTTACCATGAAATAACTCAGATGACTGCCATGTAAGGTCAGGAAAATGCCACATAACATGTGCCAGCCCAGAGTCATGAGAGATACAACCTTATTAAACCACACAAGGTTGGGTGTAAAATAATGCCAAAGCAGTGCTGTTGTAGTAGAACTTCACACCAATGGAGCACACTCTGGCAATATACATAATGGGGGGACCCACAAGTACCACTAAGATCATAAAAAACCTTGGTTGTTGCCAAAGAATTGGTTGGAGCTCTTAGCCATAACTATTTGAGTGTAAGCTGGCATTTTGTAGTAATGCAAACAAGGTACAAAGTACTTGCCAGTAAGTGTAAAGGTGTGACATTTGTACACATAAAGTACTTGCATTATTTGAGTGAATGAATAAAAATGAATGGACTGGAAGTTTCAGAGCAGGGCTGAAGTATTTCTTTAAGGAGGCGTGACTGTACGAGCCACACATCCTGAAAGACACACCCCCTTTATGATAACAGCACTAATGACAAAGTGAAACAAAACATTACAGTCTTGATGCTGGCAAACAGTCAATGCCAATAGAGACAGACATTCAGAAACAGAAGGACCACTAAGTGGGAGCAGCTAGGGTTATATGAGCGAGAGGCAAAGGGAGCGAACCAAGCAAGAGCCAGATAGTAGACAGATTATGACGTCACTGACCAAACGCAAGCGAATGCCAGATTCAATCCACCATCACTGAAATAAATATTCTCTGCTCAAACCAGGCTGAACTCTTACACATGCAGGACTTGCCCTTGAGCGTACAATGGCAGACTTCAGGCTGAATGCAGTCATAAGCAATGCCCTGCACAGTACCCACACACACACACACACACACACACACACACACACGCACACACACACACACAGACTCACACACACACGCTCACACGCGCACACACGCACACACACACAGACACAGACACACACACACACACACACACACACACACACACACACACACACACACAGGCTGAGCACAGCATCTGGTGAGAGGGTGCCAGCGAAGCTCTGAGCTGGAGATGTCCATGCTTCAGCAGGCAGAGCTGAGAGAGGAACTCATCTCTCTAAAGGTAACAAACGCTGACATCAGCTCCGGGACGGCCGCTCCGCAGCCAGAGGGGCTTGCCTGATCATATCAGCTCTGGACTGCTGCATATTCACACATCCTGAACAACAGAGCGGGGGAGGGACTGTGCTTTCATCAGCAACAAATTAGCCAATGAATGCATTTGTACAGCGTGTGCCACAGCACTGAGCAGTGGTTTTGGAAATGCGCACCTGTAGTAGAGTAAATATACAGACACACACAGTGTGTTATGTGTTATAGTTGTATACTTTGAAGCGTTGTAATTTGGATCAGGATGAGAAGAGATCGTTTATCTGTATAATTTAACGTAATGAACACCGAGTGCCTGGGACAGGGTGTGCGTGGTGTGAAACAGCAAGAACGCGGCTTCATTTGGGCTCAGATCTAATTTGCATTTCAATTTACACCTCTGTGAGGTCTGCACACACGTGGGACTCTGCGAAACTGCGGGCGAGGATGTTTATTCTATTTTCTGATCAAACGGATTTGGTATTAAAATGATCTAATGCTAGTTAAATTGAGGATGAAGGAAAGAGATAAAAGTCTATTATAGTGTTAACACTGATGCTATCAATGATAAAAATAACACTCGCACTTTATTTTAAGGGCCTATTAATGCTCACTGCAAACTTTTGACTCATTGCTATCCTTTAATTGAATGTGACATTTTTAAAGAGGTAATCAAACGCATCCTGAGCCAGCAGTGAATGAATGCATTCGAAAGTTAAAAATGATTTATTTATACTATTAAAAATAGTTTTTTCATTGTTTAAAATGTTCTCTGGTATGTTTGGATTGTTCTGGTATCCTCGGTTATTTTAAAAGTCAGGTTTTAACATTGATATTTACAGTTGAATAAAGTTTAGTCTCTTCCTGAAGAAGTTCTATATCAAAATCAGAAATGGAAATCTTCCCTCCAGTTTACTTTGCTCATACTCAGTATACCATGTTTATTTATATACCATATGTATACTTATTGCATACTTATATTATTTACATGTATTATTTATTTTTATTTATTTTACCTTAATTTATTCTATTTATTTTTAACCACTAAGGTGAACTGAGAACTCAGTTCCCTTTTACAAGGGTGACCTAAGGACTCAAGGTAGAGAACACAGAGTAGCAGGCAATCAGCTGCTGGAGGTTGATTAGGTGGCCAGATGGAGAGGGCCACGTTAGACATGAGGGGTGCTGTGGTTGACTCTCCTGCTAGATAACTACTCAGAATCTTTAACAATCACAGTGAGTCAGCACTGCAATTTAACGGCTTATCCAAAATATGACACCTCCTACAGAGCAGTGTCCCCATCACTGCACTGGGGTATTGGATTTACCTAATTTTGTTCCCTGCTGGCCCACCAACCCCACCTTCAGCAGCAACAGCACAAAGCAAGCCATTCATCTGCTTGGCATGAGAAGGCTACAGGGTGGTGTGCTTGCTGGCAGAAAATCACGAGTGACTGGAAATACTCCAGTATATTTGCTTGCTCAGGGTCAGGGACACTCTGTTGGGTAAATATATGTTTCCTTATCAAAGCACAATGTGTTAGACTTGCAGTGCTGCTCTCGTCTACTCATATTTACACATCCATGCAGATCCTGGCTTGCTATTGGTGCTCTGAATGCAGCAGGAATCTTAAGTGAATGACATTTACCAAGTGTCACGGTCATTAGTGATGCTGAGAAGCTGTCTGTGTGCAAATATAGAGTTCGGCTTGCCCTACAGATGACAGGTTGTTGGAAAAAAAAACGAACAAGTTGCCATATTGCTACAAATGACACTTAAACTCACGTGGAGGCGATCGTACGTTTGCCTTCTCACCTGTCATCGCATCTTGGGAAAGCAAATAATGCAAACATGCTCTAGTGCATCTAGGTGCATGTCTTTACGCGCTCCAGTGCGTCTAAGCGTGCGCGTGTTCACGCGCTCCAGTAAGTAAGCGTGTCTGCCTTCACGCACTGCGGTGTGTCTAAGCATACGTGTCTTTACGCGCTTCAGTGCGCCTGTGCGTGCGGGTCTTTAAGACCAGCTTTCTCTCCAGATGAGGGACATCTTATTGCGTCTCTGCTGCTGTGCTGTCCAGGGGGACTGGCTGCGGACACGTCTGATTGTTAGCCCTAATTACTCTGCCGCTCCTCCGTCGGCCTCGTAGCTGCTCTCTGTGCAGGAGAAATCGATTCCCCTCCCATGTATGGAGCAACGAAGCCATCAGTGGCCATCACGGACGCACCAGCCCGGCTTCGGCCTTGCAGGCTGTGATTCAGCTGGAGTGTCGTTTTCGACTTTTTAAACGTGTTTGTGTTTGCTTTTTCACGAAGAAGCTGTGTGGTGCCACACTGTTTGGTGTATTGTGAGGCCTGACTCACTGTCTCACTCTCCTTCAGCTGATGGTGCTAATCAGGACCACCAACATCCCCTCCCTCCCCCAGCTCCCTCTCTCTCCCTCTCTCTCCTGTTTCTCCCTCTCTCCCCCTCTCTCTCCCTGTCTCTCCCTCTCTCTCCTGTTTCTCCCTCTCTCTCCCTCTCTTTCCCTGTCTCTCCCTCTCTCTCCCTCTCTCTCCCTCTCTCTCCTGTTTCTCCCTCTCTCTCCCTCTCTCTGCTGTTTCTCCCTCTCTCCCCTCTCTCTCCCTGTCTCTCCCTCTCTCTCCCTCTCTCTCCTGTTTCTCCCTCTCTCTCCCTCTCTTTCCCTGTCTCTCCCTCTCTCTCCCTCTCTCTCCTGTTTCTCCCTCTCTCTCCCTCTGTCTCCCTCTCTTTCCCTGTCTCTCCCTCTCTCTCCCTCTCACTCCCTCTTTCTACCTCTCCTTCTCTCCCTTCCTCCCTTGTTCTCGTTTTATCGCGGGGCTTTTTTCACGTGTGCCTAGCGTTCACCCTGCAAAGCAAGCGTAGACAATCCCAACGTGTAATTATGCACTGACAAGAAAGCTACATAAATCACAGCCGGGCTTATGAATTCCCCCAGACTGAGGAACACACAGTTCCAATAAACCCAGGCGGAGGGTCACACTCAGATGGAATTAAAATTGATTGGTTAATCATGGCCGGGTTCTGAGGGATCTGAATTTGGAAACAAACAAAAAAAAAACGTTTTGAATCGGGGCCTGAAAATTGATATTATCAGATGATGAATGATGTTCATTTATTTGCACCAAATCAATAGCTCCGCCCCTTTGGGTTCTTACAAGGCCTCAATTTCCCAATAATTAATAAATAAGTTGTGACTACTCTTTTGTAAAACATCCCATAATCAACAGGAAGCAATATATGTATCAAGGACTTTCTTTCTTTAATACAGTCCAGTGTGCCCTAAGAAGCCATACAAATCCAGAGCCATACATCCAGACATACATACACACACACACACACACACACACACACACACACACACACACACACACACACAGACCTACACATGTATAATTTATATTATAATTTTACTGCCTATCTAGCATTCTCTGTTGAATGCATTTTCAGTGAGTGGTGTGCAAGTACACTTTTAGGATTCGGAATATGAATGCACTTTGATGTTTCATTTTACAGCTTTATTTATTTCTCCATTGTAAGTGAGAGAAAAGCTCGCAGAGACCTCAAGCCGGAGTGAATAAACGCCTACCGAGTGAAAAGTGAACATCAGTTTCCAATACCCCATAATTCCAATGAGGCTGTCCAATTAACCTTTCGATGGCCATCTCCCAGCTGTGCATTGTGTCTTCAAGGTGATTGCTTTTAGAATTTACAAGGAATTTACAAGGAATTAACAGGACCCCCAAAAAAAAAAAAGAAGCAATTGTTAACTTGCTAGCTAGCTATTTACCCAATTTTGCTTGCTTTTCTATGTGTCTACCTGCCTGCCTGTCTGTGTATCTGCATGTCTGCCTCCATGTTTGTGTGCCTGTCTGTGTGTCTGAAATTTCCAGTGATGGTGATAGCGACAGGCACTAGAGCATTGTGAGCTATGTGGAGCACTGTAAGGAGCACTGTGAGGTGTGTTGTGAGGTGCACTGTGAGGTGTGTTGTGAGGTGTGTTGTGAGGTGTGTTGTGAGGAGCGTTGTGAGGTGCGTTGTAAGGAGTGTTGTGAGGTGTGTTGTGAGGTGTGTTGTGAGGTGCGTTGTGAGGTGTGTTGTGAAGTGTGTTGTGAAGTGTGTTGTGAGGTGTGTTGTGAGGAGTGTTGTGTTGTGAGGTGTGTTGTGAGGTGTGTTGTGAGGAGTGTTGTGTTGTGAGGTGCGTTGTGAGGAGTGTTGTGAGGTGCGTTGTGAGGTGTGTTGTGAGGTGCGTAGTGAGGTGCGTTGTGAGGTGTGTTGTGAGGTGCGTAGTGAGGAGCACTCCTCCCGCTGGCCGGGGCAGAGGAACCTGTTGGGCTGTGATTTATGGAGCTGTTTACACGGCCCGCCGCTGCAGTCAGCCCGGATTAGCTGCTTCAGCCGTAAATTCGCCATGCGTGACGGATGTCCCCGCACGCTCCTGACCGGCAGGGTGACGCACACCTTCCCCCCCTGCCCTGCGCCCCCCGGCCCCCGCCCCACGCCCCCCGCCCCACGCCCGGCCTCCCCAAAAACAGCACCACCACATGGACCATGCGTGGGGTGGAGGGGACCTTTTGCATGGGTTATGTTCTATTATTCATGTTTTCTCTTTAAAATTCTTCCTCCTGTCTCTCTCTGAAATAAGGTTCTTTAATACCATGATGCTGGGGTAGGAATGTAACACAGCAACTGGGAACTGGGATTAGATTATAACCAGCAGGTTGCAGGTTCAGGATTGGATTATAACCAGCAGGTTGCAGGTTCAAAGCTGCTGCCTCATGCTTTTTTATGGCAAGGTGCTCAACCTGAATATCCTGTTGTCTCAATGGATAATTCACTATGAATAATTTTCAAATTCAAATTTTCAATTACTTTCAAAGTGTACGTGCCAAAAAGCGTTTGACTCTGTCATCTAGGAATGACTGGATAACTGATCAAATGACGTTTACTGGCTATATTTAAACCCTCCGGAACAGTATGAAGGCACAGCTGTCTGCAGGCTGGTGTAGGTGAGGGAGGCTACCTGTGTTATTCTACGCACATCTGTATGACTGTACATACAACTGTATTAATTTCAACACTGTATTACTATATACATGTAGTAGTAGATGTAGTAGTCTGTGCATACCTGTATTGCGCTGATAACACCTGTATTGCTGTCCGCACACCTGTATTCCTCTGCAGCCCCGGCTGCTTATTTGCACGGCTGTCTGATAGTCTGTGCAGCTGCACACTCGCCCTGGGGTCTTTGCAGTTTGTGTCCGTGCGGCTGCTTCATCTCGCAACATCGCTCCGAGAAGAACACGATACGGCAGGTGCAGCTGTGATTACACCGGCACTCAGCCTGCCCCTGACACCTCCACGAAAATCACACAAAGCACCTCGAGGAGGTTTATTACCGTTCTGCACTTTGTTTCCCGTCTTCTGTGTGTCGCTGTGAGTATTTTATGAAGCAGCGCATTACGGCATTCCGGAGGATGCCATTAAAAATCACAGGCTGCCAGCTAATGTAAGGAGCAGCCAGGGTGAAGGGGGATTGAAATGCAAAGCTGCGATCAACTGCATGCCCAATCTCTGAATGAAGAATGCTTGTCTATTTGGATTTTGATTAATTGAGAGAATGGGGGGGGGGGTATTTCTCTTGGGAGGGAAGAAGGACTTTGTGTAGTGCTGGCAGCACTTGCCAGAGAGGGACAGTGAACAATACATTTATGGTCAGGCTTATTTTAAATTAAATAGCTTTCCAGGATCTGTTTTTTTTCTTCTCCTTCATGCTGTTCCATTTGTGATTTCAGAGTATGTTTTGGCACCATTTGTGAAGTGTATACACGTCATGCCAATAAAACCAATTGAATTTACATTATTTAATTGAGAGAAAAAGACAGAGAGGGAGAATGGGGGGTGAGAAAGTGAGAGAGGAACAGTAAAGAGGGAGTGTGAGAGAGAAAGACAGGCTTTTGCCGTCAAAAGACAGCTCAATTTCTTGAGCATCCCTGTTTGTTGGGTGAATCAAACGCAGGTTTCTGATTCGTCTGATTACTGAAAAGGGCTGTGCGTTTGAGGCACTTTGCCTCCGTCTGTCCCATGCTGAGAAAGCCATGCATGTCCTATGAGTAAACACCGGGTATAAATAACATCTGAGAGCCGGAGCTGCCAGCCG
>CM032891.1:29229650-29337150 GCA_019176425.1 Megalops atlanticus
TCATTTATTTGGCATAGATGCTGTAAAGTGAACAATCTTTACGTGGAGCAACAGTTAACTACAATTTCTCTGCACAATAATATTGTTTATACAAGAGATGCCGTGGACTAAAAACATGAAGGATCTCTGGCATGCAGTTTGAAGAAGATTTGTCCAAACTCTTTCAAATGCAGTTGCCAAAAATCCAGGTTCCTAAAAGATAGCAAACCGTCCCTCTTTCAGCATGAAAAAGGTTGATGTTCATTTTATGAATCTGTCATTGATTTATTGTGTTGTTTTTTGTCTTTATTCTGATTTCATAAAAACAGATTTCATTTCGAAGGCATGTGAGGAACATGAATTGAAATCACTTCCTTTTTTTTTTGCTTGTTACACCGTGTTTTCGCAGATAATTAGATTATCGTTCATTTGGGAGTAAAGCTCTGTTTATCCTCTGGGCGTTTCATCTGCTGATGTCTGCGTTGATTAAGAAATGCAAACCCGCGACGAAGACGACGCGTTACAACTGAATCAATCCCCTCAGGTGAGGTGAGCCGAGCAAGAATCTCAGACATAAATGATAAACATGCTAACGCAGGGAAGCACAGTGCTTTTTCCTCAAAGAAAACTCCTGCCATGGACAGTGGATATTAGAACAAATTGCTAAGGGGGGAGTGCGGAGGGCTGTTTTCACACATAATCCTCTTTAAGCGTGTCAGTTTCAGTTGTCTTTGAAGTGGACCCAGGGCGAAGAAAAAGGAAATTATCTGTCTCTGTCCACACAGGGGAAGAGTTCACCTCACCTTTAAAGACTCAGGTCTCTTTCGCAGGTGTGTTCGTGCGGGTAATTGGCAGAGAGACACACAGGTTTCACCTGAGCATTGCTCTCTGGGTAGCCGGAAAAGGAGGGTCACCGGTTTTGGCATTTAGGTTTCCACGTGTGTGTTTTTTAGCTGCTCAGTGATGGAGTCTGATGTCCGCAGTGGATGTATCTGTCTGTCAGTCCAGGTTATCACTCCTCCACTCATTGCTGTCAATGCATGGGAGTGAATGGGAAATACACTTTCACATCAAAAAATATTAAATACTAATAATATTAAAACTACTCCCTCAATTACTTGGTCTGCTATTGCTTGGGCAACTGCTACTACTAAAAGCAAAATAACAGTTGAAGAGCCTTTACTTTTCCGTAGTCAGAATTCAAAGTTTCCTCATCAGAGACTGAGTGGCCCTTCATGGTGTGGTTTTACAGCATGCAACCATAACGTAGCAGTGAGTTCATGCTGCACTGAATGAAAGGGAACCATCGCTCATTTCCCTACTGGTTCAATGGGAGACCGTCCAGGGGGAGGGATTCATTATATTTCAATTTAAAGCAAAGAGGCCTTTCTTTTGGATCATTTATACATTACATTACATGCATTTAGCAGACACTCTTATCCAGAGAGACTTCCATCACAATAGAACGTAAGTGTATCCATTCAATTTAAATGAGCAACAGTGTCAGACCAGGCTAACAACACTCCCAGACCAGTGAGTGTGAGCATTCAAATAGCCAGAAAGCAAGGTGCGTCCAATTTCAGCAATGTCCTTTCAACAATTTAGGTATGGTTTTTTGGTATGGTGCCTTCTGTTCAGAGGCACCAGCACTGCACCCCATCACTGAATGGATTCTGTTGTCACAGCAACATCTTAGTCACACCGCTGTAATGGAGATAAGCTCAAACAGCAGCACTTGGCTGTGTTAGCATCCTGTCCAGCACCATGTGGTCAGAACAGTAATATTCCACAGTTACAGCTATTCTGAGACTCCAATGCTGCACTTCAGGAAATCAATACATCTAAGTTGACTGGTAATTATTTTTGTCGGTTTAATGTTTCACAGATGTAACTTTAGATCTACAGGAGCTTCAAGTTTCACCTTTGGAAGTGTAGGGCATGAGTTCAAAGAAGATCATATAACTACATCAGTGAACTGAGTAACTGTACACAAAATGATTACATGACTAACTTCATAACAATACATCCTTTTGATATGCCTCAGCTTGTTCTGATACATAATGAAGACTCAAATACATAACTAAAATAGTCTAACTTTTCACTAAAATAATCACATACCCCTTTCAGTTTTAAACCTTGAGTTATTTTAGACTTAATAAGCTTTGTGAGTTCAAAGTCAAGGAGAACATTCACACATTGAAGCAGTTCTCAAGAGGCAAAAACACTGCGCTCTTTGCCAATTGCATAACACATACGCACATATTAGACCTTAGATTTTGTCTGCCAATAAAGGCATTGCCATGAATGATTCCCATGGTTAAGTATGTAATTTCATTTTCATTTAGCAGTGAGTATAATTTCAGTGTTTGTACTGATCGCCTGTTCCCCTGAGTCCCACCTCAACAGCACTGTTTCTTGCCAGTTTCCACATTCCACTGAAACACTGTATGCAGCAAATATAACTATGAACAGCAGAATATGGAAGCCCCAAAAGTGCATCTTACATTCATCCTTCAGAAACCTCTTATTTCAAAACAAATTTCTTTATATTTTGCCAGATCACACTGCATGTGTCATTTGCATCATAGGATGCAGAATAAGAAGAAAATAAACATTTGGGTGAGAGTGATTTATACTGATCCATCCGCAGGCCTTCAGCATGAGTGAGTTTCTGTGGCTTTACCATACAAAGGTAAGCAGTCCATGCTCCCACACCCCCCCCCCATACCCTGCAAACTAGTTTGCATTACTGATGTATTTTATCTCGGAATTGTTGGCAGTGAATTTTGATTTTGGAACTCTCTGAAGGAAATCACAAACCTGAGACATACCCATTGAATAAAATCTGTACAGAAACGAGTCACGACACGAAATGACCTCTTCAGGGAGAGTGATTTTATGACAGAAAGGGAAACTCTGAGGCTCAGGACACGTTGTGTTTCTGTTTGTTTGTTTGGCTTTTTCATCTTTCCTTTTGAAATGAATGACTCTGGATGCTGTGTGCATTTAATTGAAGGGAGAAGCTGATGTGGCCGTTTGTATTCTGGGTCCTTGTGTGGCTTGAGCCCGCAGAGTAATGAGAGCTCCGCCGAGTGAGTCACGCTCTTTAAGTCTCTGTATGCTTTGCTTACCACTCCAGTGCCAGTGACTAAGAGATTTCAGATAACGCTAATGCCAGCAAGCTTGTAACTGCCCTTGAACAAAACCCGTCTTGACGTTTCAGCGAACGGTGAGAGATGAAAGAAGACTTTCTGCCGTCTTGGGTGCTTTCTCTCCCCCTAAACAAAGCTGAAGGAGGTACGTTGCCTCCCTTGTCTGATTTCAACCGCTTCCGACTGACCGAGATCCCGGTTCCGCTGTTCTAATCCTCCCGAAGCAGACACACAGGAGGCGAACAGCCGAGCTTCATGAAGAGAGAAGCACGCGGGCCCGTGCCATGGCTGACGTTTGCTAATTGCAGTGACTAAATTGAAATGGTGTCATATTTATCACGGCAGCGACATTAATATTTATCTGTCATAAGGACTCATAAGAGCGGCTCATTTACATCCATATATATGCAGCTGTGAGCGGGATTACTGAGTCTGGGCACGGCCAGCTCATCGCACGGGATGATAAAACTCTTTTTTTTTTCCTATTGAAGGGATGCAACCTCTCTCTCTCGAGAGGGGAATTTATACCGTGTCACGGGACGCGAGCAATTTGCGGAAAAGATAGGATATGAGATCCCACAGCGAGCGGAAATCACAGGCGTCAAAAAGCAATCCGGAGAGGCAATACCATTAATCAAATGCGGGGCCAGGCGTCCACACATTCAATTAGTTCCACCTGTTGACACAGGCAGGGTGGGAGGGAGGGCATCGACGTTGAGAAGTGTGCGGATACAGAGAGACGGAATCCTTTTCATCCAGGCGTCCAAAATCCAATAAGGGCAGGGCAGAACACCGCTGCAGAACGGGGAGGGACAGGAACAAACATGCAGACAATTCACAGCTCAAAGCTGAAGCATGTATCTGCGGATTCAAAGGGACCTTCAGAGCCTCGCTATAGATTTACTTTTTTTTCTTCTTTCTTTTTTAAGTGTCTAAAAGAAAAGTGCTGCATTGATTTCACTTTGTAGGGAATGTGTCCATTTTGCCTGATGGAATTGAATCCACACAATGGAAAGGCCTTGTCTCCTGGCTGCAGTGCACAGCTACAGGCTCACTTTGTATTGTCAGGCTGGGGGGGGGGGGGTTCCGCACTGATCCATCCTCGGCCCCTTTGTAGTTCCCTACATTTATTACCTCATCCTCCTCAGCTGCTGGATGGCTGCATCCCAGTCGTTCCCCCCCCATCCCGCCCCCGGAGCAAACAGACTTTGGTCTTCTGCACCAGCCACCAAGTACAGGGATTGTCTGCTCGTCAATATAAATTGCGTATAAACTGTCATTATTGGTCTAATTGTCACTGTGCTAGGAAAACCTTCTGACACCATACATCTGTGGTTGTAGGAGATGTCCTGAGCAAATTAATCATGGTATCTTTAAAAAAGCTTTGACTCTCCGCTTGCTGTTGGCCATTACTGACAGCGGTGTGACGTTATGGTTGATGTGAAGGAATTGGAGACGGAAGGACACGGTTTCCATTTCATGCTGTGACACTTCTGAACAGAGAACATAGGAAAAGTGTGGTGGCAGAGTGTGATACAGTAGCTAAGGCAGTGAACCAGTACTTTGCATATTTGCAGGTTCAAACCCCGGCTGGGGCAGTGCTGATCTATCATTAAGCAGAGTGCTTGAACTGAGACGCAGCAGTGAATGTCCAGCTGTACAAATGGATAGCATATTAATTGCCTTGGAGAAAGGCATAGCCTGGGCAAATCAATGAGCCAATGATTGATGCTCCGCTTCAGAGATACACCAGGGCCCCAGAACCTGAGAAAAACTGAACGCTTGGCTCACACAGGCTTGAATACATTTGGTAGCAAAGTGGCTACCTTAAGCAAAGTAATTAGCCTGGGTTATTTCAGGAAATATCTTTCTTTATAAATGGTTTTCATTTGTTTTTAAAGGAAGCTATGCTTGTGTGGATCTCAGAAAATACTGAAACCTTTTTAACTGAGTTCATTTGCATTGCCTAGGTAGGTAAAACACAGAGGCTGACAAAGAAAGGAGCAAACTGCATAGTTGAAAACTGCAACATCAGGTGAACAGCCAACTGCAGGTGGCTGAGCACAGCTTTCTCAGTTCCACAGTGACAAAGCTCTCCTGTTTGGACTTCACCCAGTTCATTTGTCATTTAGCACAAATGACTGAGCTCCAATGCTCCAAAACTCCATCTGGATCAGGATGTTCAAAAATCAAAATTAAACTAGTAGCATTACTTTTGTAATAATAATAATAATACTGGCAGTGACTTAGGAATCCCTCCCCAATATCTAGCATACTTTAACTCACTAATGGCACTAATAAGCCATTGGGGATTGGCTTCCTCTCCAGACATGTCCTGTTCCATACAAGTGCATAAATACCTGGATGTAATGAGCTCAAAGCTGGGAGCTGCGCTCTCCAAGAGATGAAAGTACAGCCGGCTGCTCATTAGCCCACAGGTCAACAACACTGCAGGCTAAAATTAATGTTAAAATACCCCCCACAAAAAAAAGACTTCTCCTGGCCTCTCTACCCCTCACATAACAAACTGCATAGTCTGCATATCTGTAATGAGATGCATAACAATGTGAGTATTCAAAACAAGGGATGAATTGTGAATTCTGTTTGTGGTAGTCTGAGGCAGCAGTGTAGTGGTGAGGAGCAGGGCTCATAACCAAAAGGTTGCCAGTTCGATTCCCTGCTGGGAGACTGCTGTTGTACCCTTGAGCAAGATACTTAACACACAATATCCTCAGTAAAACTCTAGTTGTATAAATGAATAAAGTTGTAAACCACCCTGGATTAGACTGTCTGCTAAATGACAATAATGTAATGTAAAACAGTCCCACGACTCCACAGACTTCTGATTTTTCCTTTCTCTGTTTTAGATGGTGTGTGATAACAGCTGAAAAGTAAGGCTTTTAAAAACACTGTAAAGGGGTGTTAAGCTTGGCACAGGAAGATGGGGGATCTCTTCTTGCGAGTCATTTTCAGTTAGAGTTTCCAGAACTACCAGGTAAGTCGAAGTCAGAGCTTGGAGCATTTGGACTGACTGTGCTTGGCCAGCGTGAACAGATACTGAACATTGCCTTACCATTCTGTCAAAAAATAGGGAGTATCAAGAGTTTGTGTTTAGACAGATGATTAGTATTGCATGGAGAAACAATGATCAAAGATCACCACATTCTCTGACCTGCTCCCAGCAGACTCTTTCCTATCTGCAGGTGATATGTATAGAATTGTCAGTAGTGCAGATGCACAGCACCCGGGAGAACATTAACCTCTGTTTCCATTTGGCATATAAGCCACAATCTATATAGTGCTCATTAAGGAACAGGGGTTCCGGGTTTGAATCAGCCGCCATTCACTGGAGAAAAGGACTGAACCTGAATGGCTCCTGTAAATACACAGCAATATGAATGAATAACGTGTAACATGCAAATGAACAAAGTGCAAAATTTAAGCTCTCTAAGTTGCCCTAGATGAGATCACCTGCCAAGGGAATGATAGAAACAGCTGTCTGATATTGCAGGGACTGGCAATTTCCACCCTTTATTTCATTATCTGTTCATTTATTTTTGTCATTATGATCCCTTAACAATATGTTCAGCTAGATGTTTTTTTTCATACTTCATTCAGAGAAAAATTGAATTGTACTCCACCTACAAGCCACCACAGTCAGGATGGGCCCCTGAGCTGGTTAATTGTATCTACAATGGTGAACCAATGAAATCACTCTTATAATTTAAACCTGAAATTTGGTTCAATCTCTGTGCCTGTTGTTTAAAAATGTTTAAAATGCTCCCCCAGTAGATCTCCAGTTGCTTTTAATGTTATGCCCATTGTAACAGTATTATAATACAGTACTTTCAAACATGTAAAGGTCATCTGGGGGGAAAAATGCAAAGTAGTGACTACTATCAATATACCATTTGTGCCCAGCAAGAACAAGGCAGGAAGAATAAAAACTAATGGCTGGCTTTGAAGAAAATTCAAAATTCAGTTCACCTTCAAAGCTCCACTCCCTTACTCTGGCATGAACCCCTATATCCACTGGTTTCTCTTGTCATCACTGGTGTTTGCCCCAGCTGTGAACCCCTACCTCCTGAACCCTCCAACACAGAATATTCCACTCCCACCCTGAAAGTCACTCTTTCTTCAAAGTATGCCTTATGAAACTTTCATAACACCTTAATTATTGCCGCATGAGTCTTCTTAACCACTGTTATTAGATCCTATAAATATTACGACCAGCATCACAACTGTATTTTGTACAGAACTGGAGACAGATGCTGTGCTGCTGGTGGCGTAATGCTTATCATGACATCATAACCGGTTGTGTTTGTTGTGTCATGTATATGTATAATTATGACAGGGTTATGATCATCATCATGTAGAGCTGTTGAAGGTGTTTTAAGAATGATTCAGAAAACCCATTTTAAGTGCCCCCCCTCCCTGTGTTGATTCTACCCTCCATAATAATAATAGTCATCGCCATAATCATCATCATCATCATCATCAATCATCATCATCATCAATATCAAGATGAAACTAAATTGTATTGTCAGATGATGATTTAATGTTTATTATGTTAATAAGTACACATCAGAAAGGTTGTCTCAGATGAATGAAAGATGGACTCGTAGCCAATTGGGTTAATTTACTGTGAATGGAAAAGCTTTCACGGTAAAGAGCACTTAGGCTCTAAAATCTAACAGACTGCTCCTATAGTTCATAATGTATCTTACCCAGACCATAAATCCACTCTTAAATCAAAGATATTCCTATCTGAGTGAACAAAAAAGGGGAATTTGCTCAGAATGTGATGTCATGTTGCAGGACAAATTGAAGGCAAAGTGCCACTTCCTCTCTGTGTCACTCTACTGCAGCCTCTTTGACCGAGAGCTCCCTCAAGAACGCTAAACACGTCCACTGTCATAATCCTCTCTCTGTCCCACACTGTCAGATAACAAGGACTGATCCCCTTTCTAATTGCTATTCTGTGAAGAGTTAGGTACAACCCCTGGGTATAAAATGTTTTTCTTTAAAAAGAAAAAGAAAAAAAATAAAATAAATAAAAAGCAAACACGCATGTACCTAATTGTAACATATATTCTAGAAAGCATGTAACTCATGAACACAGCGGAAGCCGTAACTGATAATGCAGCAACTGAATGCAGCACATTGAACAAATTTTTTAAATTATTATATTGTTATCATTATTATCGTTAGT
Source organism: Megalops atlanticus (assembly GCA_019176425.1). Taxonomy (NCBI): domain Eukaryota; kingdom Metazoa; phylum Chordata; class Actinopteri; order Elopiformes; family Megalopidae; genus Megalops; species Megalops atlanticus. The sequence continues at coordinate 29,237,994 of CM032891.1, forward strand.
AGTAGTAGTAACAGTAGCAGTCCCGTGTTTCTGTTAGCAATCACAGCAGAGAATTCAAAATAGGCTTCATTCACTCCTAATCACTTGTTTTCACTAGATCGTTAAAACTCTCAAATTGCCTGTCAGTCAGTCTGATGAATGTGCTTCTGTAGTACAGCTGACCGCAGGGAGACGGAATCCAAACTAAGGGCAAATTTAATTGAAAATGCAAAAAACACATCAGCACTTTCCATGAGAGAAAGACTTTCACCGAATAAAAAAAAAACCCACACATTTCTCATTTACTAATTGAGCAAAATTTAGTCAATGATTCTTCCCGACTCGCCTCAGAAAGATAGTCTCCTTTTAAATCAATAGGATTTAAAGCATCGTCATTCCCTCCTGTAGAAAAGCTACGCTGGAGAATAGGAATCAGCATTCTCAGAAATGAGCTCAGTCTTCCACCCCATGGAATGGAACACTCTGTGAATTTCAGCCCCCTACAACACTATGAAATGGACTATTCCACCTTTTTGGTTAAACGTTGGACCCCATCCATGAGGTGACTGAAGCCAATGTTAATAATGGGAGGTTATCTACTGTAAGCTAAGATTTGATGCTGACCCTGACATTTATAAAGTGCTGAGAAACAACACTGAGAATGAAAACAAGTTAAAATGACTAGTGTTAGTTTTAATTGGGCTCACTGTGGTCATCCCATGTCACTCATCAGGAAAGAGTAGGGGGTGGTTTCCAGCATCCAGGCCAGATTTCCCAGCCTGGCTGTCTATGATTCTAATTGGCTGAATAAATCCCGGCCTCAGCTGATGTGTGGTGAGTGTTCTGCTATGATGTGGCCCAGGTGGGCGCTATATATTAGTAGCATTCACCCCCCCAATGCATACACACACACACACACACACACACACACACACACACCAATGCAAACACACTCTCTCTCTATCTCTCTCACACACACACACACACGCACTAAAAACACATTAAGATCCATGAAAGGTGCTGGATCAGTACAACATTGTTATTAATCTAAGTAGCTGAAGCAGTAACATAAACACTAAATGGAGTGACTGTCTACAGCCAGGCATTGACCTGGCTCTGTGAACGTTCATTAATTCATGACTGTGTGACACTCAGAGTGTTGTGTAACAACATTAAAGCTAGACTGGTAGCTCCCTGTAATACTCCTTCATCACCCTGCACGATGTAGCTTTAAATAAAGAGGATCTGGGTGTCAAACAACACCTCACAAATGCACACAGACGCGAGCATTAACACAAGCCGGGAAGACCCTGACCTAACTACTCATTACGTACACAAAAATAGAGTTAGGGGAAACCACAGCCGGTGAGATGAAGATGTCCTAGGATTGTCACTCTAAAGCCTCTGCTGTGCGTGTAGTCTAATGAGCTGTCCCTTACATGCACTGTCGTTATATAGGGTAGAGGCCTGTGGGAGTGAGTGGGACACACAGACTGTGGTCACAGGTCTCGATGGCTCAGTGGAGAGATAGGTGGCTGTTTATGCACTAAAGACACACAACACACATGGCACATTCACATTACCAGAGTCATCATGAGCGAGACAGACGTAGAAAATAACTCCTCAGAAAAGTAAGGGGTATATATATATATATATATATATATATATATATATATATATATATATATATATATATATATATATATATATATATATATATATATATATATATATAAAAACACATCTGGAGGCAAATTGTGATAATAGTCAAAGACATTGAATCACTTGCAAACTCCATTTGGTTTTCCCCTTTTCAACCTCCAGTCTTACTGTTTTTCTTTTATTGAAAAGGGGAAGGAAACTGTAATGTAATAAATTCTTTTTAACACCATTTAATCACAGTTCTTTGTGTATTCTCTTATCATATGAGAAAAGTAGGAAATTAATGACATGCTTCTCTTAGTCAGGATATTATTTCATACATGAGGGAATTAAATGAATGCTTGACAAAGTTCAGTCTAAGGAAATATAATGAGAATTGGCATGGCTTAAAGCACAGCCGTAAAGATTTGTATCTTTACAGTTTCTTTTTCTTTCTTTCTTTCTTTCTTTCTTTCTTCCTTTCCGTCCCACTTTCTTTTTCTCTTTTCCTTCTTTCTTTTTGCCTGTAGAGAGATTATACAGATACACAGATAGAAAGAATGTGTTTGGTCACCATATTTTGTTATACAGAGCAGACCTTACAAATTGTTAACTGTACATACATCACCATAGCATTGGATTTGATTTATTGCAGTAAGTTACTTCCTTAAGTTCCAAGTCAGCTCTCAAGCTGTCATAATCAAATGCAGTCTATATCCACTTATGGTGAGATGGATCTGAAAATCTGAAAAAGTGTTAGAGTTTTGAATTTATAAATGATGTCAGAATTACTGCATTATTAGAGACACTTGACTTAAACTACATTGTTGGTCAAACATCTTTACTTTGTTTTCATACAGTATATGCCTGCCACTGCTGACATGGCCTGAACTGGTCAGATCTGCCTTCTGTTTTTCTGCCTTTTGTATCACTGCACAGTATGTGCATACATAATTTTTGTCTGAACAGGTTCAAATGGAATATGTTTCCGTGTTAACAGCAAAAATGAAAAAGCATCAAAAGAAACAAAAAAGAAATCAGCTTCTGACAGTCTCTGAACAGTAGTACCAGTAGTAAAACTAGAGCTCTGGGATATTTCTCACCTATTTAAGTGCATTTTTGCTCTGTAGAGAATTCAAAGTGATCAGGACTCATAATTTTCATTTCAATACCAAGTTAAGTCATTTCCTCCAATGGACATCATGTATTGCAATCACAGTTTACTGTCACTCAGACCTGCAGCAAATTTGGTTTGAGAAAACATACTCTTCCACAAAACATTAGCACCTAAGAAGAGTACTCTGAAACTGGTTCAATGTAATGGCAATGGAGCTGTGATCTCATGGGGAGGCCTGTGGTGGCCATTGAGAATTACAGCACCTTCCGTTTTGAAATGGTGATGTAACTGATTATTTTAAACAATCTCATTGTCTTTTTATGGATTCAGAACCCTGAAGGATATTCCTCTAGGGTCTTAGCCCAGAGGGTTAAAACCAGTTCATTATCCTGTCCTCATGTGTTATTATATGGATTTCATATATGTTACAGAAATGTGGACATGTTCTAAATCTTTATTGATGAAAGCAGGACGATCCAATAGCCCTACTGAAAAAAACAAGATAGCATCACATTTTGCTTAACAGACACTTTTATCCAGAAAGCGTTCCATTTCCTCTATTGATACAGAAGCTTATTTACCCAGGCAATTTGGCTACTATGCCACAGGGCAGAGCAGCAGGCTCCAACCTGGGAATAAAACTGGCAGCCTTTGGGTTACAAGCTCTGCTCCTTGCCACCACACTACACTGCTGACACTGCTGTGATGGTCTCCATCAGAACCTACTCCAGCAGTGTGCAGAGCACAGAACCTGATCCAGCAGTGTGCAGAGAACAGAACCTGATCCAGCAGTGTGCAGAGCACAGAACCTGATCCAGCAGTGTGCAGAGCACAGAACCTGATCCAGCAGTGTGCTCAGAACTGAACATAATCCCGTGGGGAACCCAGAACAGAACCTAATTTAGTGTTGTGCCCAGAACTGAACCTAATTTAGTGTTGTGCCCAGAACTGAACCTAATCCAACAGTGAGCCCGGCTTCCTCTTCACCCCTCAGTGCTGCAGCACCTCAAAATCGACCTTCGATAGTTTTCTTTTTTTGCCTTCCAGGAAAAGCAGAGCCGTAAAATGCATTCGGCACTTGAAGACATCCCCCTCGAAGGTCACGCTTTGATTTTTCCTGAGGGGCTGGAGTGATGGAACTAAGAGGGGCCGCCGTGATGTGTCTAAGTAATCTGTAACGCCACCACTGTCTCGCTGCCCGGGAGATAACAGGTACTTGATAATAAATGGTTTGTTTGATTGGAAATAGTCTGAGGAGCCTGGAACAGCGGCGTTCAGGTGTCAGAATGATGTCGATGAAATAAACAGATGACATTTATTTTCTAGAGAAGTGGTCTAGCCATACATATAATATAATAATAATAATAATAATAATAATAATAATAATAATAATAATAATAATAATAATAATAATAATCAACAGCTATTACTGTTCCTACTAGTAGTATTAACATTTTCATTATTATCTGAAGAGTTGTAATGTTTTCTTAAAGGTGAGCCATCTATGTACAGCATAAGGACATTAGCAGCATATGTGTTAATTTTAGCACCATTCTGGTGTGACTTTCCCCATTCTGTACAATATATCACATAACAAGCATCAGTACTTCTCTCACATGCAAATCACTCTACATCTGGCATAATGAGAGACCCATAGAATATTTCCCCATGTCACAGGAGCACTGATAAAAGGGAGTGCTTCAGAAGAGACAGAGACACGAGTCTATTACTATTAATATAATTCATCACAGAGTGGAAAAATAACTACAAGGCAAATTCATTTTAATGTTTTAATATCATATGTTAAATAACTCCCTCTCCTCCAAAAAAAAACCACACACTGTAACTTCAGCAATGTGGCTTCAAGTACAACTTCAATTAAATAGCTGCTGTCTGTGTACTATGCTGAAGACTACAGGGCCAGATTCAATACAAGAAGACTTAGGCTGTAGGACTGGACTTCCTCCGTGGGCCTGCAGAATTTGAAATGAACAAAAATACATTAAAAACAGCCTAAAAACCATCTGATAGACATTGTAACATGTACATTATGCATCTCTACATCAAAACTGACATTTGATTCCATGTGACATTTGAGTGTTATGTTATTGTACGTCTGTACGCTTCCCCGGACCCCAAGGTGCTGCGTTCTGGTGGGGAGAGCAGCTCTTGACCACTGCACCACCGCCACTGTCAGCACAATCCAGAGCACAGCTCCACCTCAGATCTTCACTTCCTGGCTGAATTCAGAGGTGGAGCTGAAGCTCTAATTGGCTGCCTCAATCTGAAGCTTCTGACTGATCGATAGGTTTCTCACTTGATGTGGGATGAAGTAGTGGGACGCAGACTGATCCACCTGTTCCAGCGGCCTCGAAAAGATGCCGGCCAAAGCTGCTGGCAGCGGGATTCACACGCCAATTAATGTCGCGCTTTCACTCTTGCCCGACCGCTGCATCCTGCCACGTGGTTTCTCGTGAAATTTGCAGGTGTGAACGGGGTAGCTGAAAGGTGTGCGACCGCTGCCCAAGAGGATCAGTGTTCGCGCTCGCCGACAGCAGTGTGTGTGATGGCATCCGTGTTGCATGGAGCGGAGGGCATTGCGCTGCATGATTACTTATTAAATGACTGAGGCATTGTGTCTGTTCCTCGCAGGAGCACAGACAGCCTATAAATAGTGGCTGTTTGACAGTGAGCGATGCTGTCAGAGCCTGAGAACATTTCATCCATGAGACATGGCGGCGGCATTCTGCGGCCCCGTTCCTGTGTCGCTGCCACGGTGAAATCCCATTGTTGGAAATGTTTGACACTTTGATGTGAAAGGCACTCAAGATAGTCTCAGCTGTTTTTTTTTTTCTTTCTCTCTAAATAAAACATAGATTTCAAAAAGGCGACCCCTGTTGTGATTTTTTTTTTTTTCCTCTGGCCGTGTTATTTTCTACCTAAGATTTATTTGAGTGACAGAATTAGTTTCATGGCCGCTGGAGTGGTGATGTGAATTTGCTGTAAGAGGTGAAATGAGCAGAGCTAAGAGGTGCTACATCCAGAGAGGGGAGAGGCTCTCCCAGCCCCCTTTATCAGCTCAGTGCCTCTCTTGTCAACAGAATCTCGGGGTGTCCCTGTGTCTTCTGCTACTCTTCTCTGGACAAGACAGAAAACAATAACCTTCAGGATGAAATATGTTTGCTAAATATGTTTACTTTTTTCTTAAAACAAAGAAAGAATCAACTTGCAAAGAAAGTTAAAAAAGAAAGGCGCCTGGAACGATCGCTTTGAGCCAATCAGGTGAAGGAAAATCAAGAATACAGCACAATTCAGTGCAATCCCATGATTCACTGCGAAACTGAGGACAGCTATACTGGTATGGCTGAAGACGCTAATGACCTCTGGCTGCTGTGCAGGTCAACCTGCAGGTGTGAGACACAGCAGGGAGGCATGACGTAGAGATTCAGCCACACCCACATGAACCCTAACCTTGCTGTGGAAACACTGGGTTCATCCAAAAGAGGGACTCCAGACTGCCTCTGATCATCACTGATCTATTTTTTCTACATAAAAGAAATTGTTTTTTTCTGCTTTAGCATGTTTAACAAATCCCACAAATGCCAAACCAGTCAGATTACAGCTGAGTTAGTGTCTTACACTTAATCAGTGGCTGAAGTATTTGGTATTCAATTCGAGTGATCATTGTGCTACACAGACATCCAATTAAATCAATGACTAACAGCGCGGCTATATCTTGCCGTCATTTTTTTTTCCACCGTCAGGAGCATTGACAATATATCTGCACTTTATTGGTGAGGGCTAAGCCCGCTTCAGATTCCCAATCTTATTTTTTCAAATAAATGATTCTGAAGAGAACGATCAATATTATTAACAAAGGCCTATGATGCAAGTCAGAGCATTCCCCAATGTAATCAATCATCTGCTCTCCAAAGAGCGTTGGGAGAAGCGTCACATTGTTCAACTCCCTGTATACAACCATTTGTGATTTTTTTTTTTATAATTGTTCTTTTTGATGCTTTGAGACCCAAGGTCATGAAAATTGTGTTAAGCTGACAGCTGTGAAATACATACATCCATTGCACATCTCCCTTGGCCATTTCATACAAATTACAGCGTCGATATGGTTTAACAGAGCAGATGCGATGCTTGTATTCCTTTTCTTAATGTGTATACTCATCGTGTGAGCGGTTCAGAGGCACAGTGGAGATAATGCCTCTGAAAACCCTGCTGGCCTCGTCAGCTGGAAAGGGGTGATGGAGAGGGTTTGTGTGTGTGTGTGTGTGTGTGTGTGTGTGTGTGTGTCTGTGCTTCAGTCACCAGAGAGAGATTATTCCTGTTTATTTTCAAGACCCCGTTATCCAGGCAGTATGCAAGCTCACTCTCTTATATTTTGTCCATTTACACAGCTGGATACTTACACAAGAAGAAGAAGGGCACACCAACAGTGCCCCAGCTGGAATCGAACCAGCAACCCTGAATTTGAAGCCTTGTTCCCTGGATTGATTCTGCATGCGGACCAAGTAAACATGAGGAGTGCTCAAGAGAAAGAAGTGTGCAGGGAACAGAGTGATCAACTCACAGTACAAGCACAGGGCAAATGGCAGACAGATATTTCTAGTCTCTTTCTGGAGGTAAAAACATGCAGTCTTCAAGGGTCATGTGATGGGAAGTAGCAAAGTACCCGCCTGAGAGGGCCTTTATTTGACATAATCACTCTTTTTGAATGTTTTGTACATTAAAACAGCAAGACAGTTTTAGTGAGGATCACTTATTTACAGTGAGCGAATCTCACAGGAAGAATATCTCTGTCTTTGTGTCCTTCGCTCTGAATCATTTTGTAGATGAACACTCTCATAGTGTCACAATGCTAACTGGCAAACTACTAAAGTCCAGAGTGAGCCACAGTCCCAAGTCAAGTATTCCTGGTGACATCACCTGTCTCAATTTGACAAGGCAGACATGCAACCATAATAAAATAATTGTTTTGACAAAATATTATATCCTGACTAAAAATTATGTTAAACAATATACATGCGGGTAATTACACATCACTATCTGTTACAGACTTACTGTATTATCAAAACGTGTTGAATACAAAAGCTGTATTTCTTGCTGGAATTGCTGGAAACAGTACATATATTTTTGTATTGCAGCTTACAGAATTGTGCTGTCATATAAAAAAAAACCCTCTGTTTTACAGTTCAGTCAGCATTAGATTGATTTTCAACACCAACAATAACAGGAGTGTGGCGAGGTCAGCTATAACAACACCATTCATCTGAGAGCTGGCTGGGCTCCATCATTTTTTTAGGAGAGTTCATTGACCTCCCGCGTAATCACGAGCTGGCTGTGGACTGCATGCATTTCAATGAAACACCTCACTTGTCTAAAGGGGTTAGGGGAGGTCAGAGGAGTAGCCCTGAAAGAGCTGTTTTATTCTGATTTGATTTGTTTTCTAAACCTGACATCCTCACTGCTGGCCAAAATGCCCACCAACCACAGCTCACCAGAAAACACCAAACAGCACAGCCTGTGGTCTGAGCAGCAAGGCGATGGACAGTCTCACTGTCTAGACTTTGTGATTCTAGCTACACCGCTTGAGTCATTTCCCACTGTCATCTGTCATCCACCTTTTCCTGGAGTCAGAGAACAATTTTAAAATTTTTCCTCAAATGACCTTGGCTTTTTTTGCATTCTGTCTGGATAATGCTCTCTGTCTAAGCATTTTGTGACACCAATTCTCTTTTGAAAATGTACTATAGCATATATATTTTGATTTGATTGATTGATTGAGCGATCGGTTGACTGCAAATACATCTCCTGTCTGTCAGTTTAGCACAGAGGCCATGAGGGAGGCACGAATCCACTAGAATTCTCATCAGTAAAGCTAACATCACAGTCACCCCCACCCGCTGCAGCCGGTGGAATCCCTCTCCACAATCACATGCTGTCAATATCAAGCCCCTGGGTTCCCCAGTCTGAGGAGCAGGAAAATAAGAGCTTTCTTCATTTCCAGTGAAGCACTGCGAGCCAAGACCATCAGCCGCAAAACTGCAGGTACAATCACCGCCTCACCTTCTTTGAAGCGCGCCCGAATCACATTCAGTGTCCCGAGCCGTTCTACCAAACTCTGACTGTAGGGGGGCTATGCAGAATAGATCATGGAGAAGATGATTAATGTGCATAAAGCAATGAGTCAATTAATGATTCATATTTTTTTATGAAAAAGGGGAGAATGCAGCAGATGATTAGGATGTGTCACGTTATATTAATTCATTTTTTTGTTTTGTTTTGTTTTCCCTTTCTTTCCTCAGGGTAATGATGCCGTCTTCTAGATGAACAAACTAATTATCACTTTCTGTGAGATTTCTCCCCACTGATCTATCTCGCCATCCAGCTGGTGTACGGAGAAATCACCTCACAGCTCATTAATCACAGGGAATAATTGAGAGGAGCATGTGAACAGTTATTTTTGTTGCATTTAGTCTGTTTCACTGCCTCGTCTAGCCTTCAGAGTTCTTGCTTTTTAATATTCAGAAGTTGCAGGTCTTTTTATGTTCATGAATCGCATTTTTTTTTTCTTGGATTACCTGCATTGTTTGTGACAGCGTTCTCTCTGTGCTGTGTGCAAATGAGCCGCGTTTGATGTTGTTTGGTTTATATGCTTATGAAATCAAAAGCGCATTTCTCATTAAAGTTTGTTCTGAATCTGTCAGGAGAGCGGAATTGAATCATTTTAGCCGCTGATGTGATTGTACCGAGCTTCAGACATTCCTCAAAGCTCAGTCATTTGCTGCACTGCTGCAAGAGTTTGTGGAGAAGTAGAACATACAACACAAGTCATTAAAGTTTAAATGTCGCAAAATTTTCCGTTTTTGGGGGACACATTATTTAAATAGTAACACCACACAGAAAAGAATGAAATTTTACAATACTAACTGATCTAAAAATGTGTTTTTTTCCATGAAAAGAAGTTCTTTCTTCACTCCTGTTGCTCTTTCCAGTGCTTCACACTTAGGTCAGAGATGACAGTAAAATTCAGGAAACTCTACAGCCATTTTCCTAAAATTGATGTTTTAACCAGGGATGTGTGTTGTGACCCATTGCATGTAGCTATCCATCTCCACACTAGGCAGGTCCATTTTGCCCAAGTAAAGATTTTACATTCACACACCTATTCCTCTCAGTATTGTCCAGGTTTCACAACTCTATAACCAGGTTTCATTTAGAGATATCACCAATGAGTGATTGTTGTAAATAATATAAAAAGTAAAAAAAAAAAAAAAAATCAGATGATCACTTTCACTGGAATATTTTGCACATAAAGTCAGTTCCACAATATAGTTTATTGAGACTTGGAGACAGCACATGGAGATCGGCCTCAAAACCATGGGAACACATGGCAAATGCTTACATCTGTAGGAGACCGCAAGGTGTTGCATTGTGAAATTACAGGATAAGGCAGGAAAACAGGGGAGCCTGAACCAAGCAAAACATTTTTGCTAAACATCATCCCTTGAGTCCCCCCTGAGACACTGTACATTGATTCAGCCCGAGCTCCCCCCCCAGTTGCATTTGCATAGAGTGCAATGTGAAGTTGAGTCACATAGTTAACATGGTCTAATGAATCCCATGAGCTCATCCGCGCTCAAATGAATGTCAACTTTCCCACAGATTTAAATGCATTACTAAGCATTACGCATCCACTATCTGTACTTCAGCCAACAGTTATTTAGGTGAAGGTACTGATTTGCATTTCACACTTTAATGCACTGTTTATCCTCTATTAAAAAGCTCAGTTAGGCCAGCACAAAACTTTGCTGGAAATACACTGCAAAGCCACAATGCATCACAGTGTTATATACATCACAGAGTAGCGTACTGCAGTCTTATTACAGCATTGTGAGCCACAGTTGTGTGTATTGTGAATGTCAGCTTTGTGTGTAACAACAATGTGCATTGCAGTGTGGTTGCAGAATGATTGCCGGTATAATTCTGGCACACTGTTTTGTAAATAACTGACAATAAAATCACAACAGATGAATGACGCTTAGATACAGTTAATTGTCAGAGAGAGTGGAAGGGATTCAGGAAGAGCTCAGGCATGCAACGGGACAGACTTGTGAGAGAGGACAGGTAGAAACAGGGAGCTGCAGGTGGCTGGTAGAATGTTGTGGCTAGGCTGTGGAATATGACCAGGGTATTAAAATATGATAGCGCTTGCAGCAGAAGTTATCATTTGCTATTTTCTTTGCCTTTGGGATATTGTTTATCTGAATAAAGCAGGCCCACCTTTGGCGATGACACTGGAATGCTACAGGCTTTAGTTTCACGAATTCAGTGCTACCTAAGCGTGACTGAATGAGAAGCGGAGGATCTTTATCTCTTCCTGGGAATGTGCTGTTGTAATGTGGCCTTGTTACAATGTGCTGATGTAAGCACAGAAAATTAACATCATGATGTCCAGACAACCAAAGATACCGGCACAACAGTCAAATGGAAAGTCATTTTTTTCTCTGGAGGGGGGAGTGGAGGGGTCAAAAATGCCTTTATGTAGTTGAAAGAAGAGTGAGAGCAGTGAATGAGAGTGTTTTTTTTTTCCAAGTGAGAGGCATTCATTTGCTGTACTCTTTCTTTGGGACCTTTCAATTATTTTTCACCTTGAAACTCATTAATTCATGACCACTTGTGTGTGCTTCGAAAATATAGCTATAATCAGCTATAAACTTCCACCAGCCAGTTTTCTCAGTGCTACGAGGAAGAATGTCAGAGCTCTATAATCTTATGTCATACTCCATCTTGAGGAAATGTCTTACAGAAATTAGAGTTGCTTTTTTTGAGAAAGGTCACATTGCCAACAGTGAGTGTAATATTTGGGAGATGGACTTATAAATAAACAGGTTGTTAATGGACATCATGGAGTCAATTTAGGCATTTAGGCAATTTAATAGTGCATCTTTCAAATAAGAAATTAAAATTACATTGGCTAATTAAGTCAAATTAAAGTGTTAAACAGTTCAGGGTGCAAACCCAACATATTTATTAAAGTAAATGCAAGTAAGCCTGAGCATTGCCGGACTCATCACATCACTTAACATCACTTAACATAATCAACCATTTGGAACATATCATTATAGTGCTGTCAAATGATCTGAAAAGTTGGCCTCTGTTCTCAAAATGTCGAGGTGACAATTGTGTCATGTTATGTCAAGGTGATATTGTGTCCTTGAACATAGGCCAGAAATAATTTTTTTACAAGAAAAGCCATGATGAATAGGTGAAAACCTCATTAGAAACTGATATGGTGCAGACATTTGTATATTCAAATATACATACCCATATAAAGCACAGCATGATGTGATGTGTTTCTTGTGAGGGTTTTGGAATGACAGGACGGGAACAACAGCACAGCGCAAATCACAGGCGAGCGACACGGCGTACACAAAGCATAAAATAACCACGTCTGCTCCAGCTTCCCTCTGGGGGGGCCCACTGAACAAGAGCAGCGCGCCCGGCAACACACTCCTCTTCCTGGGAGGCCTCTCAGTACCTTCCTTTCAGCTCCTCCAGCAAACTTTTGTCTTTGCCTGCATTTCAAAGCAGCTGAAGTCTGCACAGTGTTTGCTGCCAGAACTCATTGTGCGAGTTTCGCCGCAAGGATATTTACTTGTTAATGAAACGTCTCCTCGACTAGCACATAGCGGATATTTATTTTATTCAAATATCTGATGCTAGTGTATGTCATTTTAATTGATTAATTCTATCACCAGCACATAATGTGCATGTGTATGTAATTAGCATGTAATAAGGTATATATAACTGCTTAAATGTGTACTTCATCATCTTTTGAAAAAATTGTATATGCATGCCCTACTTGTGACACTACTGTATTTTACACTTTGTATTCTTAACTCATTTGTGCAAAATTTGTGATTAAATTGTCTGATTGGTCGCTGCTTTCAGTTGCCTCAAAACTGCTTGTGCAGGTGTGTTGCAGATATGTCCCAATTGAAATCCACTTTGAATCCAAAAGATGTGTTGTGTGCACCACAAGAAAATACAAATGAGTTTTGGATGCAAACATTTTTGGTTCTTTGATACATTGTTGTGTCAAGAACCTGAGAAAAAATGGCGTACACATTTGTTTGAATGTCTTTGCCTGTATTAAATCTAACTGGGAAACAGCCATAAGTTTGATCATCAGTCCATTGGCTGCTTGAATTCGATAAGATTCTCCATGTCTGTTAACAGATGTCAGTTCACTTAGGCAGGCTGCTTGAGAGACTGGCCCTTATTCTCCAATATTTGGACTTTACCTTTCATAATTGTGACCACATTGGTGTGGGCCATTTGAAATGTTGGCACAATTTCAGCATTTGAATTGCAGCTGACAATGTGTGTACTTGCACACGCATGACATTTTTGTATGTAAATTTGGCATCTGTCTCCGTCTCCTTTGCTAAAACGTTGCACAGTGCAGCTACTTTACACACAGCTTGTGCGTGTTGTACTGTATGTGCAAACAGCACAAGGACCGTGATGGGATACTTGAGGGGAAGAAAAAAGAGCGTAGAGCGCAGGAAGAGACGGAGCCGCCCGCTCGGAGTTCGGCTGTGAAAAATGGGAGCCGACAGCGTCCTGCAGAAAAGTGCTGCCCTGACAGAGGAAGGAGCAATCCCACGATACTGTTCCTGTCACACAGAATGCAGGCGGATTAACAGCACAGGCCACGTCCACAAAGCCTCTTACCCAGGGCGTGAAATGACCGCATCCTTTTCCTGCTGGAGAGAGAGACAGCATGGAAAGGCAAACTTATTTATTACCTCAACTCCAGTGTTTATTACCTTAACTCCAGGGTCTATTACCTTAACTCCAGTGTTTATTACTGTAACTAGGGTTATTGTACAGTAACCTGGGTTTACCATGAGCCCGGATGTTAAATGTGGTGGACCACCCTTAATCATTATGACAGTCTTTACTTGCAGTGATTGACGCGGTCATGCAGATATCATTTACTGAATTACTGTGCATGCAGTGAATGTCATGCCCTTGTTGTACAATGATAATGTCTGATCTTTTGTGTTAGATTTTGTCTTATGTGTGAACTTAATCTTAACAGCAACCTGAGCACAGCATATTTGTTCTTAACTAGAGTAATTGAGTTGAGATGTTACAACAGGTTGTTTCTTGCTAAACATTTCCTCGAATTTGGGGAGTGCTGAACTTATCATATTGTGAAGGAAAGAGAGAAAGGGAGATTCCTGCTTTATGCTGGAGTTATGAAGAAAGTAAAACTATGTTTAGGCTGAACCACAGCCCGGGAATCTCTGCGCTGTAAACAGAGGAAAGAAACAAAAAAAGAAAACAAAAAAAAAACAAGAAAACAAGTCAACAGTAATTGACTTGAGACAGAATAACCCCCTCCTCTTTCGTGCAGCCAGAGTGCAGCTCTGATTTAACAGAGCTTCTAAATGTCAAAATAGAGAGTCAGTGATTTGCTTTGCAGTCTTAAAATAACAGGAGCAGATTGTGCTGACAGGCATGACTGTGGAGCTGGGGTTGGGAGGGAGGCCAAGCATGTAACTGCATACCGCAGACATCTTCCCACACCACCGACCTCTAACAGAGACGCTCTCTCTCTTTCTCTCTCTCTGTCTCTCTCTCTCTCTCTTTCTCTCTTTTTATTTCTCTCTCTCCCCATTCTCTGTCCCTCCATTTCTCTCTCTCTCTCTCTCTCTCTCTCTCTCTCCTCCTGTCTCTCTCTCTCTCTGTCCATCTCACATATCTCTCCATTTCTCTGTATTTCTATCTCTCTCCATCTCTCCATTTTTTCTCTCTGGCTCTTACTGTCTTTCTCTCTACCTCCCCACTTTTTTCTCTCTGTCTCTTTTCTCACTCTCTGTCTTCTCTCTATTTCTATCCTGCCTATTCAGTTTTCCACACATCTGTCTCTATCAACCTTCCTCTCACTGTATCATCCTTTTTTTTTCTCTCTCTCTCTCTCTCTCTCTCTCTCAGTCTGTTGTCTGCCTGCCTTTCTATTCTACAGTACTGATGATTGTTTGTCAATCTTTCTCTCTTTCACTCGATCCACTGCACGTCTACGCATCTCTTTCCTTCTCTTTTGCTCTCTGCACTCTGCTCTGGCCAGTGGGCCTAGCTCCTTGCGGCCTCGTTTGACTGGACGAGTTCTGACAGCTCTGGACATCAGCAGTGGTGAATCTCCTCCATGCCCAGGGTTACTGCCACTCCAGTCTTGGGGCTGTCAAGGTCCCTGCACCACCCCTTCAACAGCAGTCCATAAGCAGCGGGGTGAACAGCTTCTGTTCCTCAGTAATGAGAGGTGGTGCATATAGATTTCTCCAAAAAATCTTTATGCATACAAAAATGTTAAGCAACTCATATTTACTAAACACACACACACACATTCATCCAAAATAAAAGACCTACCATTAAAATTATTGACAAAAAAATTAAAAGCTTACTCTCTCAAATTTTGTCTCAAAAACTGAACATGCACTATTACAGTGCAATGGTAATCCATGTGTCCTGAATTGTCCATTATGCATTTTATTCTTTTATCCTTCTTGGATAATTGAATGTATATAACATTCATAACATACACATATGCATACATACACTTCACATACATACAATAGTCTTGTAATACATTCATAGCCTTGCCATAAATGAAGCTGTTTTGCTGGGGAATGTCTGAAAAGAACTAAAGCACTTCAGTCAAGGCAAACAGCCAGAAGATGGCTCAAATGGAGCTTTTTAATAATCATTTATCATTAAGAGCTTAACCACTGTGTGCAATCTTTTCATTAAAAACACAGAATGTGCTTAAATTGGATCTTCACGAGGTTGCAGTCTTTAATGGGCTCCACTGATAAACATTTGAATAGCAAACAGACGTACAATTGCAGGCGATGCCAATGGAGCCGTGAATAATGATGTTGGGTATACGCATAAGCATCTACTCCATTAATGACATTACTGCTCATTATGTATGATGCAGAGTTCCTATGGGCAGTAAAAATAACCACGGGCATGCTCAGGTGTCCAGGTGGATTTTTCTGTGGTACTAGTGTGTGGTGTAGTGGTAAGGAGCAGGGCTTATAACTGAAAAGGTTGCAGGTTCGACTCTCCGCTGGGGTACTGCTGCTCTACCCTTGGGCAAGGTACTGAAGCCAGATTTGTAAAACATGTGACCTATGTAGCTCTGGAGCCAACAGCTAAATGAAAACAATGTAATGTAGTGTGGTACAGTGGTTATAATACAACATTTGTAAGGTTTCAGGATCTCCTTAAGGTGGGATATGTATTAAACAGACATTATACATTCTTATCCTTCATATGCACATATAATGTATAAGAATTATACAATATAATTAATATAATATATAATTATGATTATTAATAATAATTATAATTATTAGACATTATATATGTGTGTGATGAGAGAGAGATAGAAAGAGAGAGAAAGAGAGGGAGGGACAAAGAGAGAGAGAATATGCAGCCATGTAGAGTTATGGTGTTTCTCAAAAGACAACTGTATACATTGATCCAAATGGCAGCTTTGATTGCAAGTCCAAATGCCAATCAACCCATATAAGATGAGTTCTGCAGTGACTCACCTTTCTGGCCACGCAAGCTCCACCCCTCTGACCTCTCTACCAATGGGAACCTATGCAACCTGCACAATCCTGTCTCTGAGCTTAGGACAATACTTTGAACTTTGAGACCATTTCCGCATCAAAGTGCAAATGGACATAAAATGTTTCAGTGTAAAGACAGCTACTGTGGTCCTCTGAAATCCTGTAGGACCTCAGGTGTCTGTGTAAGGGTGCCTAGGAGGAACAGCATTACCCATAATGCTTACAGTCCCTGTACGTGTTCCTGTAAGCGAGGTAACCGAATAAACAGTAATTCTGGTCTGAGCAGATCGGGTTACAGAGGTGCACAGAGATTTGCTGTCAAACCTTTGATGAAAGACAGATTTTGGCTGGGAATTTTTGAGCTGTTTTCAGGGCTTTGATTCTGAATTCTTCAGATGAAAGGAAAATACCATCATTCATCACATGTGTGTGAAATGCCATCAAATGGCAGCAAAAGCCCCTTAGAAGACCTTTCATTTCCCGGCTGTTACGTAATCTGAGATGAATGGAGGGGCACAAAGATCAGGCACAGCCACTGATGAGGAGGCTAATTAAGCATTGCATTATGGGACATCTTGAGCAAGACTGTAGCAATTTATGACATGGGCAAATAATTTCCTTTTTTTTTCAATCCATACTCAAACCGAAGCAGCTGAAGGGATCACTGTGCGTTTATCCATGTGGATATGAGCACATCAGCCTGGTCTGAGCCTGTGAAAGATGTTACCCATCGCTGCCTGTGTGCCTTCATTTTTCTATATTATTGTGCTGTATTTCCCCTTGTGTGGACCAGCCCTGA
This sequence comes from Megalops atlanticus, assembly GCA_019176425.1. Taxonomy (NCBI): domain Eukaryota; kingdom Metazoa; phylum Chordata; class Actinopteri; order Elopiformes; family Megalopidae; genus Megalops; species Megalops atlanticus. Next base: position 29,255,194 of record CM032891.1, read on the forward strand.
AACCATTCACCATCCATACATTTTGTTTTGTGCATATTTATGTGTGTGTGTGTGTGTGTGTGTGTGTACGTGTGTTTACGTTATTTTACATGTATTCCAAGTAAACATAGTTTGTGGCTTATCCAATATTCTTTGCAGTCTATACACCCAAGTTACCTTAAGCAATGTACAAAATCACTCCCCTGTCTAATGACATGACTGTATCGAGCAGAATGATCAGTGGAGTGGGATGTGTTGGAGATGTTTTCCTCTCTCTCTCACTCTTTTCTGTACCCAGCAAAGCATCCTTTAATCATTTGCACTTTGTACAACATCGCCTAATGGGTCCCAGGAGGTTTAATGGCGGGCATGTTTTTCAGATGTTCTCTTCAGACAGGGAGGGAGATGGACGTTTAATACGAAATTTGTTCCTCAGAGCAGTTTAGCTGTAAGGCTGCTGCAGACAGCAGAGTGACAGCAGAGTGGGGCTGATTGCTGTTGTTGTGTTACATACGCTGCACGGCCAATCGTTCGGCTGATTCATGACGCCTATCTGCCCTTTCAGCTTCGGAATCAAAGCAGGCGGCCGCAGCCCTGCATGTACCCACGGCTTCTCTAATGACTGATGCTACACACTGCAACAAAGTTTCCAAACGATATGGAGCTTCATTTCCGTCAAACTTGCGGTGCGGTTTATTGCAGCTCTGTGTCTGGGCACATGCGTGTAGATTGCAGCGATCATGCAGAATTATTTATTTCGGCTTCTCGGCGGTGCCACTCTTCGCTGTGCGTGACCGTAGATCTCTGAAGTCACACGACAGCAGCGTGAACAAGGACACCTGAATTATTAAAGCTCAAAGATGGGCTTTTGAAATGTCATCTATTTTCGTCTTCTTCTGTGCTGCACGGTTCTAAACTAAAATAAAACTTTATATAAATAAATATATACATAAAACAGAAGCATAATGACTATTTTGTCAAAAAAAGAGCAGGAAATTTCACTTTCAAAGTAGCTCTCGTTTTGGCATTATTCTGTGGAACACAGAAAGATAACGCAATTGAGTGCGGGAGTGGATTAATAAGTAATTCACAGATTCTTTTGAATCTTTTATGTGTCATGCATTGGCTCAGCTGTATAAGGGAAATGTAAGAAGTGCCACAATAAAATGAAGAACAACGGCAATACAGTATCATATGTATACATCACACGCTACACTGTATACAGTATTATATGTATACATTACACACTATACTGTAAACAGTATTATATCTATGCATTACACAATGTACTCTATACAAAATAATATATTACACATTATAGTCTTTTATGTATAGGAAGCAGTGTCATTTTGTTTCAATTTATTTATGAAAATGTATGCGAAATGTAGGTCTTAATTATTAGATTACATTTCCATTTTGTCATTTAGCAGATGCTCTTATCCAGAGGAATCTACAAGAGAAGAGAATAAAGTGCATCTAATACATTATCCCTGGCGTTTGAATGTGGGTTATAGTTTCTCTACCAATTACTTCAGAATATGATGAACTATCCACCATGTTTGTCCTTTGAGGATAAAAGGTAATTGCGCTTTCCTGTTGGAGAGACATTTGGTGTTGTGACATTTTGAAAATAGGATAGCAGCTGGTACCTGTGAGCGCATGCTACTCCCTAAGGTGGCAGGTATCAAATCACTGCAGCCAATCGCAACAGTCACTACAATCAATCACAGAATTCACTGCAGCCAATCACAGCAAACACTGCAGCCAATCACAGCAATCACTGCAGCCAATCACAGAATTCACTGCAGCCAATCACAGCAGTCACTGCAGCCAATCACAGCAAACACTGCAGCCAATCACCGCAGTCACTGCAGCCAAGCAAAAATTGTAAAGTGAGAAGGAGAGCCTCCACCTATCCCTCGAAAATAAGTGTTAATTGTGTTCACCTGTTTTAATTTGTATGAGAACCAGCCTATTGGCTAACAAGCAAAACCTGACTAATTGAAGCCTGATTAAGTACAGGTGTGGCAGGAGAGCAGGAGAGAGCCTAATTTTGTCCTTGCTGTTGGTTAGCATAGATTGGTTTCTTTGTTTGGATTTTAAAATGAGTTATTGTTTCTTTTAGTATTCACTCTTTTTGGCTAGTTTTAGTTGAAGTGTTGGCCAGCTTCTCTACACCAACATGACCCACATTGTTCACCTGAGTGGATGAATGGATGGCCTTTTGAGTCAACTCATTTTGTGGCCATAGTTCTACTGCATGATAACTGTACATCTCAAATATGTCTTTCATGCTACCGTTGTCAAGAAGAGGGGTTTAGTAAACACTTATCCAGAGAGATGTAAATTAAATGGTTTTGTTTTCACATATTGTCCATGTATGCAGCTGACTATTTTCAGAGGCAATTCAGGTGAAGGACCTTGCCAAAGGATACAGCAGCAGGGTCTCACCTGGGAATCAAAACAGCAAGCTTTGTGTTATGTGTCCTGCTGTGTGGCTTTTTCCCATGGAGTCTGCATGTTATTTCACACACTTGTCTGATTTTCACTGTATGACCAAACGTTGTGTGTGAAAGGCATCACATGAACCTTCACTAAGAGCTGCTGTCAGATCTGCAGAAAAGACCTGAAACACCAGCTTGCCAGTTAACTGCCTTTCGGTTTAACAGTGCTGCCTAATCCAACAAAATAAACACATAATTAAACATATAACTTTAAAGACAAAAGTGCATGTGTATATAATTTATATGAGAATTATGTGAGTGAAACGATAGTTTCCTTTATGATCCCCTCCATCAGGGACTTTTAAAAAGTCTGCTGTTAATATGCAGCTTAATGTCTGATCATTTTCACTGTGGGGCCTCTGATAATTGACCGTTTTTTGTAGTGCTAATGAGAAATGTCAAATATTTGCACTAAACTGTGCTTTTTCAGGGGATGCTCTGCCTTGATGCTGTGCTAGTGAGTTATAACTCAAGAGCCGCGAGAAACGTTCTGTGAAGTTACATCTCTCATGCACACACATACTCAGTCGCGCAAATAAAAATACACACAGTGGACTGGATTAATCTAAGGGGGCTCTCCACAAAGGTCGAATACAGCTACATTCTGAATAATCAACAGATCAAATTTATTTAACAGGTTTGTTTAATCTTAGAGCATGGAAGGCTTAGTGTCTATGTTTAGTATCATTTCAGTATAGTATGCTGTGATTTAGAGGTCAAATTGCCCTTCCAAATTACTGCATTTTAGACAATCAGTTCTGATGTGAGGTGTTATAGCTATAAAATGTGTAAAAGCTGTTTTCATTGCAAGTAGAACCAAAAGAATCCCCGGATTGCAACCCCTCCTCAGTGCCACAGATATCTAATATAGAGTAGAAAAGAAGAAGCACAGTCATAAATACAAATGCTAATGTTTCTTTCTGAAAACTTTGTCTCTGCATACCTGTATCTCTGGAACACTGCATGCACACCTGCATACAACTGCATTCCTTTCTGAACACCTGAATTGTTGTCAGCACAACTATCTGCACAAATTCTGAGTGGGTTCATTGAACCTGCACCTAATGCTGTTAAAGGAGAATGTAGAAAACTGTTTAATCTTTGGCTGTTTTGTACCTTTAAAATGTCACTGTGAATATTTTATGAAATAGCACGTTGCAGAATTCTGGAGGATGTCATTAAAAATCACAGGCTGGCAGCTAATCTAAGGAGCAGCCAGGGTTACGGAGGATTGAAATGCAAAGCTGCAATTGACTGCATGTTGAATCTTTGAATGAGGAATGGCTTGTCTGTTTGGCATTGGATTAATTACAACAATGTGGAGATTTATTTATGCTGTAGAGACGCGGCAGACAACTATTTTCCAAGCTCCCTTCAGTTTCCAGGCACTTTAATATTCATGGCTAAGTCCCTCCAAAAGACAGCTGAGTCTGCGAGGGTTTAGTGAGGTTTAAGTAGCAATAAGCAAGAGGGAGACAGACTAATTCCAACTGCTGTGCGTGTAATTATTTGCCATATATCCTGTCCAGAATCTTTGAAGCAATATATAAAATATGCTTCTGAGAAAAAAGTGGGATTTCTAAAATACAAAATCTATATTGTTTGTCATCAGTCTTATTGATTTTATTTCTGTTTGTAGAAGTGCATTTCAGTGTAGGGTTAAATGTCTCAAGGCGATTTTGTCAGGATTGTGTTGTTTTGCCAGCACGGTGCTTGAGTCTGATTAGAAGGGGGGCGATGCATTGTTTAAAACCTGTCCCACGCTTTCTTTTGCGTGCGCGTCGGTATCAATCACTGCAATCAGTTCAGCCGGAGCTGGAGAGAACTGAGTGCCGAGGGGGCGGGGCTTCTACCGCGGGTACAGCGGCCAATCCCAGCGCTCGCTTCTCTGCGTCGTTTTCTTCCTTTCTGTTTGTTTTTTGTTTCCTCCGTACAGGTTTATGACAGTGAGGGGGACACCGTCGCCTGTGTGAACGCGCACCGAGCCGTTTCGTAGAAACCCCCGGTAATCGACAGCGACCGACTCCAGCGCTCACTCCCTCCTAATGAAGCGATGCGCGGAATTTAATGACACGCCGCGCTGGCGGGGTCTAACAGCGGCTCGCTGCCTCCGAAGGCGGCCGCCGGGGGCCGGGGGAATCAATTAGGGAGACGCAATAACAAACTGGCGCGGTCGCACGCAAGACGCGCTAACGACCGTGGAGGAATGCTAGTCTAAGTGATACCGTTTGAATTCCCATCTCCTGTCCTGCTCAGCTCTCAGTATAGAGGCCTATATAGTGATGCAATTTCCACTTCATGTGTAAAGGGTACCAAGAATATGTAAAATCTGTATTTTACATATTAGTTATTAGTCAGTATGCCTTTAATTGGGGCCTAGCATTCATTTATCCTCTCTGGGGGAAGACAAAGTCACTGCATAATGTAGGATAATCTCAGGTGGATGATACACAGGAGTAGTGTTCAGTTAGATACAGTGCACATGCACCAAGCAAAAACCAAGCACATGACCCCTGCACATCAGACTGAAATGATTAGTCGGTGTGTTTGTGTATTTCACTTACAGAAACGGGTTCTCAGCAGAGTTGATTTGTGAGCTGTTACATTAACAATGTTACTTTTATTTTTATTTTTTATTTTCCTGCTTTGTATTAGTGTTTTCTTAAAAACTGTAACTATATCTATGGGTAATGGGTGCCATGTGGGGGGATCGGGAGAGGGGTGGGATGGGGTGTGGCAGAAATTTGTTCCTAATGTCTGCTGTATTTTTTACACTGTCATCTCTTTGAAAACAATAAAAATTTGATCACAAAAAAGAAGCGGGTTCTCAGAATGCATGACAAATTTCATTGCATTTACGTAACGCATTTTTCATCTCCTTTCAGACTTCAAAGCGTTTGGGTGACGTGGTTGAGGGTGGCACCTACACACTTCCCTGTGCTCCCCAGTCAGATCCCTGGGTAAGCACTGCCCAAGCACAGCCCTGTGGCTTCGGCCATTGGGCAGACAAAAGCTACGGTGCGGTATGGCCGCTGCAAAGCACAGCCCTCACCTGTAGAAGTGTCACTGAAAATCGAGGTCAAACAGTGGAGCCGTTTGTCTGATCCAAACGAGAATGCTGAAAGTGTCAACATGATTTCACACGGCAGAAATGAGAAGGACCACGTGGCAGGAGAGCAAACAGGCAGCCAGTGCAACCCAAATGCTTTGAAACATTTCAGAGCAGTTCATATAGAGTGCGTTCTTTAAAGTTCTGTTATAAAGTAGGGTAAGTGACTGTTTGATCAGCTGAAGTGCTGCTGAGTTTTCTGCAGAGTAAACAGGGGTTGTGCTGTATCTGCTCATGTGTATCCACAGGCATAAAAAAAGTCTTTTCTTTTGCTGAACTTCAAAGCAAAACTGCCGTGGCAACTTAGGATGTGAAATGAGCCAGACTAGCCAGCCTCCATCTTTAACTTAACGCTTCTGGGAAAAGAAGTTCACACACCTGAGGGAGATACTGACTAACAAGGGATGTAATATGTGTGAACTTGGTAGATTTGCTAGCTTTTTTTAAAATACACTTTTTATTTTATAGTTGTAACATGTTTTAGCTATAATAATAATGTTGCTTGTTATTTTCTCTAATTTTCTCACTGATTGTAAGTTCCCCGGTAACTAGGTTAGCTAATTTCTGATAGGCTGGAATGCAAGCTGTGTTTATGTCTCACCACCAGTAATACAGAATATTGGCTACAATTTATATTGTACTTGTACTTTTACAGTATACTGTTCTACACACAAGGGATGGATGATTGGAATCATCATACCAAGAAAGGCACAAACCACCATTTGGAAACGTAATCAAATGACTTTAGAACATGGTTTATTTAAATGAAAGTAAATAATTTGTGGAAAAGCAAAATAAATCATTTGTATGTATTAATATTGTATGTTAGTTGAAAATGTGTACAGTGGCCCTTTAAGAACCTTTAACTTTAAATGTTGAACTTTCAGTTATAATGTCATTTGAAAACTTCTGTAACATTGCCGGTTAGCGGTCTGCATTACCCTGAAATTGAACCGTAATACAAAACTCAATAAATACAATATCGCCTGCGGCGCACATCAGATTGCAGATTAAACGTGATAGTGGGAAGGCAGGTCTGAGTAGCTACAGAACCACCACTGTGCCGGCATCACTGCCGGTCAACTGAACATCTTAAATAATGAGCCCCTGCCCCAACCACCAAAAACACACACACACACACACACACACACACAAACACGCACAAACACACACACATACACGAACACTCACTCTCTCTCTCTCACACACACACACACACACACACGCACAAACACACACACATACACATACACAAACACACACTCTCTCTCTCACACACACACACACACACACACACACACACACACCTCATTGCAGTTATTATTCGTGAAGATATTCATATTTCACAGGGAAATGTAAAAGGTCCGGACAGACAGGCAGTGTGCTTCTCCACAGGCTGATACAGGCTCCATGCCATCATAGATGCCCCTCGGCAGTCCATATATCAGCCAATCAGTGCAGCTGTGGAGCCACACGCATCACATGGGGAAGGATGGAGTGATTGGCATGGACTAGCGTGTGTGCGTGTGTGTGTGTGTGCGTGTGTGTGTGTGTGTGTGTGTGTGCGCGCTTGTGTCTCTGTGTATGTGCGCACAAGGCTGTGTGGCATTCAAGAGAAAACAAATGCAGTGATGTCTTTTCTCCTTCATTATTGAAATTTTTGTCATGTTCATATGGAGGAGGTGGCGTTAATTATACTGCAGAAGGCAGATGCTGAGGACGAAGGTGATGAGTCAGATTATGATGACGATGATGATGGTGATGATGATGGTGATAATCATGATGATAACTATGACGATAATGATGATGATGATGATGATGATGGTGAGGAAAATGAGGACCAAGACAGACAAAAAACAAAATTTTACTTCAGGTCAGCTCCACCGGCTCTGATCAAATTGCATTAAGTTAAGCGTAAAATGAATGTTTAATAACACCGGGGTCAGCACAGACTTCAGAGAAACATTAAATTACATATTCATTTGAGTGAGGCAATCTCCTAATGCAGAGGCTGAAAGCCCAGCCTGGCTTGGACCCCTGACAACAGGAAATGCGGGCAGGTTTTCCCCTGTGTATTTCCTGTGGCAGATTTATATACTGATACTGAATCTGAATAAACGGCAGTCCCGCCCTTCAGCTCAGATTAATAACACTGTCCTCCGTTACCTCTGCCAGACCAGAGCTCCACTGCAGGGAATAGCCTCTCTCAGGCCTCATTACGAGGGGTCTGGGATCACATTACATTATTTATCTGCTCAGCAGATGCCTACATCCCAGGAGACCAGCAGTGCTCACTTTTTTTTTTTTTTTTTTTTTTTTTTTTAACATATGACCCATTAATACAGCCAGACATCTATCTGAAGCAGTTCAGATTAAACACTTTCTTCAAAGATAGGGGCAGAGCTCCACCCTGGAGTTGAACCCGTAACCCTCACACCCTAACTAGCTCAGTTACTGGGCCAGAGTGTCACGCTCATAGCGGCTGTGTTCGCTTTGCCAGGCGGACAGCAGCAGGGGTGTATTGTGCCTCATTAGTGGCCTGGTACTGAGGTGTCTCTGTGGGCTCTGAAAGCTGTAGCGCGGGGGTCAGGAGTTAAAGGGGCCACACTCTCACATGGAGGTGTGTGGCAACCTTTAACTGCAGGTGGAGGCAAAAAAAGAAAATAAAACTAATTATTTACCTACAGTTTTCTGACGGAGGCAGCTTTGCAGCCATACACTACCGGACAAAAGTTTTAGAACACCTCCTTTTTTCCAATTTATTGAAATTTAAGCAGTTCAAGTCCAGTGAATGACCTGAAATGGAACAAAAGGAAGCGGTAAACTGCCAGAGGTTAAAAAGGTTACCAAAAACTGAAAAATAATGTAAATTTCAGAGTTATAAAAATCCTTTTTCAGGGAATAAGTAATGGGTTAACAACTTACAGCTTTTCTGCAGCAATGGAAGTAAATTAAGCCTTGAAAGTTGATGCAATCTGTCTGTATAAAAGCAGTGTTAGAACAGACTGTGTTACTACACCCTCTGAAGCAGTATTTGGACAATATTGCAATGCAGGAAGTAGTATATTGTTTATCATAATGGCGAGAAAAAGGCAATTAACAAAGGAAGGCAGAGAGAACATTATAACCCTTAAAAGCGTAGGTCTTTCCTTTACAGAAATTGGGGGTATTCTAAAACTTTTGACCGGTAGTGTAGGTGTCACTTCAGATGTGCGTGAGAGAGAAAAACATGTCTGAGGTGAAACTCCTCTCGCTCAATGTGCATTCACGACCGGAATCCTGCCACCTTGACGTCATTGGACAAACGTCTGGAACTGCTTTGTTTAAAAATAGCTGAACGTTGTGGTCTGCTCAGTCTCCACCGAGGAGACTGTCTTCAGTCAGTGTGGCCTGGCACACATTTGTACATACATACCTCATCCATGTCAAAAAACAAAACACAACAAAAAATTACACCCTGGGTGTCTCCTTGACTGTACACAGTTAAATAATGTTACTGCTACTACTACTACCACTACTAATAATAATACTTTAGTCATTTTGTTGTGAATTTAGGATGAAAGTAGCCTGAGCTTCCTCTTGTGTGCTCTGTGGTGCCCCCTGGTGGGGAGGGAGCACTGTCGCTCCAATGTTTTTGGATATTAAGGCAGCAGCTGCACCTCCCCTTTTGGCCAGAGCCGAGGAGCAAATGGAGGCTGGGCTGCAAGATGCTCAGATGACCAGTAGTACAGTAACAGTAGCGGCAACACAGGCAAACTTACAGGAGCTGAGTAGACACAAATACAGGCACTGTTACAGAAGCACAGGCGATACAACACAAGCACCAGCAGACCAGACACAAACACAGACACTGTTACAGAAGCACAGCTGATACAGCACAAGCACCAGCAGACCAGACGCAAACACAGACACCGTTACAGAAGCACAGGTGATACAACACAAGCACCAGCAGACCAGACACAAACACAAGCACTAGCACAACACACACACAATCACAGGCACTGTAACTGGACCAGAGCAGATGGAAACACTCACATATTCACACAAGAACAGCAGGGAGAAACACAGATTTGTTCGAAGGTGATGCTATACATAGCTATTAGCAGACATAAGCCCCTGGCTTTAAGATGATTGATTTCTGTATTGCAGTTGATTGGTCTGTGTTTGTTAACTCCCAGAAAGCTCACTGGCTTTGTGTGTGAGACACACACTGGAGTGTTAAGTGTTTCTGATAGTCCCTGAATAAATAGCATCATGCATTGAACAATCTGCTATTTGGATTATACATCAAGTACGATTAACGATGTCAGGATGAAAAAAGTGGAGCAGTTCCCCCTCAGTCCCCTAATGGGAAATATAAAAATTTAAGAGCAAATCTGCTCCGTCTATTTGGGTGGATAATATAATTACGCTGACAAGAGAAGAAACTAAGTTTGGACAGATGCACGCCATCTGCAGCATTTTCGGTTATTAAGAGCTGCAGCAGACGCAGGCAGATACAGGATGCTGTGGAGAAGAGGGCATCAGAGCCAGCGGAAACACTCGTCAGGAGGCAGGATGGGGAAAAAAAACGGCTTTTCATCGGGCAGTATGAGGGCAGCCTCATGATCAATGCCTTGAGGAGCAGGTGAGGTCCTCGGGATGTTCTGGAGATTAGCAGCCATGTTAATCAAATTCAGTGCTGTAACACAGCTACATTTATATGTGCATGTACAGCTACATTTACTCTTACCCAGAGCGACAGGCATAGGTTGAAATTTTACAATGTATGCATTATAGCTGGATATTTACTGAGGCAATATTGGGTTAGGTACCTAGCCCAAGGGTACAGCAGCACTGGCCAGCGGGGAATCCAGCAACCTTTTGGTTACAAGCCCCGCCTTACCACAACACCACACTGCCGCTTCGTAGTGTATGTTAGCCAGTGTAGCTAGTGTAACGTCGCTGGTGTACATACTTGATTGTCAGTAACGTGGATGGTGTTCCTCTGTGACAGACATGCCCAAGATGAACAGACAGTTCTGTGCGGTGTTTTCTCTCACAGCCCATTTCCCTGCAGTTGGGGGGGGGGCATGCAGGGGTGGACCATTCTGATGCCATGTGCTGAATTTTGGCTGCAGGCAGTGTGTTTGCATGCAGGTTTGCTCCTGACACACCTGAGCACATAAGACTAACTCTCCTCCACATACCTCCAGCCTCATAGATGAGGTAGAGAGAGAGAGAGAGAGTGAGAGAGAGAGACAGAGACAGAACAGGGAGTGCGACAGAAGATAAGGACTGTTCATACGAGAAACTCCTGATGCTCTACAGCCTCTGGATCCCCTTCATCTTTGGCTGTGAATGTCGGGGCATTTTCTCTCTGCCTTGTGGGGATTCTGTAAGTGTTCTCGGGTAACCCGGTGCCTTTTGATGTGCACGGTTTGGTCACACAGCGCTCCTCCAGAGTGCTTTCTAAAATTAACATTTGTGTGAGGTTTACATACGGATCATTAACTGTTCAAATTACTGTGGTCTGTCATGTTTTTTTTTTCTATTTTTGTGGCAGAGTGGTGGTAAAACTCTAATGACTTGCCACTGCTGCAAACCAGAATGACTGTGTCAGATGAAAACACAAGAAACAACTCATACATTATGGCTAATTATAATAAACAGTTCCTTTCCTGGTGATTTCAAAAATTTGTAATGTGTATGACTTCAGTAAAAAAAAAAATAAAATAAATAAATCAATGAAAATGTATCTGTCACAGTGCTGTAATTGACACAAAGTGCTGCACAGAGTATATTTTCCAAAGGGAAGAAAAGCCGAAAACTGTTTCCTTACTTCAGCAAAAGCAGACACTGTTCCATTTATAGTGTGATTAACCTGTAAGACAGCACAGCCTGTGTTGTCAATAAGAATACATCATGAGTATGCACTGACAATGTCTGTCTGCTGGAAGCACATGCTGTACCCCTTTAAGATCACCTGTTTAGAAAGTTGAACTTTCAGTTACAGTTTCATTTGGAATTATCTGTCGCACTGTGGGTTGGCCTTACATTATGCTAAAATTGAACTGTAATACAAAACTCAATAAATACAATATTGCCTGAGGCACATATCAGATTCTAAATTAAAGAGGATATTGGGAAGATTGTCTATTATTATTATTTTTTATCAGCTCCCCATCACTGAGCCCATATAGCCGGGAGATATTGTATTCCCGTGAGCTGGTGAGCAGCTCTCGCTGACAGAGATATATGAGCCGGTGGCCTAGGGAGATGGGGAAGACCTGCCATCCTCCAGTTAAGAATTATTCTGATATAAAATAAATAAATGAAAAAAAAAATCCATATGAACGTCTAATATTTTTGAAACATAGCTCAGTTAGCTCATAGCTTAAATTGAATAGCGTTGGCATCGCAACAAGCATGCACTAGCATACACACATATACGCATACTCACACATAGGCACACACATGCACAGAGGCAAGCATATGCAGATTAATACTAGAAGTAAGATACAGACAGTGTCACAGTTCTGGAACTATGCTGTGATGTCATTGCTACAGTCTGCTACAGTTCCCACACACTGTGAGCAGAGCGTGAGTTGAGGGGTCATTGGTGGAAGAGGAGAGGAGGACAATAGCTGCAATAATAGTCGATGGGCTGCGTCAGCACGTTGTTCTGCATCACAAAGGGGAATGAAGGGACTTTAATTTACTGTGCTAGAGATAATCACGGTAAATTAAAGAAAAAAAAAACCCTGGAAAACTGGGGGATTTATCCCTGAAAAGAGGAGGAAAAAGGAGGCTCATGTTTAAATGAAGGAAAGATGTATTTTCATTCATACATTTGACTCTTGACAATTGCATAACCTTGCACCTGTTGTTAGATTGTTCGTCTAACCAAAGTGTGCACCTAACTGGGTTGAATTGTGACCAGCCGCTGGCATTGCAATGAGGCGGAATTTGCAGTTAACTGACTTGTTGTTAAGCGGAATTGTGTCAATCACTGTTTGTCAGCATTCTGACTATTACATTCAGGACTTTTACCAGCACACAGGGATGGTGATGTGAGAAGCTCTCTCTGTAACAAGGTTTTTCTACACCTGAATGATTAGCGTTTCCATCTCTTGTCTTTACTGCAGTCTTTACCTCCATCACTTCCACCCTCCACAGTGACACGAAAGGGCTCAATTAACATCTCAATTAGCTAAATGAAAGGAATTAAAGCCCGGCGGATGCTACAGACAGCACACACGGTGGTTTCTGCTGTAATAGGACATGGCAGGTCTCATTTGCAATCCTCAGCATTTTTAATTATTGCCTGCCATCAGTCACCTTCTCCCGATCGCCATTCCCACACAGTGAGCGAAACAAAGCCCTGGCCGTGCTGCAATGTAGTATTAACAAGGTTTGGTTCAATGATCCGACCGCATGAGCTTGGTTGTGTTGTGTTCACATTTTGGTTCTGGTGATGAGGACCGAAGGTCTACCATCTCCATGGTAGATTTTTTTTTTTTTGCTTATGTCTCCCATTGATTTGAGTTTTAATTTTCTCCCTGAAATTTATGGAGAAACAGCAGATTTGATCCATGTTGACTTTTGAAGCGATGACTATGGTCAAGGGGTGATCATGTTTGTCTAATCCAATTATATATGTCATTGTGAGAAAATACATTTGTCAAGTAATTAATAAACATATTAGCTATTTATCATGCTTTTTCATTTAAATTTGCAAATTGCATATCTAACCAGGTGATGATGATGATGATGATGATGATTATTATTATTATCAGTAGTAGTAGCAGTAGTGGTAGCAGTGGTAGTAGTACTAGTAGAAGTAGCAGTGGTAGTCAGTAGTAGCAGCAGTAGTAGTACTAGTAATAATAATAAGAATAATGATGTCAATGGTAATAATGATTTTTCTATTTAATATTAGTCTTTCTAACATCTGGAGTAGCAGGTGACTGCAGTGTGTTACCCCCTGTTCTGACCTTTGTAGGATGCACACGCTCGGGGGGGGGTACCTCACAGCTCTCTGCCTCCTTACTGTACCCCACCCTGAGGGACGCCTGTGCAACCGAGCGTGAGCTGTTTCCCTCCAAAAGGACAATAAAGGAACACACTATCAAAGTGCCTCCTGCCTCTCGGGCAGATTAATACATCTCCCTCACATCGGATCCATATGTAATGGAAATGGCTCAGGGATTAACTGCCGGCGCGCACGGCCCCGGCGAGCGGCTCGCCCGGGCAGAAACTCCCTCCCGTTCTCACTCCAGTTAATTACAGCCGCCGCGCCGCCGACCTTGGGGGGGGGGAGCCTGAAGGTCAAAGCGGCCCGGCGAACACGGCGGGAAGAGGCGCGGCTTCTCCTCCGTGCAGCCGATGGGGAAAGCCGCCACGGGGGTGGGGGGGGGGGGGTCTCCCAATCGCCCGTTACAAAAAAAGGGAAAGAAAACAACTTCGTGTTTGATTTATTGAATTACAGACGTCTCCCAAATTGGAATGTTAAAAGGTCTGAGGGAGAGAGACATCCCAGCTAAAGTAATGATTTTATATATATATATATATATATATATATATATATACATATATACTGTATATATACATATGTAAATTGAGATATTGGTATATTGAGATATTGTATTGTGTTGACATTGAGATAACCTTTGAAACATACACAGTATGAATCACATTTTTTCCCTGAATTCTGTGCGTGCTGTAGACTTGGTCTTTTTCTTTCTGAGAAGATATTCAGACAGTCTCACCATTAGCAGCGTTTGCAAAAAAAAAAAAAGAATGATGTCTGTGGCTCAGGCCTTAATGACAGCATCATGGCTGTGCAAGGCCTGAATTCATTAGTGCCCTGCCTTCAAATTCCCAGAACAAATCACATTTATTAAATCAACAGACGACTTGGCATAGAAGCCACTTCAGCAGCAGAGCATCAGCAAGACACAAACAACAGACGGACAGGCAGAATACAGCCACATCTTCCATTAATCTAAATAAAGAATGGAAACAAATTCAGTTCCTGTCTGCTGTTAACTTAACACTGTCTGACTCATGTATTTAGCCTTTTCCGTATTTTTTTTTAAACGTGGCTTGTATAATGTATACAAATTAATATTACAGATTTGTTTGTACACTGAGCGCCGCATGTATTTCATTCATGCTATTCTTACGCATAAAGAGGTGTTCGTGTTAAGGGCTGTCTACTGCAATGCATTCATCAAAAGCGTCCATTTAACACATGAATGAGGCATGATTTGAAGAAAACACCAATACAGAACACATAGAAAAACAAGAAACTGAAAAACTGAAGCATTACTGCACCATTTTCAGCATGCTCTAAAATCATGTTAACATCCCATAATTTAAAACAAATCTTGGGGGGGAGTGGTAGACTGTATTTTCCACAGCGCTAATCCTGTCCAATATTCCCTCTGAATTAGGACTCCTGTGTTGTCATGTGTTAGCAGGAGTATGGTGACCATGTTCAGGAAAAAGCTGAACATCCATGCTTTCCTCCCCGGCCTCGGAGGCCTGGCCCTCTGCCACTGTCTCCTCCCCGCGAGGTCTCTCTGCAGCACCAGAGATTATAGCAATTAGCAGCACTGCTCATTAAGTCATTATCCACATCACGGTCACGGTCAGGAGTACGGTCATGGTCATAGTAACAGTCACTGTCAAGCTTGCGGTCATGGTTGCCGATGTTGCAGCCTTGGGGACTCATTGCAGTTATCGTCACAGTCATGGACATGGCTGTGGTAGTAATCATGGTCATGGTCACAGTCTGTGGTCAAAGATCACAACACACAAGCATGGTCATACCACAGCCCTGACCACATCCAGTGACCATCCAGGGCAGGGTCATTATCATGGTCAGAGGTGCATTTTTGGTCATAGCTGTGGTCAGAAAAACAGGTTGCAGTTATAACATCCAGAGAGCATGAGCTTTTTTCCTCTGGTCACCTTTGTCTGAACACAACAGAAAACTACAGTGAACTGAAGGTCCATCAACCAAGCGAACAAACCAGACTAAAGATGTGTTTGGAAATGAACAGGATAAAGTCACAAATAGACACCTGGGTGGGAAAGCTGACAGACAAAATAGGCACTCATTATTTAATATTAAACATGGGGTGAACTTTAAGGCTACTACATGACTCAAAACACAAATATAGTCACCTATAAAGCCACTGCTTTAGGAATTGACTTACTAATCAGCTGAGTGTATGCCTGGAGGGCCTGAGAAAGTCTCAAGCACAGGACTAATTGCTTCACTCTTTTTACTGAGGCCGCCAAACAGAATAGTAAACCCCACGGGAAATACAGATACCATCCCACACACATATCTCAGCACAGTCCAAATGAAGAGGAGCTCTACTTATTGTTTGAGTTACCATTAGAGGCCATGAGGACTGTACTTTTTTTTTTACAAAGCCAAGGACCCTGGGCTTTACCTGGATGTGCTCTGCAGATGGTGGCAAAACTGCCTCTGTTAGATTAATGCCATGCCTCAGATAGCAGAGACAATCTACTCCACAGGTGTTTCTGTGGGGGTTTAGTGGTCTACAGTGTATCAGAGTTCAGAAGCATAACGAAACTTGTGCAAGTCCATTACAGAATGTGACGTCAGCCACTCTCTCCAAAGCCAGGAGAGGTGTTCTATAATGTCCCTTTTCTGGTGGCACCTGGGTCTTTAGCCCAGGGAGTTATCCTTGCCTACTTACCTGTGGTTCAGCTAAGGTCAAGCGAACCTACCTTTGTCAGAAATACCACTCCCCCAGTGTGGTGTGCCAGCAGGGCGCATTCTCTACGGCCCTGAGGGACCCGCGGTGGGCAGTGCGGTTCTCAAAGGCGCCTCTGCAACGGCCCTTTGACATTTACGCAGCCAATGGGGAGAACCGGCTGCAGACGCCTCGCTCGCTGTGAATAGGCCGCAGGAAGACAGATTTGCACCTAGACCATGGTAATGAGACAGGTAAACACAGGGCCACAATGGCAGAGGTCATCAGTGACCTGGAGTGGGTCATCCAGGCGATGTTACTTTTGTTTGTTTGTTTGTCATCTGATGGCAGTTGTGTCGTGTATTTCCCAGCCAGATTGGTACATTCTTTAATTGGTTGAACTGGGCTTTGGAATACCTTTCTTCACAATGGCAACAATAAAACACTTGTTCAGGAACTACAAGAAAGAATAGAAACTAAAAGCATCTTCTGTGTACGGTATGATACTATGATACAGTGTACCCTGATGTTATTGTGATGATGATAATGACGGCGAAGTTGGCCTGGATGATGATGTTGATGGTGATGGTGGTGATGATGATGATGATGATGATGGTGCTTTCAGCATGCAGACAAAAAAAGCTGCAGTACTGAGAATGGGGTATGCTGTGATGTTTTGTAGTAAACACAGATTGTTTGTCTTGGTGTATTTTTGCTCCAGGACCAGTGCGTATGACGTATGAATCTGAGTGCTGGAGGGGTGATGGCAGGTCACACAGCAGGAAGGTTCTCCTATGCCTCACAAACGAAAAGGGGGGGGGAGACAGAAAGAGAGAGAGCGAGAGAGAGAGAGGAGAGAAAACCTTTATACCTGTAGAAAAAAATAAAAACAAGCAAACAAAGAATAAAATGTCAACAATTGGACTACCCATGAAAATATGTTTAAAAACCTATAGATGAGTCATTCAGCCCAATGGCTTGCTATTGCTACTGCTATGACAGTTAAGCGTGGGGTTCACTTACAGACATTTCTAAAGGTGACGAACACTCATTAGAAACCCTGTGTGGAGAGAATGTGGAATCTGCAGTTCTGGAGTATAGTGTGAGGGTGCACAATCTGGCCATTGAGACTGGGAGACACCGGCAGACATGTCTGCCCAGACAGGACAGACTGTGCTTGCTCTGTCACTTTCAGAAGGTGGAGGCAGGGTTACACTTCCTGCCCAAATGTGAAAGGTACAGAGGTACAACGGTATCTTACTTCTCCAAAGTAAGTGAAACCTGCCCTTAATCTGAGAACTGAGACTGAGAGACTGAGAGGCTCTCGGGAGAGCCGAGGGAATATCTGTGTGCTTTCACTTTCCACAAGCCCAGGGCCACAAGTGAAAAGAGTGAGAAAGCGTGAAGGAGGAGGATCCTTCTTTTTAGTCTTTTCTTACTCTTTACCATTCATGTGTGTGTGTGTATTTTCATTTATTCTGAGCTACATTGTTCATTTTGCTTTAGCCTCACAAATGTAAGTTTTGTCATGACAATAAAGGTAATTGAATTAAACTGAATTTAATAGAACTGAATGAAATGAAGTGAGACAGACAGAGAGAGAGAGAGATTATGATAATTGTTTACATTTGTCCTTCCTGCTAGAGTAATGCCACTAACTCTTACCCATCATTCTAAAAACCATTATCTGTTTGTGTGTGTGCTGTTTTGTTGGAGTTTGGTATTGGTAGATATTATATGAGCCTCTGAGTTTGAAATGAAGCTTGTGTCTTCCCTGGGGTGCCATGCTTCTGCCCACTACTGCTGTTAGTGAATGCCTTATTGGTTAGCCTCTCAGGACATCTCATGATACGGAAACAAATAATCACAAACATAGCTAAATATGTGTGGGCAAGGGCATATTTTCCACTAGAAACAAATGAGCAAGTCATTTGTTTTGCCTGAGGTGTGTGTGTGAGTGTATGTGGGTGGGTGTGTGTGGGTGGGCGTGTGTGTGTGCGTGTGCGTGTGCGCGCGCGCATGTGAGTATGTCCGTGTCGGTGTGTGTGTGTGTGTGTGAGTGTGTGTGTTGGGGCATAGTAGATATTTGCAAAAATAATCATAAAATAAGTACAGATGCAAATGATTATTTTAAAAAAACTATTATTATTAATATAAAAATATTGTTATTTGAAGAAAGTACCGCAGGCTGTGCGGGGGAATGTCACCCGTGAGGGTTTGAGCGCGCTTGTTTTGACAGCGCTTGGATGTGGTTTGGAATGTGCCGAGGCTGGGGAGGCCCGGGGAGAAGCAGAGAGCTGGCAGGTGCTAACATGCCGAAGGTGTGGAAAGCAGGTCGAGCCTCCAAAGCTCCTGTGCATTGCTGGTGTTGCAGCAGCCCTCTGGGGCAGGCGTGGGAGATGCAGCGCCCAGGCTAGGGACAGCGGCGGCCCGGCAGACAGCTCTGCTCAGACAGCCCCACTCGCTGCTCACTGCTTACTGTTCACTGTTCACTGTTCGCTGCTGGCTGTTCGTTGCTCTCTGGCCTGAAGGTCATAGGGTCTGTCTCCACCACAGCACACTCCGGAAGACAGCATCCAGTTAGAGACTGGAGGGGGAGGATGATGGGGCTAAGTAGGACTGTGTGAGAGAAAGAGGAGAGAAAATATGTGTGTGTGTGTTTTTGTGTGTGTGTGTGTGTGTGTGTGTGTGTGTGTGTGTGCATTAATGTCTACATTTGTGACTTTCTGTCTGTGTCAATATGTGTGTGTGTGTGTGTGTGTGTGTGTGTTTATATTGTCACCACATTCAGGAGCTGAAGATACTCTCAGTAAGGTGTGGCAGAGAGAGGTGGAGTCACCGCTGGGTGTGGAGAGATGTAGGATGAGCTTACAATCATCAGAGGGATGGAATAAGGAGAGCAGGCATTGCAGATTTTTCTTTCTCATCCTGTGCTTTTAACACAGAGCCAATGTACCAGCAGTCAATACCAGCAGGTTCCTCCATACATTCATAACTGTCTGTAAAATGAAGCACTTTCCACCGTCAGTGTGAAATTCGCTTTGCACTAATTTCCACCTCAGCTCCCTGCTTCTGTTCGCAGCAGTGAAGGTGGAAACGCCTCTGCGGTCAGCCTTATTAATCCCTTTTGAAATTTTAAATGCTTCAATCAAACACCCCCTCAGGGGATGAGAACAGCTAAAGAGCAGAAGGGAGACCCACGCAGTCTGAAGGTCTACACTGCGCACAGTCTGCAGGTCTATACTGAACAAAGTCTTCCGGTCTTTGCTGAACACAGTCTGTACAGTCTGACCTGAACATATTGTACATATAATTGTAGCAAACACAGTGCAGATCTGTACTTGACACAGTGAACACACCTCAGGTCAACTCTTCACCTCTGCACTGAACACAGCTCTGGTCTGTACTGAACACGTCTGAGTAAGCTGCCCATTCTACGCCACTCTGAACAGTTATACTGAACATGTGTTGCTGGTGTTCAGTCCTCAGACTGTGCTGTGAGATTCCTGAGGGTGATGGGAAACAGAGCAGGAAGATGTGCACTGTGCTGGAGGAGGAGGATTTAGACTGTGGGGGTGGCCAGAGATTTAAGGGTGATCTCATACTGGGTAGGCATACTGGGTAGGCATGATATGAAGAACATGAAGAGGTTTGGAGATGATGTCATCCTGGGTGGACGTGACATGATTTAAAAGGGATTTCATGTAAAGTTGATCTGATGTGATTTAGTTATGATTGGACACTGGGTAGATGAAATGTTATTTAAGATTTCATGTTAAGTTGATCATTAAAATGGAAGTGTGACTTTTTTGTCTGTGAGAGAACACATCATGCTGCGAGAATTCTTCAGACGTGTTGTTAACAGTGTGACATGATGGTGGCCTTGCTCCAGGGTGCACACTGTCACCGCGCTGATAGAGGCAACACAAGCTCAGAAACCTCTGTCAAAAACCACGATGCAACCTGTACGTAAAGCATATAAAGTATAACTGTCATTCCTCACAAAAAAATGAAACCCCACACAAAATTACTGTTCCATTGATCTTCCGATGGCTGTATTTGGATCCTTTTTGTGCATTTCATTTCTTTTTTTTTTGAACCTGAAATATGTAAACCTGAATTCTCACTTCACATTCCAAAGTCCAGTAAATCTATGTGCCAACTTCATGAGGAAGAAGCTGACACCACTGCATTGTGGGACATGTAGTCATGTGCGCATATGCTGTCCTGTATCTCCATATTCAGTGCACCACCTTGTCCTGCTTGCAGGTTTCGAGGGTCACATTCGCCATTGCGTCCACATCTGAGGCTCTGAAACCTGATTCCTCCGCTTAGCTTTATTTAGAAGTCAAGGTGGCTCGTTTCGAGGTGACCTTTCCTTCGATGACGCTCCTCAGTGGAGAAACTGGCTCAGGTCAACACAAATCTGCGGGGATAAACAAGCTATTGTGTGTAGACATGACAGCTGTTTACAGATGAAGAGATAAGAAGCGCTGAATATCAGGATTACAAAAGGTAATGCTGCTTTTATAGATCCCTACAGAGATTTCTGTGCTCTCCATTATTGTGTGTCAGGCTCAAGGATTGAAATTACTTACATTATGCACCTTACACGTGCTAAAAAAATTAATGTTTTTTTTTGGCTTGTGACCCATTCACCTGTTTGTTATGTGTTCATCTTGTCATGATGGCACTGTACGTCACACTGTATAAGAACATCTACACGTGTTAGAATGTAATAATATGCTAATAAATAAGAAAAAATCAAAACAATTATAGGAATTTAATAGAATATAATAATAACGGAACAATAAAATATAACAATAATCTTAGCACAGATTATAAACCATCTACAGGACCAGAGAATCCCTGATGAAGGCTTCTCCACATGGGACATGGGCAGGCATTAGCAAAAGTACTTAATGGGGTTGGTCTCAATGGAAATGTAACCAAGGTTACCAGGTGACATGGGAGTTGGGGTTAAGAGGCGGGTCTTCTGCATTCAGGCTGGAGGTAAGTGAACGAGCCTCACACACCCTCTGGGGAGTTCTGAAAACACTCGCTCGAATACAGTAACTGTGAGCTCAGGCACTGTTTTATTTCCAGCACAGTGATTCCCATTTCCAAGGTCGTCGTTGTCGCCGTGTCAATTGTTTTTTAAAATAAGGCAGTGTGAGCTAGCACTCATGTTGGAGCATTCATGCCCGGTCAATTTACAATGAATCTGTGAAGCAAAACCACATGGCACATGAAAACTGGGTCTTCGCATTAATCTTGTTATAGCATACTGGAGCAGAGAATAGAACGAGGTCTTTCTAAAATGGAAACTTGTTATTATTATTAATTATTTAAAACCAGCTGTCAGAAGCATGGAGGTTTTTTCCAGAACATTCCACATGGATGCCCAGGTAAGGCAGACTCTGCTCCAGGTGACCCTGTACCTGATACCCAGCTCTCTCTAAACAACATACTCAATGCCTTCTAAGGCATGCCCACCTGCTTCTATTCACTGCAATATAATGAATAATGAATCCACTTTTGGAATTAGGGATGAATTAGGGATTGGCTGGAACAAAGATCAGAAGTGGTCCCAGCTGGGACTGCCTGCTCCCCAGTGTAGGGGAGGGAGAGTGAGGCCCTCGTCCTCGCTGTGAGAGCTAACTGGTGACCTCCACAACCGTAAACAGAAAAAATCCGACTGGAAACATTCAGCCTGCCACGCCGAAAGACCCATGCCCCCCTGCCAGAGTCTCTCAGGCTCATTCAGTGGGGTGCCATTACTTGTTGTATAGCGAGCGTTACGTAACCGTGCAACATTACTCCGGTGCAGCAGGGAAGTGATGTCACTCCCTTAGCAACGGGTGCTGATGTGACTGGTGCTGAGCTCATGGCTCTGGCCTGGCGATTGACAGGCTTCTGTAACCACGGCAGCGTGCCAATCAGGCCGGCTGCCTGGACGACCAGGAGGCCATTTTTAGATTCCGGTCTTTAGAAGTGGTGCACTGGTAGTGTGCATGTTCGGTCATCTTAGGAATAAATGACACAGGAGGACCATTAGCTGTCAGCAGTTTTTTTTTCTATTTTATTTGTTCTTTGACACCAAATGGCTTAAAGTAAAAAGGGGTAATGAATCAACAAGAGTCACCTAATTAAATCCTACCCTCCCTACCTCCACCCCCCAACTCCCTCACCCCCCCCAGAAAAAAACCACTAAACACCCAGCCATTAATGTGTGCAGCGTGGCCTTTTGAATAATGGAAAGGTTGAGGGCGTCCCGCTGGTAGGAAATGATTTTTTTTCACAGTTTGAATCCCTTCTGTGACATTTAGCGGCAGCCGGAGCGCTCTGTGTACGGCCGGAGCCCGGGAGGCACGTGGCAGCGCTAATGACGTCCCCTGCTGGCTAACTCTCCCAGGGCCACCGCTAGCCGCGCGGAGCCCGCCACTGCCCGGGGCCGATTACGCATTCAGCGGCAGCCTGTTAGCTTAATGCTTCATTAACCTTTGATCCGGGCCCCCGTTTTCGGGGCGCCTCGCTCCTCCTCTCCGCAAGGGGTTCCCCTCTCCCTCTCAGGTGGTACCCGATATCTGACGCGCAGCGCTGCCTCTCTGTCGGCTCTGTCTCGTCCCCGGATCGGGCCGCGTGGCGGGGGTGGGGGGGGGGGGGAGGTGTAGTTCAGGACAAAAATACGTGGGGTGGAGTGATTTAACCGGTTGGCTGGTCGCTTCACTTAATCTGTGACAACGGGTAATCAATTAGCATAATGTGATGTGAAATCTGACCCCCCTTTTTCATTCTGAAGGAAGGAAAGAGGGGACGAGGAGGGAGGTTCTGCATGACTGATAAGCTTTTCATTATTTTACATATGGTTAACATTCAGACATGAGGGAATACTCCACATAGTTTTGATCTATTGGTAGCTGTTTTTATATGTGACAGTGATAAGTAATTATACCTAATATATACTGCATAAGAGCCAAAATATGACAGATGAAGAGCCTGTTTAGATACCAGTTCTTGTCATCACTTTCAATGATATAAGATACCATATATAAGAATATAAAAACATGATATAAGAAACTATATGTTACATAACTAATATCATACATACATGTATACATGTACACAAGTAAGAAAAAAAAAATTCTGATACTATTCTCGGTCAAATATAGAAACTTAGATAAGATTCATAATCTCTGATGTCTGTAGATTTGTGATTTATGATTTATATCTACCAGGTTTTTATTTTATTTTTAAAGCCACTAGTTTGAGCTTCATGTTCCAGCAGTGGTGTGGTCCGTGGCTCATGTCTTCGCAGAATGTATGACATTCTCCTGTGCTTTGGCAACAGGGCAGTGATCACTGAATTGTGAAATTCGTCTGATTGCTCTTTTCCGTAGGTGTTTTGATTATCATCACTTTGATTTCAATTGTATTATATTTAAGAATAAATGACTTGAAGTCAGTAGACATGCAGTATGCAGTAAAGAATGTTTTACCTTCTCTTAATTATTCTATTTTTAAAGAAGAGACAGAAACATTGAAAGACTGTTTGAAAGGGTTATCATTCAGTGGAAATGTCACATAGCATACTCTATGTTCTGTGGATTGAGATGAACGACAAGGACAAATTTACTAAACAATCAGCTTTTTAGTGTAATTTCTGTACATTTTCAAGCAATAAATTATATCACACAATTCCATGTATTTATGATTTTATATAACATGGACAGAAACTGCTCATGCACGACAAGCATATTTTATGAAAGTCATTCTCCAAAATATTCAGGAGAACAGTGAATATTCAGTACAGTGACATTACAAAAACAAAGAAAACAATATCAGTTCAGTGCTCTGGATCACGTCTGCGCATGGTGCACGCTAACACACTATACCTGATTAAGAGATCTACAAAATGTGCACTGGAAAAAACCACGATGCTTTAGTGTATTCAGCAGATCAACCTGAGAAGAAAGTTTTCACAGTGTTAGGATGCCACTGTGTGTCCAGACTGAGGTATTACAGCTCTTTACTCACACTCTAACACAACAGGCAGGGGAAACTCTGATCTCCAAAGGACCTGCTGTTTACTGTTCCTCTTTAGTTCTGATTGGTTGACTGAAGTGAAGCTCATTAAGAATGCACACTGACCTCATAATGTCAAGAATTCTAATTCATGAGAGTTTCATTTTGCCCCTCCCTGGGAACTCTCTATCCTCAACAGCAGATCCAGGATCAGTTTACCCAACCTGATTTATAACCTCAATCATTATCTCACATAAAACGGAAAATGATCCATTATTAGTGCTTGTGGAGGGAACATACTGGCTCTTTCATGCCTCCCACCGGCTCTTTTTAATGAATATTCATGAGGACATAGGGTGTCTTTAAAGGACACCGGTGATGTAACGTTCTGACGTCACCATCAACTCTGCAGCTGAAAGTGTAATGGATCCTGAGAAATGGAGCAGTGTTGTGGGTGTGGATCAGCACTCTGACTGGCCCTGAGCCGTCTCTCAGGTGAGGGGGGTGTAGGCCCTGGAGTTGGGCCGCTGGTCCAGGAGCTCCTTCGCCAGGTCGGGCCTGCCGCACCTGCACAGGTAGCGGGAGAGCAGCTGGGTCTTGTCCACAGAAGTGGGCAGGTTTCTCCTCCACAGGGTGAGGAGCTGGAACAGCTGGTCGGGGAGGCTTTCCGGAACCTTCAGCTTCACCAGCTGGATGGAGCTGCGAGGGACACGCAAGCACAGCACCAGCAGGGCAGCATCCTCCTCCGTCAGCTCCTCCGACAGCCAGAGCAGCAGCTCCTCCGACAGCGAGTCTGCGGGGGACCACAAGAGGGCGCAATCGAGCACTCTGCTACACACACTGAGAGAGGAATGCACTACAGCACTGTGTTAGAGGCACTGACACACTGAGAGAGGAGTGTGTTACATTACTGTGCTAGAGGCACAGAGGCACTGAGAGAGGAGTGTGTTACAGCACTGTGCTAGAGGCACTGACACACTGAGAGAGGAGTGTGTTACAGCACTGTGCTAGAGACACAGACACACTGACAGCAGAGTGTGTTAAGAGAACTGTGTAAGAGACACAGAGATCCTGAGAGAGACATTACATTAGCACTGTGACTGTAATCATGCAGGTTGTGTGTAGTTTACTCATAGTGCCTTATTTCCTCCTACCTGAGAGGTCACATGATGTCACTCTGGCACTCAGAGGACGGCTGACAGATCTCACTTTCTGTAACAAACGAAACAAAGTCACATGATGCTGGGACTAAGAAATGGCAGGTAATGGCAGCAAAAGTGCAAAGCAGAGCTCCACTAACTACACAGGGAAAGGATTTCTACTTGTGAAAGGTTACAATGCAATAGGAGTCAGTTTAAATAGCTTTTCCATCAACAATGGGAACTGAGCCTTCAGTCATCCAGAAGCATTTCTAAAGTTTGTATGAGTGCACTGCTAAAATCATTTTACAAATGGAATGATGTGGAGAGCCACTTGAAGCCCTTCACCTTTTCACATGATTGACATAACGTAGTATTTCCTCTGGGATGCAATAATCACTTGATTTCAGAATCGGTTCAACAGTAGTAACATGTGGAGGCTGTTTCCCCCTGCAGGTCATCTGATGTTGATGCAGAGTTTGGGGTTGTGGTCAGGATGTTTCTATGCTGTCAAGTGTTCAGATGTTACCCCTATGATATATGTGATCTTTGACCTGTGGAATTGTTTAAAGACCTCACTAGTTTTTATGAGCATGAAAATTGCAGAAGGTCTATGAGTATGCAAAGTACTGGAAGCTTTCATACACATATTCACTGCTGTGGACTGAAATAGTCTTCTCATGTTTACCAGTTGGTGTATGAAGTGTGCAAAGATCCTGCCCTAAAGGTTGAGGGGTGTGAGTGGTTAACTGTCAGTGTACATCTGTTTTTGCACACACTCCCATCTTCTATATCTTTAATCATGTCCAGAGTGATTGGTCACTGAATGCTGCAGGGTGAGCTCTGATTGGTTGATTAGCTGTCCATCTCCTTGTGCACCCATTCCTGTACCTTTGGCAATGTTACGGAGAGTTTGCAGACCGGGTCTCCGCTCCTGGGCAGCTGAGCCTCGGTCACCCTGTGAAAGATGACCGTCCCTTTGTAGTGAGGGGAACTGTAATTCCCAAACTCGTCCACCTCGGTTAGACGCAGAAACAGACGGTTCTTCCTCTGGCTGTGGAATGTGATTTTCTCAGTCACTGACACCCCATTGGTCCTCCCTGTGGACAGTACACATGACGTCCTGCCATAATGAGTAACATACAGGGTTACTGTGTAAGAGAAGAGGCTTTGTAAATGGGGGAGTTGCAAACTCAAATCTCAGGCGGGGCACTGCATTTGTACCTGTGTGTGAGGTATTTAATCTAAACATCGTAATCTGTTCTAAGGCATCAGCCAGTCGGTTGCTATTATGAGGCTTTGCTGGTGTTACCTGAGCAAAAAAAAATGCTTACATGGTTGAAAAATATGGGAAATATTAAAGACAGGTAAGCAAGGCTGGTGCTGAAATACAAAATATTTGTTCTAACTGCATTTCATTTAAAGTCATTGTGGCACAGACCATGATACTGAAAACACAGTCTGAAAAGAAAAAAAAAAATCTAAGTATCTAATAAAAGATCAAAATGACCTGTTCTCAGGTGTTATCTTTGCTCATCATACCTACAGTCAAATCTCACAACAGGATTGCCACTGATGACCTTGACTGGGTATATAGTGTACAGCCAGCATGATTTCAGTCAACAACAGAGAGTCTGTTTGAAGGTGTCATTAAGCAACCGTAACCTGGCGACTGCAAGCTCATAAACCGAAGCCATCATTTGTGAGTTTACAGCGCTGTCCCAGGGGACGGGCCGGGCGCTACCTGCCGAGGTGATGTTTCCGCTGAAGGTCAGCAGGAGCCGTTCGCCCTCGCGCATGGAGATGTCGCCCGCGGGATCGGGGGGGCCGTTGTACCCCTCCCCCCTGAGTGCCCCCAGCTCCCATTTCAGGTCCTTAGTGGGCACCAGCGCCACCACAGCCTGCTGGGGAAGGTCCTTCTTGCAGTGCAGGACAATGGAGACCCTGCTGCAGTGAATGGAATCCTCCAACTCCTCAACCAGGCCAATCAGGTGCGAGGGTCTCACAGAGGAAGCGAGGCGCAGAACTATTAGCCTATAGGAAGAGGGAACACACCAGGAAAAGAGCGAGCAAATATTAAGGTATAGAAAGACGGAATCTACCAGAAAAGGAGACACTATTAGCTTATAGAAGGAGGGAATACACTGGAAAAAGAGCACCTGTTAGCCCACAGAAAGAGGACACACACTGTAAAAAGCACAACTATTAACCTATAGAAAGGGAACCCACCAGAAAAAGAGAACCTATTAGCCAATAGAAAGACAGAATCCACCAGAAAAGGGGCAAATATTAACCCACAGAAAGAGAAAACTGCTTTGTGCAGACAGAATGAGGACATAAAGGATATGGGGGGTGGGGGCAACAAATATGCATCAGTTTTACATTATACATCATGTTCATTCTAAAAAGACTTGCAGAGGACAAAATTGAAGAAGATATTCAGGTATTTCAGGAAAAATGCTTTTCTCTGAAATAATCAACTCTGCATGGGTTACTGAGGTGCTCTAGGGACGCCTTCACTCTACTGATAAAAATTTTTTTTCTGGGTTGCCATTTTCAGCAGCTAAAACTACGCACCTTTGGAGATTCTCCGTCAGTTCAAATGACACCAGCCCATTTTGCATGTTCCTGATCACGGTGTCCTCTAGAACGGTCCACTGGTCATCTTTGTACCCCAATAATGTCAGGTGTTCATTACCCGCCTCCCTGGAACTCTTCACAGAAGCACTGGTAGCCCTGAAATACCCGCAGTGCCAGGAACAAAGTAATATTTCAAAATTACAGCACGAGGCCACATATGAGTCAGAGGCATAATGTGAAGAGGCAGGTGGATTGAGGTCTGTGCTGAAAGGAAGTTTTTACGAAGCACTGCAGATGGTACAAAGATGAATATCCCATATAAAGCACACACTTGCTTTCTTGGAATGAGCAGATTGCTGTTCCTTTCTGCTTATCAGTCGCTACTACGTTCACACATACCGTGTGTGCACAATCACACAGGCTTTGTGTCAAACAGTTCTGTGCAAACAAGTCCCAGCACGTCAATGTGTCACCATTGCAACAATAATGCAATCAGAAAGTAATGAGAACAAATGTGTATTGAAATGAAACATTGCTGTATAACTAGCGCACAGTAACCTCTGAACAGAGTTGTGCAAAGTCTCGTTAAACAAACTATGCAGGTTTGCTCCCCAGGAGGTTACATTAAATTCATTTCATTTTTCAAGGTGTACTTAATATGAAGTGCTCCAGTCTTGTTTTAGAGATGCTGTCCCCTTTTGATTACCTCACAAGGTGAGGTCCCCTTTTGATTATCTCACACGATGAGGTCCCCTTTTGATTACCTCACACGGTGAGGTCCCCTTTTGATTACCTCACATGGTGAGCGGGTCTGCCTCTGGCGGGGGTGGCAGTCATGGGGCGGGCGTGGTCTGCTTCCTCTGCACCCCTCTTGCGGTCACGGTCGGAGCTGGGGGGGCAGGGCAGGGTGAGGGTGGGGGCCCTGCGGAAGGTCAGGGTGGAGGGGTGGGTGAGGTACACCAGCGCACTGGTGGACAGCACCCCGTGGTACGCATCACCTCGAGATTTCAGCACCGACAGGAGAGAGGCATCAACTGGCTGGATCTGCCGGGAGACAAGAGAAGGTGATTTATGATTCATTTTTATTATTTTTATCCAAAATGTCTTAAGATGCTAATGTTGAATTACACATTAAACAGATGTAACAGGGGCAAAAAGAGCAACAGCTGAAGGGCTCAAAAGTTAAAATAAAATTACAGCAAATAAGGATCAAGCTGACACCCAATGCAGCAATAAAATGATAACATTGAAACATAGTGCCTGAATATTATCATTATGAATGACATAGTGAAATCATACTAAAGTGATGATAGAGTCATTAGGTACTCTATAGAAACTGAGACTGAAAGCATTGCAGATCACATCTTTAACAATGTGCAGTAGATTCATACCATTGACTGAACAATGACGGGAGAGGAGAACGTTCCGGGTAAATAATCCAAGCAAATCCTGGAGTCCATGCTGAGCTTCAGAGAGAGTCCTTTTCTGGGGACTGTGAAGTTCTCCTTCCGTAAGCAGGACACCACCGCAAACACGCCCAGCTTGTACACTTTAACCTCTGCAAATGACCCCTACAGCAATCGGACATCCACTATCAGTTACTGTCCACTAAACATTTACTATCAGTTACTGTCCACTAAACATTCACTATCAGTTACTGTCCACTAAACATTTACTATCAGTTACTGTCCACTAAACATTCACTATCAGTTACTGTCCACTAAACATCCGTTATCCATTACTGTCCGCTAATATGGGATATTGTTCCCTAAATATCTATCTGTTATTATCCACTAAACGTCCACTATCTGTTACTATCACTATCACTACTACTATCGCCTCTGTGTGTCTTAAACTATTTAGTCTTATTAGATGCAATACTTCGGTAAGGATCATCTTGTATTTTTCATCAACACAACTCAAATACTTTATGACAGGAAAGGATAAACACATTTATTTCAGGAAAAAAAATCATCTTAGGGCATCTAAAATCTATAATGGCATCTGTATGAATCATAGTTAGTGTTGTGTCAGTGTCCAAGTAAATATTTAAATGCAGAATTGCCAAAATAAATCAGAGTAAACCCTCTTTAAACCCAGTCTAAAAATAAGTTGATGGTACAGTATGTGTGAAATATCTGAAAATTGTGAAATGTATTAGTAGAGGCACACTCTACTCCACCAGAACATGCATTTTTCATTTCAACATGACAGCACAACACATTTTCCATCCGCTAAACTTGACATGGCATTCCTAACAGAAGAAATGTACCAGAGTGCCGTGCATGTAAACAGTGCAAGTTCTTTTATGGTTGATATTACTTGAAAGGAAGAGGGAAGAGATTTTTTAAGACGTTACTTAAAGAGACAGCAGTAGAACTAGATGAGCATCATATAAGACAGAACCATGTCCTGAAGGAACTTCTGACTTCTTACGTTTTATACGATTTCACACAGTGTAACCTACTGATCCTCAGAAAATACAAAAAATAAAAGTAATAATAACCTGTAAACATTAACGAACAAAAAAAGTGTGAGCTCTCCTGATGATAACCAAAGACAAAATACACTTTGTGTATTCTGGTAGATCACAGAGTTGAGATACCTAGAACAGCTGCAAGAGCTACATATATTTCACAGCATTATTCCATAGCTAGACATGGTTAATTTGCATGCTAGGATTAAATATGCTGGGGGCAGCAGTGTGGTGTAGTGGTAAGGAGCAGGGCTCATAACTGAAAGGTGCCTGATTCAACTCCCCACTGGGGCACTGCAGTTGTACCCTTGGGCATGGTACTTAACCCAACAAAAAAGTCTCAGTAAATATCCAGCTGTATAGATGGATAACATGTAAAAATTGCACCCTGTGTAAGTCTCTCTGGTTAAGAGTGTCTGCTAAATGACAATATTTTCTGCTTCAGTGATACAGACCCTCTGTCCCCCATAGCTGCCCTCCAGGGATATGGGGCTGACGTAGCTGGCGTGACCATCACCGTCAATGACTTTGACGACGATGTCTCTATAGCTCCCCCTGTGGCTGGCTGTGAAAGGTACAGCAATGGACAGCGGGAAGGGGATCCTCGCGCCGTCGGGAGCTCGGATCCTCAGGACGCTGCTGACCAGCTGCTCCGCCCCCGACACCACCCACCAGCTGGCCGAGTCCGCCACCTCGCAAGAGACGGTCCGAGCCACGCCCACCGGCGCCGTCACGTAGCAGCAGCCCGGGATCGCAGAGGCGTGGTCCTCTGCAACCCCTGACACTCTGAGGGAGACCAATAAGACACCTGCATCATTGGCAAATAGGGCCCCCTAGTGGCCGAGTACTGGAAGCACATCACGACAGTCATGCCGCTAGTAACATGCTAATGATCTCTCGCCGACTATAGAGTATAATGGGATTACTTTATGTCTATGGGACATAACACCATATGTCTAAAACACATAATGACATAGTAAAGTGTCTAAACGTAAGAGTGTAATCTATGTAAGGCACTATGAGCAAACAATGTAATGTATATGGCAATGCTTAAACGTCATACAAATGGGAATCTAGGAATACATAATAAGCTCTTTCTGGGTGTGTTTCTGTGTGTGTACATTTAAACAGACACATATATGTTGCTTGAGATTACTACAGCTGCAAGTTATCAGTAGATTTATGTAGTTTCAGCTTTATGTAGAAGTTTAATTGCGCTAAAACCTGACCTGACAGCGACTCCAAAAATGTGTGAAAATGTCAGGATGTGACACAGGAAGAAGAGACCGCAAAGAACAGCTAAAACTAGACCCTGATAAGGCGAGAAAAAAAAAAAACTGACACTTAATGCATCTGATATTTACTGACAGACTCCCTCTGAAATCACACAGCCAGAGAAGTTGGATGAGTCTCTGTGAATGACTGGCTCTGATCAACATGTCTGAACGATTCTGATCACAGGACACTAAGAGCTGCTATATCAGAATGCTGTGTGGATCAAATTCAGACCAGAAAATCATTAACTACCCTGGTGAGAAATGGAGTTCTTCCAGTGAGCTACTCACTCAGAGTGAAAGAAAGGAAAGCACTTAGATTTAGGCAGATTGGAACTCCAGGAGAACACTTCAGAATATGGCACATTAAGAGCTGTTCATAAAATTTATTGACATTTTTTTCTCTTCCAAAACGATAATGAACAACTCAAAGCTAATTGTTTCAGAGTGTCACTGAAAGGCAAACCAGCCCACATGAAGACACTGGAGTTCAGACATGTCAGGCCATGCATAGTTCATGTGTAAGGAGAGAATGGGAGTTGTCTCAGAGCTCGGACCCCCTGATTGTGGGTGGTACTCACGCACGTGTGACCCAGGCTTCTCTGCTCTCCTCCACTCCTTCACACCGCTGCCCCTCCCAGCCTCCTCCCTCTTCATTCTCTCTCCCCACAGCTGCGACGTGGAAGCTGTCCTCCACTGTGTCAGCTGGGTCTGCCTCATCACTGCCACAGACGCCGTGCCCATCAACGTCACCTCCTTCATCCCAGCAGGAGGTCCGGTCCTCTGGATTTTGCTCTCCGCCGCCATTGCTGAGAGTCTGAGGGTCAAGGAAGCCTGACCCTGGTGCATCATGGGAGTCTGAGTCTTTGCGAGTGCTGTCAGGAGCCTTGGAGACAGGCTGCTGGGTGTTTGGGGAAGTGGACGCCTCCGGTTCACATTCAGAGGAACGTTTAACCCTTCGATCCTGTGAGGCGACGTTCTCTGCCTCGTACTCAGAGAGGATGTGTGTGGCAGCACTGAGCTTGTGGTCTATCCCCTGGAAATGATTCTGGACGCTTTGCAAATCTGCCACCACACTAACCATAGCATCCCTAATACCCAGGATAACCAGCCTGTGGCCCGGACATTCATCTGAAATACAGAGATTAAAACAATTTTTCCCCTCTCCTTTAACTGACTTTTCTCTAATTACATTCTCTACATCAGCTGATATTTGCTGTTTTTATTAAATTCTGACACAAATCTCATTTGGATATAAAAGAATATCTTTCCACCCAATGGACATAATTATAACTATCTGTCAAATCCTAATAATCACAATAGATGTAACTGCATAGAGAATCATCCTTACTGTAGTTTTGACTCTAATATTTAAATATTAAACATCACTTTTCACTCAAAGTAATGGACAAATTCCAGAGCTGTTTGATTGACTTGAGCTGAAATCTTGGCTGTAACAGAGTTCCAGCTGAGATAAACCCACCTCTGTCACACTGCTGGGCAGCGGTCTGGTTTTCTAGAGAAGCCTCAGAGGAGAATATTTCACTTGAAACTTGAAGAGCTTTCTTCCAAGCAGTGACTTTGGCCAGGAGAACCGTATTCAGATCTCTGCTGAGCCTAACTAGCTGCCGCTCGATCTTGCAGATTACATCCATCTGTGCTCCCCTGTTCTCTTCCCCTTGAAGAAGAGTTTTCAGCTGGCAGTTCTTCTCCGCAATCAGTTTCAAGAGCTGATCCCCACCATCTGAATCTGGGCTTTGTGTGTGGTCCTCCATCGTGATTTTAACAGAATTTTTAAAGGGAAAAAAAGCAGTAATCAACAGCAAACTGGGTGTTTGAGCAAATGCAAAGGGCAAGCTTTTACATGGCTTTCCTTGAGCTCTCTGAGAGTGATCACCAGGAGCAGAGGGAACACCAGAGAGGCTCTTTAACATCTGCTGCCCAACACCAGCCTCTATTTACCTCCATCTTGTTATAAAATGTTACTAGGGTGACAGGTGGGTGTGGCCCCAAGACAAAAGCGCTTTTACAGAGTGAGAAATTCAAAGGAAGACAAATGTGCCGTTGCCTGAAAAGAGCCTTCCAGCCATTTCCCGCTGTGAGCTACGTCCTTTTTACAACTCTGTTAGTTAGTATTCTGGGTTTGAGACACTTAGCGGTGGTGTCCCCTCCCAGAGGGAACAAATATTATGCTGGCTCCACTCAGAGTAAATAGCTACCAGAGGAGATAGTGGGTTTTGCAGGTTGTTGTAAACCGGGGTCA
The DNA here is from genome assembly GCA_019176425.1 of Megalops atlanticus. Classification (NCBI taxonomy): domain Eukaryota; kingdom Metazoa; phylum Chordata; class Actinopteri; order Elopiformes; family Megalopidae; genus Megalops; species Megalops atlanticus. The sequence goes on from CM032891.1 coordinate 29,289,258, forward strand.
CATTGTGTTACATTAGATTTTTTTCCTCATATCACTGGTAGACTATACTGTGATTCTGATATGTAATAGTCTAACTGGCTCTCAGAGTCTGTAGTTCTAAGGCTGACTGCATTCAGTGTGGACTGTACTGAGTGAGAATGCTTACCTGGACACTCAGAGAGGACTGAACCGTGTGAGAATTCTTACCCGAACAGCCAGAGAGGAAAGCAGAAAGCTGAGTGATCACTGTATTTACAACTACTGAAATGTGCCACTGAAGAGGCTGCAAATAAATTAAACATCAGCACATTTGGTGTGTGAGTGCTTGTAGTGTTTGCATGCATACAGCTGGAAGGTGGCTGTTTCACAGCCACACGTTTATGGCTTTTTGTGTGGGTTAGTATGGCAGTGAGTCATATCTCAGTGCTGATGCCAAAGGGAGAGGTGGAGGCATGGAGGTGTGTGTGGATTACTACAACAGCACATGTTTGGCCCTGCACTCCTCTGTCATGCTGGCAGAGTCAGGGCTAGGTCATCTCCAGACTCCAGGGAGAAGCTTACATATTGCTGTGCAATTATACAGGCCTCTAAGCACTGCATCCACACACATAGGATCAACCATAAACACTGGGCATTCTGGTGCCTTGTCTCCATGGTGATTTCACAGCCCTAGTACAGGAAGAGTTTCTCTGTGGAAGCTCACCGCACAATGGGAGGTTACACTCACAGTGTTATTCAAAAAAAATGAAAACAATAACTTCGTGTAACAATGAGTTCTAGATATTACACTGTATGCATCGTAACACAATAATAGTAATGATAAAAAACCTCACCGATATTGCCACAACACCAGAACACGTGAGCTGAAAATGTCACGCTTCACGAGTTTTGTAATGTTCTTATCTGCTGTTATCGGCAGTGCATACCGACCGTGCTGTGAAACGACAGTTTCGTTTGCTCAGGCCGAGCCCGACGCCTCTCTTTACGCTGCACCCTGTCCTTACGCTTTCCGTCTGACGGCACAGGCCTCTCCTCCCCGTTACATTTTTACATCACATTATTGGCATTTAGCAGATGCTCTTAACCGGAGCAACTTACATAGGTTACAATTTTTTACATGTTATCCATCTATACAGCCGGATGTTTACTGAGGAAATTGTGGGTTAAGAGTACAGCAGCAGTGCCCCAACGGGGAATTGAACCGGCAACCTTTCGGTTACAAGTCCTGCTCCTTAACCACTGTGATACACTGCCTCCCGCTGCAGTGCCAGAGATTTTGTTTTTAGGATGGGTGTTTGTGAGTCCGAGAGCCCCTTGCTGTGGATCCGAGCCCGCGGCCTCTCTCTGCACCCTGGTAATCACACACCGCCCCGCCCACATGGTGCTGGCCTAAGGGGGTCTAACGATGCCCCGTCATGACTGAGCGGCCGGGCCACATTCACTCTGAGGTTTTAATTAGCGAAGATTTTAATTAATATCAGAAGCGGGGCGCCGCAGAGCTCATTTTATACAAGCTGGCATATCCATCCCTTACCCTGCGTTTTGAAGTCGATGCAGAATGCCTCCTATGGGGGAAGAGAAAAAAAAACAACAAACAAAAAAAAAAACAAAAACATAATGACTGAGGGGCTAATAGGGGCACCGAGGCTGAGGGGTGGAGCTTGTGTTTGAGGAGCAGCCCGTGTACCATCAAACAAACAGCCAGTGCGTCTGCTCAGCTCGCCTCTCTCCAGGGAAATGCTGCCACCTTAAATGTGATTGGCAGCACCTTTTTTTTCCCCGTGTTCATTGTGAAACTTCTCGTGCCTCCTTGCCGAGCGCTGCAGAGTTTTACGGGCACAGGCGTGTCTCCACACGCTGTGCGTATGAACAGCCTGCGATCAGAGCTGCGGCGTTTAGCACGGTGACCCTCCAGGCAGCCGTGACTGCTGGCTCCCTGCGTGCTTGCTGTTCATACCAGCACGCTACATTAACTGTGTATGGACGAGCTCTGTGCGGACAGCTGACACACCCCTTCTGTGCGCCTTTGACAAGATCCTTCTCCTTTACACCTCTCCTGAGATCCACCTCTAATGCCTCATTTAAAACAGGGAGATGAGGAGCCTGCAAAGTGCTTGCAGCAGAGAGGCACAGAGGTAATGGATGGGCTAGCGAGCATGGGGTTAAAGGGCTGATTCCTACGTGGCACTGCACCCTCGAGAAGACTGCACCTCCACCAGATCAGTGTCCCCACCTTCACGTGAGAAACATACCATGTGAACAGACATGAAAAAAGACATTATAAAAACAAAACATTTTTGTTTTTATTTTATTTTTTATTTTATGTTTTTGCAGCTACTCTACATGTTTGTCAATGCTTGCTGTTTTGTGCCTCAACTAGTGCATCGACACAGGAGAGACCAAGTTTAGGTAGGACGAAGGACGAAGAATACCCTCAACTGGCTAGCTTAGATAGACTTAAAGACTGTCAGCCATTTTGGCTGCTGACCGTGTGTTACCCAAACAACACTACAGAACTGGTGGGTATGAACCCTGGAGCATAGACCGAGGAAGGATGTTTGTCACTTGCAGTACAATAGTACAGACACATATTAATAGCATGGCCTGCAAATCTCACAAAAGGAGAAGTAAAACAATGTGTACAGCTGCAGAGTCTCTGAACTACTGGAAGTACAGCTACGTTTTAAACTAATAGTGAATGGTTTAAATCTAAACTGGGTCAAATGAATAATCAGAACGAGAATAAGACAAAGAATAAGAATAAGAATAAGACAAAGAATAAGACAAAGAATAAGAATAAGAATAAGAATAAGAATAAGAATAAGAATAAGAATAAGAATAAGAATAAGAATAAGAATAAGAATATCACTGCAAGCAGCAAAGATAAGGGGCCTAACAAAAGCAAAGGCCTCTACATGCTGATCTGCAACACCTTATGTACTTGGCCCTTAATGAAATAATGAACTTTACAGTAAAAAGAGGAGGAGACACTCACTGACTGGTTGATACACAGCATACATTTTGTGCCAAAACACTCAACACACACTGGGAAAGACAGATAGGGTGGGACAAAGACAAAAATAGACCACATCTACAACAGTTCAGTTCACCAAAGCCATGTTTACTGTTGCGCGCAGATTTACTGTGTGTTCTCGTCTGCATTTTACAGTATGACCCCCCCACCCGCCTGCTACCTCAGAGAAAACAACAGGAGCAGCAAAAACCTTTCAAAGGTGTGTCTGGTGTGAACTTTAAAATGCAGCCAACACATTCCTTCACAAAAAAAAAAAAAAAAACAGTCTACAGCACATGCCAATTAATGTTGTCTAAACGAGATCAGCCCAATATTCCACAAAATCAGGACAAAATCTGACTGCACTGTGTCACTGTACTGTAATTCACGTGTTAAGTTTTAACTTCAATAGAGCACCACCTTCTGAGCATGTAGATGCATAACCCTTGTGGGCTGTATTATGTATTATACTGACGGAAACTTCTTACTTGCCAGTTTTAGTAAATGGATGACTATGAATTTAATTGTTTGACGATGTGTTCTGTTGTGCTGTATATAAAAATTTATGACACTACCAGTGGAACAGGTTTATTTTTGGGTGTACTACATGTTCACTGCTGGTAGAGGGCGCTACAGAACTCAGTGCCAGAGGACATCAAAGGTAATATATGAATTATCCATATGCCTGACAGCAACATATTCATTATATTCCTGTTGTCTCTGAGAATAATAGAGGTCTAATGTACATCTTGAGAGCAAGAAAGAAAGAAAGAAAGAAAGAAAGAAACATACCAACAAAGAAAGAAAGAAACAAAAGAAACAAAGAAAGTAAGGCCATGCTATTTTAAGGCAGGAGCACCATAACGTTATTATTCTTGCTGAACAGTCTCCCAGCAATTTCTGGGGAGAAATTAAAAATAATTGTATCAACAAATTCAGGAACGGCGGGTATGGATGTAGAGGGTCATTAAGCAGCTGTTTGTTTGTTTGTTTGCTTGTTTGTGCGAACCCTGCTATCATACTCTCTCCTGAGCCCTTGACTATTACAATGGACTGTTTTCTTTCGTTTGGCATTTCATCAATTTTAATTGATTAAAACTGCTGTTCTTGACTGTATTAAACAGACCTCCTGTGCTGTCTATTGTGAAAACATTTTCAAATATACACACCTAATCTTATTAGCAGCACAAATTTTAAAAATTCCGTTACGTGTCCCTGCTTTATGAAAAAGTTAAGCATAACAGTAATTACGCTTTTCTTTTTTATGCATAGCTTCTTATGGGGTAGATGCAGCTACAATATTAACAATGCACTGTACTGCAGCACGCTTAGATTATTTTGGCTTGGACATACATAACAATAATATTTTGCCTGCAGACCCCCTGACTCACAACAACACAGCCATAGGTATTTTGAAGAAATTCCAGCTGGATAACTTTCGTATGGGCACCACTGAGGTTAGCCTATCTGGGATCTGAGCTATATAGTCAAGGACTGACTGTGAGACCAGAAGGTAGTCAGTTCTAATCTCTTACACTCTTGAGCACTGTATGTAATTAACTTGAAAGAATAGCCTACGAAGTGTTGATCAGGGTGGTGGAAATAGTAACTTTATGAAAGAAGTAATAAAGAAAAATCAACATGCAGGAGAGAGAGAGAGAGAGAGAGAGAGAGAGAGAGGGAAGTTGTAGAGCTCTGCTGCTGGGTAACAAACCACTGCTCTACTATTCTTTTCGTCCCTCTGTTACATGCAGGCTCGCTTTTGACGCATTCCTCCCCTCGCCGTATATGTAGCCCGTGGCGTTTTTATCAAGCTGTGACACGCAGCGGTACAAACGTAGCTTCGAGGTCTCTGACTCACCATCCGGCGTGCCAGTTAAACCCCAGCATTAGCGCCTTTATATTGAAGTTTCTTTCTGTTTTCCTTTCTTTCTTTTTTAGAAGATTAAGTACACTTCCTTTCTTTTTAATATACGCATATTATGGTAGTTAACGAATCTTTTACTTATTCCAGGGCCTTAGAATTAAAGTCATTAAAGTCGTACACTGTTGTAAGTTTCCATGCAATTAAAAGTAAATTAATTTGTTTTAGACCGATGTGGCTCCAGTCCAGTACTAAATAAATACTTACATTGATAAACAGGAAACCTTGCAGCTCACTACTCAAGGCAAACACTTATCAGGTCATAGGTGAAATACTGTTTCTGTGAAGGGGGTAGAGGAGCGGCTTGGATGGGCGGGGAGACCGATAAGGCGGTACCGCAGAGACGCATTGGACACTGTCAGGTCGCGGTGAGTTCCCTCAAGAAAAGTTGTCAAAGAGTCCATGCCATCGTACATAGGTCTTGGCGGTAAATGACTGACCAAAACCGATATGACATCTGGGTGTTGGGGATCAGACTCCAAACTTAAGGTAAGATCCTGACACACAGAGACGCACACACCCAGACGAACACACATGGATTGACAGTTCCTGTTTCAGTTATGATCAGGCGTTGCAGCAGCCGCAATCTCGATTTGAGTAGCTGATAGAAATTTCAGCAACAGCGTGGTGAGCACTACAGCTGGTTTTGTTTTCATAATAGGTAGAGATTTATTAATTCGAAAACCGCCCACACGTTTATCGTTTCTCGTCTGCTGTTTCCATAGTAGTTCTTCAATAATGATTTACGTTCCAACAAAACCTTGCACATTTTTTAAATGGCCGTTTAGATGGATAACACAAAACAAACAACAATAAAAAAGTTTTTACACAACAGTTGTACAACTAAATGCAATGTACCAGACATCATTGTATTTGGCATTTCGCTTCCTTATTGCCCCAAGGCATGTTTTTTTTATCATTACCTTCGTCCTTAAGGTGGACATCATCGCCATAAACGCTGTTCCAGGATCAGTGGTCCCAAACATTTTGCGCGAACAAGTACGAAATTAGGAAAACTAAACACTTATTTTTCAACTGTGCTCAAAATGTAATGGAACTTTTTTTCCCTGGTTGTTAAAATGATTACGCGTGATAGTTTCAATATGAACAACCCATTAGCAGAGAGCAGAGCTCGATTTGCGAAACTGAATCTAATGTGATGGTACTACGTTTGTAATACGCTCTGTGCGTGTCAGGAGAAAAGTTACAAAACGGTACATAGTTAATAGTGGACATTCACAGAGCTTATAGACACGGTTGTTGGACGTGCAATCAAAGGTCATGTTGCCAATATACTGAAAAAGATAATACTACTAATAATGGAATCTGATGGATAAGGTCCTTTAGGGTCTCCAAGCTCATGAATAACTGTTGGTTTGACCTGCAGCATGGTGATTGATTGCTCTTATCTTACGAGGGCTTCCCTCAGAAGACCTGCATTGTGACACGTGCTGGCATCGTTAGCTGTTTCCCATCACAGCAGTACTGTTTTCAGTCACACTTTCACAAACACTGTGGCAAGAGAGTATATTCTGAAATGCTCTTTATCAGTGTGTGTATTACGTGTGGATGTGAGAGTGTCTCTGCTCTCTGTTTCTCTCTTTGAATGTATGGAGACAGTGTGCACATATATATATATATATATATATATATATATATATATATGTTTATATATATATATATATATATATATATGTGTGTGTGTGTGTAAAGTAGAGGCATAAGTACGCTTACAGGTGACAGCACAAAAAAGTGTCACTGGAGGACCCGTCTCTGTGTTTTTCGGCCCTCAGCGGCTCTCCTGTCTGCACTCATCTTCTCACACACCCTCCTTCACTGTGTTGCTCAGACAGACAGACAGATTCACTCACTTGTCATGTGGGTGGCAATGCTGAGAGGTCGAACGTTCAGACGTTTTGAATCCTTTTAAAGTTTTTTTATTTTCTGAAACGTTGTCTTGTCAGTGGAATGATGAAGGGTGAGCCACTCATGCCAGCAGCACGGAGAGCAGCAGAGGACTCCTTTGTGCCTTAAACTGAAAGGTTGGCTAATATCCGCTGAGAGATGGTGGACTTTGTCCCCAGGTATTCAGGAGATGTGAGACGTGGGTGACTCATTTTCAGCTCGGCTTTGTTTACTGCTCCGGGTTAGCCCATCTCCTTTCATTAGACTCTCTGTGAATGGCAGGCCTTCAGCTCTCTGCATGCAAGGCTTGATGTAATCATATCACTCATGCTGTGGCAGAAAGACACCAGGTAGATCCCCCAGCCAATGGCTGTGGAGATCCTGATGCTGGCTGGAGGTTGTATGTGTGCGTGCGTGTGTGTTTATGTGTATGTATGGTTGTATATGTGTGTCTATGTGCATGTATGGTTATATATGTGTGTGTGTGTATGTGTGTGTATGGTTGTATGTGTGTGTGCATGCATGTGCAAATGTGTGTGTATGTATGGTTGTATATGGTATGTGTCTGTTCGTATGTGTGTGCGTGTTTGCAAAGAGTTTCCTGCGTGTTTGCATGGTTGTCTGTGTGTGTGTGTGTGTGTGTGTGTGTGTGTGTGTGTGTTTGTGTGTGTGTGCGCATGTGTATGTCAGGGCTACTTGTGTGCATAGATGTGGTCTACAGTTGCTGCAAAAGTGCATAAAGTCATGCAACCAACAACTCTACAGTATGTAAAAACTGAGCAGCGTCGCTGTTACATTTGTAATCAATTCAAATTCTACACGTGAAAGGCTGTTATTTAAAAATGCAGTCGCTTGTAAGTCAATGCAGGGCAGAGTTTTGAGTAAGGCATCGTTTCTCAGATCAGATAAAGCTAACGCTTTAGTCCTTCTGTGTTCATGCTATAGCTCGGTGCAGGGAGGAAGCTGAGCTTTGAAATCTTCTCAGCGAGAATTCTTTCTCATTCTTGTGGTTCAGATCTGTGCCCAGGCAGGGAGCAGACGTTGGTTTTTGCCAGAGACGTATTAGGGTCACGCCCAAGACCAGAGGCCTTATGCATAGATGAAACAGCAGCCACTGTTTTAATATGGCAACTGACCTTATGGCGGTGCATGGGGTAACGGCTGTACGATGGACAGTTTTGTGGTGATATTCAAAAAGGCGGTGACCAGTGATTGTGAGCTGTCTGGTTAACACTGAGCTCCCACAACGCAGCCCTCATACTGATACCGTATTAGTCATTTGAAGTGTTGAGCTGAAGTCTTGCCTCATTAAGTCTAAGTTTCAGTGAGCAAGGCAGCAGCAGCTGGAGAGATAGAAAAGGGCTTCGGAATTTGAACCACCGTGTGATTGCTTTTTCTGAAGCACAGACCACATTCTTGAGTAAAACAGCTACTCAAGGCAACACTTTGGATGTGTTACTTTATTCATCATCCATTGTTGCAAAGGTGGAAGAAAGTGATAATCCATTCAGAGCCGATTGACACGGCTGTAAAGTGATCAGTCAGGAGAGAGTGTCCCGCTAGCCGCTGTGAACTCACATACTCACGTCTGCCAGTCACCGCAACCCCGACGTGAAGATATATACAGACAGCCGACTGCAGATGGCAGAGATTATACGACTGCATGTTGGCATGATGGGAGAAGCTGTACAGGCATTGCAGGTTTCCTGTTTGCTTATCTCTCTCTGGTTGCTCTGATTCTGTGTTGATATGTGTTCTCATTATTGGCATTTTAATAAACTCTTTTATCCAGAATGACTTACATAGATTACGGTTTTTTTGCATATTATCCATTTATACAGCTGGATATATACTGAGGCAATTATGCATTAAGTACCTTGCCCAAGGGTACAACAACAGTGCCCTAGCAGGAAATTGAACCGTTAACCTGTTGGTTACAAGTCCTGCTCCTTACCACTATGCTACACTGCCACCCCGTTCTCATCTCGTTGTGATTTCTACACTGGCACGCATAGGAGCTAGGTCGTTAAAGAGTGAGCTCTGGACGGGGCGATCGGGGGTGAGGGGTGGGGGTTGAGGGATGGGGGTTGAGGGTGGGGGTGGGGGATTGAGGTGAGGGATGGGGGTGAGGCATTGGGGGAGGGTGTGTTCTGGGACTGGGCTCTTCGTGAGGTCACGGGAAGCGTGGATTCCTCCCGCCGCGGTTGGCAGCAGAGGCCGGTGCAGGTCTCTGCTTGCTGGCAGCGTGCTTCAGCTCCATTTTGTTTTGTAGGAAAAGTACCCGGCGCTGCGCACGGGGAACGGCAGTCATTCAGCCACAGGAGGTTTAACTGACACCCTCAAATCCTCTGACTCCACATCCTGCCGGGAGAGATTCCGGCGGATTGTGTCTTCAGAGGCGGAGACGGAGAGAGCGCAGCCGGGATTATTCCTGGCACGCGTGTGTGGAATGTATGTACGTCCTCAGGTTCAGAAGGAGCTGCATAAGGACTGGGAGGCGTTGTAACACAGCAGGGTTCCCGAGGAAGGGCTTCTTTAAACACCTTCCCACCTGCGTGACATCTCACAGAGATGTCTTGCGTCGTGCGTTAAGTTTTGACCTAAGAAGTGCCGCATTAGATATTAGTGAAACAAAACAGAGCAACAATGCTAAAACAATAGCAAAGCGTGTTTAATTCAAATATGGAGCCCTTGTCCATTACACATTCCATTTTACATATGATGTAATTACCTACAGGACATTTACTGTATGAAGCAGTTTAGGTTGCTCACCAGGATACAGCAGCCATTATCCACCTGGGACTCAAACTAACATCCTGCTGGTTATCTGTTTACCTCACAAGACTGCATCCCTCCGCTTTGGTATGCGCTCAGATGTGCTATAGCTTCTGGACGAAAGAGGCTTCCTTTGCAGATAGGTTTTTGGCAGTGTGTGTAGTGTAGCGGTTACGGTAGTGGGATTGCTATCTCAAAGTGGCAAGTTTAAATCCTGCGTGTGGCACTGGTGTTGTCCCCAGGTCCGGCGCTATGGGGGTGCTTAGGGGTGCATTGCACCCCCAGACAAACCTCAGTGCACCCCCAGTTTTCTCCCTATATCCCAATGTCAGCATAATATTTACAAGTTTTTGTGTACCCCCGTGGATTGCAATTGCACCCCTCTGTATTTGCTCCTGGCACTGAACTTGGTTGTCCTCCTTTAGAAATATCCTTAACCAGGGTTTTTATTTTTATTGTATATATATATTTATTCATATGTGAGGCAGACACCATTATATATGGTGACATTTCAAAATGTAGCTTAAATTTACCTTTACATATGGGTGTTTGGACATATTTACATGTAATCTCCTGTAGATGGAGGAGTTTCTGTGGTGAAATGCCTTTGCACGATAGGTGAACAGGCAGCCACTTTTTGGTCACTAGCCCCGGTTCTCATGGCTAACGTTTCGAATGTAAGTCACTGTGGGTTAGCACGTGGGCAGTCTGATGTGACTGGCTTTGTGTGGGACGTGGGTGCAGCTAATGCGGCTAGGCTTGATATGGCCTGGTGTATGAGAGAGAGAGCGCCATGCCTGTCTCATGCACTTTAGAAGGAAGAGGGTGCAGCTGGATGTAGTGGAGATGGAGGCATTTGTGTGTGTTTTCCTTATTCTCTCTGCCCCCCCTCGCTTTGAGCTCCTGATGGAAAGTGGCATGAGGAGATTGCTACAAAGGCAGCCTGAATTTATCAGCCCATGAAAAGGTGGTCCGGCTGAGTGCTGCTCTGTGAAAGGGAGTTAAATTGTGCAGTGTTTGCCAGTGTAAGCCATTGGGATTTCAGAAACACAATGAAAGCAATGAGACCTGGAAACCTGGAAATCTAGAGGACAAATGAAACAGAAAGAGGTAAGCAGGGTTCTCACAGCTGTGGTAAACAATTCACAATTAGATTGTGTGTGTGTGTGTGTGAGAGAGAGAGAGCGCGCAGGTGTGTGTGTGTAAGTGTGTGCGCGTGCATGTGCGTGCATGTGCATGTGTGCGTTTTCATGAGTGTGTTTTCATGTGTGTATGTTTGTGTGTGCATGTGTGTGTGGGTGTTTGTGAGTGTGTGTGTATGTGTTCATGCATGTGAGTGTGAGTGTGAGTGGTGTGCATGTGCATGCGTGTGCATGTGTGTATGTGTGTGTGTGGATGTGTTCATGTGTGTGTGGGTGCGTTTATAAATAAACAGAGAATTAAATCAGGGTGGCATTTACCACGTTGAGCATGGTGTGAAAGCAGCCTCTTCTCCTGCAGCCTAATGTGTGTGTCTCAGCTGAGATTAACGAAGTTCCCTGTCATTTGGAGAGGGCGTCTCGGCTGTGTGGTGGGAGTCGCCTTTGTCAGGCTGTCCTTGGTCCGTGGAAGGACATCAGCAATGGAGGACAGGGCCTCCCTCTGCATCTCCACTGGGTGCTGTTATCAGCAGGAGAAACTGATGCATTCCTCTGACCTACTCACTGTCACGCGTGTGCGCAACAGATACACTGTAGAGAACAATTTGCTTTTTTATAGCAGCTTATTCTCACCAAAAGGCCTCCCTGCACCTCTCTGAGACAACCAAACTCGGCACTTTCAGTGCTTAGAGTAATGTCATTTAGAGATGAAATTCATATTTCTGCAGAACCTGAATCTTGCAAAAGATGAGCAAAATAATTTAAAGGAAGAAAAATCAACTCAGAAACATGTATGGCAAAGGACTTTCTGGTAAACCTTGTGGGCCTTGTTATGAACTCTGGTGAGAAGACTGAACATTGTGGCAGTGCTTTAATTGGTCTTAATTAATCTTTAATTAGACACCAAAGACCATGCACTAGGAACCCCATTATAAGAAGGCTTCTGTGGTCTATTTTGCCATGCGCACTTTGCACCTATAGCGTTGGAGTTTGTGGAACATTATTTTTAACTTGACATTTCAAGTCTCCCTCGTGGTGTCAACATCATTAGCAAAAATATGAAAAGGAGAAGTTCAATCAGACTCTTCTATTAGTGCAAATTTCCTCTTTGGTGTGAGAGAATAGAGTGGTATTCTGTAAAGTGTTGTAGACTCTGACACTACGAAATAATTACCCAGGTTGCAGAAGTTATGGGAATCTGGAGGGATTGATTTGTTTAAAGATTCGTGGGTTACTTAATTTTCCATGATGCGGGGAACAGGCCAAAGGTTCAGCTGTTTGAATATTCAGTCATGAGAATACTAATCGGTTCGTTAGATCAGGACATGAGCATTTGTCAATTAACACAAGTGAAGAAATTTCAGATGTTCATTCCGTCTGATAAATACTAATGTGGTAGAGTATAAAATAATATTATTATATATTTATATATGTTATATAAACATAAATATTATTCACTGTCCTTCCTGACAGTGGGTGAACACTGGTCTCTGAGCAGTGATTCATTATTCACCCAGAGATCAGTTTAGTTTCATGCAAGGAGAATGGGCAGAGCCTATCTGAATATGGAAAACCAGGAGCCAATAGAACAAAATATCCTTGCCTGCATGTGTAGCAGTCTGTGGACCTGTCTGGTGCAATGGCTAAAGCTCAGCACAGCTGACCTGAGTGGGGCCAGCAAAAGCTCCTGCAAAATGATGTTTTTAAAAGAAGTGCCATTGGGATTCCAGTAGGGGGCAGGCTTTTCTGTAGTCCAATTAGAAAACAATGCACTTGTTGTTTCAGGGTCAGTCCTGGGAGTTCCCTGATGTTCTGACCACATTCTTAATCCGGCTCTCTAATCCTTTCCTAGTTTAATACGCTTTTTTTTCGGCATTACCTACCCAGGCGAGTGTTACGCATCTGTGGTGGCGGAAGAGAGTCAACTGCCGCCTTTGCTGCAAAGCAATTTAAGAACCTTCTTTGGGATGAAAGACCCTATAGAAAAGTGATTTGTTATTATTTGACGTGAACAGCCCGACGTGATTCTGCGATCCTGTAATTAAGTCATTCGTTTCCTGTCCTCAGCTCGGCGCAGGACTCCGCTTTCCCCTCACCCTCGCCGACGCGTCGGGTCCGTCTCGGTGATGTAGCCCCGGATGGTGATGTCACCATGTCCACGCCCACTCAGAGCAGCGAGGAGATCCGGCGCTGGCTCTCCAGCATCCACCTGCCCCAGTACGCCGGCTGCTTCGAGCAGGCCGGCTACCGGCGTCTGGAGGACTGCGGCGACCTGACCAACGACAAGCTGCTGGCCATGCGGGTCTTCCCCACGGGCCACCGGAGGCGGATCCTCGTCAGCCTGGAGTCGCCCGGCGGGCGGACCACGCCCGAGAGGGGCCCCGGCGAGGGGGAGAGGGTCAAGCCCATCCCCAAACCCAGACGCGTCTTCCTGAGGGACAGGAAGAAGGCCGCCTCGTGCCAGCACCAGCAGAGACACATGGAGCCGGAGAGCTCCCAGGGCAGGCAGACACTCCCCACTGGGGTGGGGATGGGAGGCATGGCCGCAGAGGGCTCTGCCCGCTGTCCCGCCCCCGTGAGGACGACGCCCTCCACCTCCGGCAGCTCGGACTCCCTGTGCGTCTCCTCCCACTCTGACCGGGAGACTTCCTCCGAGGAGCACGCCCCTTCCCCTCCCGAGGGTTTCCAGGGCGAGATGGTCATCAACGAAATCTACAACGAGGGCTGGGATGCCAATTGTGCCCCCAAACCCCGCCCTCGCCCCACGCGCTCCTACAGACTGCGTCACCGGCCAGTACCAGACATTCCTGATCAGTCCTTCCCCGGCCCTGTGGACTGGTAGGCTAAGCTCAGCATGAGTATCGCTAACTGAGTGCTAATTACGCAGGCATAAAGTCTGATACACTGATGCTCCTAGTGCTGAGATGAAATGGAAAACCACAGATATGCAAAACAGAAAGTACTGCATGGCATGATTGCACATTCATGTTTTTGTAAATGTTGAATATGAACAGGTGAACGTCAAATTTGATGAGCACAGTGTTATCAGGTGTGGCGTTAAGCCCGCATGACACCCCTTTAAAGCTCCGAGGAGAGTGATGTCACTGGTACAGTTTTAGCAGGACAGAGCTTTGGCAGAGGAGACATCACCTGGGCCGTTCTGCTGACCTCCTATCCTTTAGGCACGACAGGATAAGCCTTGCAGTAAACACACTGCATGTTTTGTTACCATAACTTTAATGAATCTCTTCCTCCCTAGGAGCATTCCACAGGAAAACAGTTCTGAGAGCCTCCCCTCCACTGAGCCCCCCCCGGCCTTAAACACTCGGCAAAAAGGTACGCTCCTTTTTTATGAATATTTCATTTCGAATCAATCCCGGTATTGTTTACCCTATTGAAAGGAATGCGGCGTTTCTGCGGCGTGCGTCTGGGGAGAAGAGGAGCCATGTTTAGCTTTCTGTCTCTCCGGAGTACCGCCTGGGCTCCTAAGTATGCAGAGAAGGCCTAGTTCTCCGAAACTCCCGGCTCCTCGAGTTGTTTAACTTTGGAAGGTTCTTTGTAGATGACACAGCTGGGGCCTTTCTTCCTCTGCCCCCCTCCCCACCTCCCCTCCCTGCGTAAAAGTCTATATAAATGCATGAAGGGGAAGGTGCTCCCTTCAGAAATCGTTTGGAGGAGGACGTGTTTGTGTGACGCTGTCATTCCCACGCGCTGGCCGGAGTGGGAATTGGTTATTCGGTCGTCAGAAGGAAGGCTGTGTGTGTGCTGAGATGGCTGGCTCCCTCTCTCTCTCTTTCCCTCACTCTCTCCTTCTCTCGCTTTCTCTTGCTCCCTCATTCTCTCTTTTCCTCACTCTCTCGCTCTCTTGCTCCCTCATTCTCTCTTTCCCTCACTCTCTCCTTCTCTCGCTTTCTCTTGCTCCCTCATTCTCTCTTTTCCTCACTCTCTCGCTCTCTTGCTCCCTCATTCTCTCTTTCCCTCACTCTCTCCTTCTCTCGCTTTCTCTTGCTCCCTCAGTCTCTCTTTTTCTCACTCTCTCGCTCTCTTGCTTTCTCTTGCTCCCTCGGTCTCTCTTTCCCTCACTCTCTCGCTATCTCCATTGCTGTCTTGATCCCTTGCTCCCTCGCGCCCTTGCGCCCTCACTCTCTCTCTTGCTCTCTCTCGCTCCCTCGCTCTCTTGCTCCGCGTTACGTGCCTGACGTTGCTGCCAGTGTGGTGTGATTGATGTCCCTGATTCACGGACGGGCCCCTTGGCGTGCGCCTGTCGGTGCTCCTCGCAGTGTGTTAGACACTCGCTCGGCACACAGGGTCCTGACGGGCGGCCTGTACTCCCCTCACCGCCTCTGTCTGTCCATCTGTATGTGTGTCCAACCCTCCCACCCAGCCACCGCTGCTCACATCACCTGAAAACAGAGAAACAGAGAGGGAGAGAGGAAGGGGAGAGAGAGAGAGAGAGAGAGAGAGAGAGAGAGTGAGAGAGAGAGAGAGAAAGAGGGAGGGAGAGAGAGGGAGAGACAGAGGGGGAGAGAGGAATAGGGAGAGAGAGAAAGAGGGAGGGAGAGAGAGGGAGGGAAGGAGGGAGAGAGAGAGGGGGAGAGAGAGAGAGGGAGAGAGAGGGGAAGAGAGAGATATAGGGAGGGAGGGGGAGAGAGAAAGCGATTTAAAGAGAGGGGGAGAGGGAGAGAGGAGAGGAGAGAGAGAGGGGAAAAGAGAGAGAGAGGGAGGGAGAAGTAGGGAGAGAGAAAAAGGGAAGGTGGGGGACACGGAGAGAGGGAGAGACAGAAACGGGGAGAGAGGGAGAGAGAGCGTGAGAGGAAAGAGAAGAGAGAGGGAAGAGAGGAGAAGGAGGGAGGAAGGGAGAGGTGTGCAAGACAGAAAAAGGAGGGAGGAAGAGAACTTGAAGAAAGATGGATAGAGACAGATGTGATGCAAAAAAGGGAAGAAAGATTGAGATATTGTGATGGAGAAGGAGGGAGGGAGAAAGAGATAACAGCAGCAGAGGATGGGAGAATTGTGGGGGTGGCACAGCCTCCTGTCCCCAGTGTGCTGTTAGCACAGATCTTGTGTGGTATTAAGGTCACTGATAGAATGGTCTGGACTAAATGAGAAATATGGCACTGTGTTGGTCCAGCTCTCAGGAGAGTGGTGTGATGTGAGGGGGTGTGTTAATACCACCGTAGATATAGAGAGAGACTAGATCAGTATACGTGACGCGCTGTTTGAAAGTCTTGTTCTGTGTGGCTTCCTGAAAGGACCGCACGTTCTGGAACCCCCAGATTTAATGAAATTCAGCCTCCCTCACAGACTTAGCAGACTGCTTCAGTGTAAGAACAACCTGGCTCCTCCTCACGTTTCTCCCAGAATTCCTCCCGATCAGCTCCCTCCTATATCTGTGGCGGGGTGCACCTCTCCCTCAAAGCCACCTATGTCCGCCCGGCCGTCCCCGGGAGATGAGGTCTCATTTTTCAACATGACAACGACTGACTGCACAGGGTCACCACGGGTCCCCAAACTAATGGTGTTTGGAACATTTCGCGGCCTTCCCTTTTGTGATTATGTCCCAGTGGACACTCTCCAGGAATGTCCTTGGTGAAAGCAATTGTCTGTCAGTGCAGCCGTTACAAGGACTCTGTCTCCCAGGTGGCAGTTAAAAAAAAAAAAGAAAGGAAAAAAAGATGGTCTCGCAGGACTGTTGAACATCACAGAGTGTACGTCTGCGGTGCTTTGCCGCTGGTGTTTGTGTCAGTCAAGGAGAGGGGGCAGGACAGGTAAAGAATGCAGAGCACCCTATTATCATAAGTGTGTCCGTGTGCCAAGAGAAAGAGAGAGAGAGACCTAAAATGATCCCTGTAACCACATGTTTTACAGCTCCGCTGGTGAGAACTCTATCTCCCATCTGTCCATATGGAGAAACGTTTCTGTATAACAATCCTGACAACATACTGGTAAGTGTGAATGTCTGTTTTTCCACAGCTGTGAATGGGCTGATATGCTTATGCTGTATGTTTACTGTATGTATGCATTTTTGTCATATTTCATAGTTATTATTTCTCCACTTAAGACAATACAATGAAGGATTCTTTAATACTGTTTACATTTTCTTATTTTAAGACTTTTAAACAGGACCTTTAAGCTTCATATACTAACCCAATGCATATGATATCTAATCTTCAAGATAAAGAGAAAGGTGGAAGGAGGGCAGACAGCAGCAAGTCCATGGGGACTTGCAGAGGCAGGACAGCATCACTTTTGTTTATTTTTAAGGCAATACGTGATGGGCATTGACATCCTGGTGTTTGCAGGGTCACGACTTGGGGAATAAGTTAAAAGGTGTGACTCCTGCAGGTCGTCCAAATCTCCCTGCGTGACACTGAATGCTGTTGCACACACTCTTCCCCCTGCTCTTAGTCTCCCCAGAAGCTCAAAAACACCAAACAGGAAGCCCCTCTGTCTCACTTCCATCTAGGGTGAAAGGGAAAGTCACCATTGCTCCCAGACCCTCTTGTAAATGAGGCTATTTCAGAGAAACACAAGCGTGTGGTTTAGCTTTTGATTCCTGTTAGAAAAAATAATTTCACGCCATTTCAAAATATACTTGTCAAAACCGTGTCCACAAAAACCATTCAGCACATTGACTCTTCTCCTCTTCTAGCCTCTGCACAGATGCAAACAGATTAGCGGAGATGTTACATTCTCACATACAGTTTATCAGGTCACCTGAGACTGTATGGTTTTTCAAAGCCACTGTTGCATTCCAAAGCCATTGTTATACACACCCTACAATAACACTTAACTCCTTCCACACGGCTGCTTTTTATTGGCTGACATTTGTCATCTTCCTCATTTCTTCATGTGCTGGTAATCTGTCACTGATCTATTGGTTGACTGGGAACATTGTCTCTCAATTTGCTGAAAAGTGTTAGACCTTTTAAGTCCCCTGTATTGCTATACGTCTTGTATCTCAGTGTCGGTGTTCTCGTAGAATGTCAACCAAGGACACTTGTATGTCTGTTCTGTCAAAATATATGCAATGCATGTTGGTGGGGCAGCAGTGGTACATAGTGGTAATGAGTAGGGCTCATAACCAAAAGGTTGCTGGTTTGATTCCCTGTTGGGGCACTGCTATTGTGTGCTTGGGCAGGGTACTTAACCAAGAACTGCCTCAGTAAAATATCCATCTGTATAAATAGATAATATGTGAAATTTTAACCTGTGTGAGTTCCTATGGTCAAGAGCATCTGGTAAATGACAAGAATGTAATGTAGTTGATGATAATTGGCTTTATACTTTTATGCTAACTTGACCACTCATATTGTCTGAATGGCACATACCCATGACATTTAGCCTTCGGTGGCAGTGATTTTTTCACATCATACTTAGGGTCATGGCTGTTCCACGTACGCATGCAGATACACACACACACACACACACACACACACACACACACACACACACATACACACACACACACACACAGGGTGCAGAAATATTTTAACCTCAGCTGTAGGAGGAACCCTGAGCTGGTTGAAATGAGTCACGCTGGATTGTATTACAGCCGTTTTTTACCAGTTTTATTTGTTTTTTCATTTTTGAGTGCCATGTTAATGCTATATGTATTTACCAGGAGAAAACGGTGCAATGAACGTCCTAACTTTGCAGTTTAAGACTGCCCATCTGCACCGCTCTGGGAACAACAATAACCGCTAATCTGCTCTGTAATACTCTTGTGTTTGAAATTAGCACTGTTCAGTGTGTGAAATATTTGGTGCTGTGCTGAGCTTTTGTATTATGTTTTTTGCATTTATTGTCATATGCATCATATGCACACAGACGCTAATGGGCATTGCGCTTTTATGTGGATTCATTTGGCCAGGAGGACGTACTGAAGTGCACCCTCTCATCCCTAAACACATGTGTGGCCATTATATGTACAACCCTAGAGATGTGCCAAGCCGAGCAGTTTACTTCACCCAGTCACTTCCACAACATTGTTCAACCACAGGGTGAACAAACAGCTTTTTTTTTCCTGCTTACTTTTTCAGGATTTCGGCACAAAAGAACTGTTCAAAAAAGAAATTACGGAGAAGATCAAGCACAAAAAATTACGGTAAAATAAACATTTGATTGTGATGTATTTTGGACGTTGGCCTGTCATTTGTTCTTGTTCAGTTCAAAAACTGGGGAGGGGGGCATATATTGTCTGATTTTATGGGGTCGCTAAATTGAAATACAGCAGAGAGGAGTTGGAGGCCTTTCTTCATTGCAAAGTGGCATACTACCAAAAAAAAGTGTAAAAAAAAAAACAAAACTAGAGCCCAGCCTCTGTAACGCCATGACATTATGTCATTGTCCGTTTGCTGCTGTACTGTGATGTCACAGCCTTGTTTTGTTTTTTTTTTGATGTGATATCACATCCTCTGCTGTGTCTTGGCATGACAGCTCTTTGGCGCCAGCTCTGTTTTAATCAGTGTTCCCTCAACGGCTAGTGGAAGACTGATGTGCTTTAGTCTTGATCGTTAGAACACTCGGCAGGAAGGATGCCAGTGATCGTAAACCAAATGGCTCTCCGCAGGAAGAAGCAGGCCAAGACCAAAGGGCCTTCAGTTGAGGGTGGAGTTCAGAGGAAGGACCCGATCCCCGGGGGGAGGGAGGTCCACGAAGATGAGTACTCCACGGTGGAGGAGTGCAACGCCTCTCTCAAAAGAAGCAGGGAGGGGCCACCGGAACCCCTCCACGACTCTCGGCCGACGCCCGAGCTGTATTCGCTGGTCCAGAGGGCTGCGCCCACCCAGCCCGACCACGCCATCTCCCCCTACGCCTGCTTCTATGGCCCCACCAAGACACTCCTGAAAATGGGGTGGCTGGACAAGCTGTCCCCACAAGGGTATGGACTCTCTTGGGCCGCTGGGCATCGAGCTCACACCATACTGAGCAGCCAAATACAAGCTGGTTGGGCGCGTGCAGTTGTGTGGTATTTACAGACGTGCCCACTGGCCAAATACAGGGTACCGTGCTTGACTTTCAGCAGTTGGTAACTGTAAATTGATTTAAAAATATGTATATATCCTTGCTTGTAGTCACGAGTCATATTCTACACTCTTTACTAAACACCGCTGACAGCACTGCATTTGGTGTAGTGCAGAGATGTATATGAGAGACCTTTTTAGCTCTGCCCACGTCCCACAAACCCCAGTAGCCAACCACAGCAGTGCCGGCACAGGTCTTCCTGTGTCTTACTTCCTGTTTCTCTCTACGAGTTTTTTCACACCTTTTCCTCAAAACCACAAGGGCCTTGTCTAAGTGACACTTTCATGTTTTTTTTTCCTTCATCTTTTTTTCAACAATTTTTTTTGTTTATTTCTGAAGGCTGCACTGTGCAAGGGAATTAGAGCAATGCACCTATAAGGAGTTGCACTGAAACACATTACAATGAAATGATATGCCATTCTCACATTCTCAGTTTTGATGTTACATCTTTAGTTTTGATATTGGGATGTACAGAGAGAGGAATTAATTATTTTACAAGTGCCATGTGTTATAGTAATTAGCATTGGGATTGTCCTACAGTAGTGTGTTTTGTTATAGTTTTGCATTTTTGTAGTTATTTGTATTATTATTTGTAGTATTTCCACTGCAGTGCTTGTATGATGTATTATGTTTAAAAAATAATAACCTCAGGATGTCTTTTTCAGAAACTATGTCTATCAGAAGAGATGGGTCAAGTTTGATGGAGAAAATCTCACCTATTACAATAATGAAAAGGTAAGCCATTTAATTTCCATGTGCACACAGATTCGCATACACACACACACACACACACACACACACACACACACACAATCATATGTATACACGCACACACATGGACTGACGTACAGTTCAAGAGCAATAATATATTTTATGCATCACATACGCCCAAGTTAATCTTAGCAGAAAGAAAGAACTGAGAGCACATTATAATGCTGAATCAAAATGGAACAATCCGTTTTTTCCCCCCATCAGCATTTGAATTGTACAGCGGAGTGGGAGAGCGAGGACGTTGTGACATTGTTCTGGAATGGCTAATGTCTTTGTGCCCCGGCGCTGGCATTGGCTGCTCCCCAGCTCGAGTGAAACTCTGCTGCAGTACGTCTGCCTTTTTCCTGCCTCCCTCAGCAGATCTCAGCTCTCTCCTCGCGCGGCTCCTTCGCTGACGTTACTCCCCTTTCAGCGTGAAGGTTAAAATTGTGCTTAGCGGCGGCTCCTGCCGTAAAAGGAGAAGCGGCGGCTCGCGCCGGCGCTCAGCCTCCTCCAGCCGCGCGGTCGCGACTACTGTGGCGGCGCTCCGCTCCGGTCAGCTGAGCTTCACTGCTCGCGGCCGTGGGTCTGCTGCTTTATTGCAACTGCTGTTGCAAGGGGGCCTCTGCACGCTTGCAGGGGGAGGTGTGCCGTTATCTGTTGCTCCTGCGCCACACCGATGTGGGAGTACAAGGCCAGCGGAGTTGTAGGCAGTACCTGAGGACCTGAGATGCGATGGTGATCCAGTGTGGTGTTCAGAGCACAGTACAGCAGACACCATATAGTAGGAGCTGTAACTTCCTGACTGTGAGCCCACAGGTGGTTGATGTAAGCCCTTTATTTTGTTGTGGTTGTAAGGGAACCACTTACTGTTACATGAAGGACCACTGCAAATGTGTGCTATAAAATGACTGATCAGATTGGGTGTGATTATTAGTGCCAGTATGTTTTTAATGCTTTTCCCCTTCAGCCCCCTTTTCGGAATCGCCAGCTGGGTATGTTAAGCCTGTCTTACCTTGATAGCCCTACACAAGCGCAGTGGTTGCTGGGGCATAGCCATTGCAATCCTCTGACACAGCAGTCCAGCTGTGACTGTTTTTTAAACTAAAGTTGCCCAGTGCACTACCATGAACCTGGGCTGTAGGACTCGCTGTACATTCAAGGCAAACACCTTAACCACTGAGCCACTCGGGGGCCCCAACCTGTATAATCAGTGAGCAGTGGAGTAGGAGGGGCCTTTGGATTTGACTGACAGCTTGTTTCTGATTCCTCCAGGGACTCGCGCCTGTGTGCGCATCAGAGTGAGTTATCCGCGGGCTGACTGAAGTGCAGCCAGCAGAACTTTTTTTTTCCCAGACTGCTGCTGACCTCGGCGTGCCCTCCTAAGCCAGCAGATTTCACTGCTGCAGTGCTGAGCAGCATCACAATCAATGAACTCGACTCCGCCCGCCGCCCCCTCGTTAATCACCCACTAATTATAGCCCACTGTTCTCTTTTTTTTTTTTTAATAAAATTTAATTCATATTTATTGGGACAAGCTCACAGCAGAAAACCTTTACTGGAGGTTGAGTCGACATGTAATGTTTTGATCCAAGAAAAGAAGGATTCGTGCCTGTGGTGCAGAAGGGAGATGGAAGCGAAGGGAAAGCAGCGTTCACGCGAGGAGAAAGAGAGGCGCGCTTTGTTTGGGGGGTGATGAAGCACGGTTTCCTGGCTTCCCCCGGATATGCACACTTCACCGACGGCGCTGAGGTTTCTACAGCTCCTGGGAGGTGTGCTCTGCACTGTAAACAAATATGCCTCTGATATTTGGAATATTTTCTCTTTGTTTTCACACTTTTCATGTCCCTTCACCCTGAAGGTAGACAATGTATTGCCATCCTCATAGGGAACCGACCCCCACGTTAGTCATCACACACTCATTATATTATTATGATGTAATTTTATAATTATAGGAGAACGGCCTATTTGAATGATTGCGTGTGTGTGTGTGTGTGTGTGTGTGTGTGTGTGTGTGTGTGTGTGTGTGTTGGTTATTGAGCCTGCGTGCCTACATGCACATGTCCTTCCATGGGCATGTGTGCATATGCATGAGCACCTAGATCGCTTCCGAAAACATCAACAAATGTCAAGCTTTCCAAGTGGTCAGTGAAGACAGCAGAAGAATGGCGAGTTGTAGCCCTTCCTCCTTGTATTCCGGTGTGTGTGAGGTTCTGACCGAGTCGCTGCTTGTGTAGCGGTTTCGCGTGCGCTCTGAGCTGAGCTCCTGTGACTTTGACAGGGAGCAGCTGGGCTCTCCAGCGCGGTCCCCCTGCCGGTGACCTCTCTATTGTACCTGTCACACGGCTCTGTGGTTCGACACGTGCTGCTCCTGGGCCCCGCACCCGCAGGCCTCTCTCTGGAGCCGGCTGCGGGACCGTCACGGCAGCAGCCGGGCGGCTGGGACGGGCGGGCGGGCGGGCGGCAGGCGGGCGTGCCGCTGTGTGTGTGGCGTGGCCTGCCGGTGTGTGTGTGTAAGGGAGGCTGTGCGACGGTCTGTGTTAGCCAGGGAGCCCCTTCACAGTGATGGCAGGGAGGTGAGGAGGACTGGGAAGACATGCGACTCAACTACGTTCTAAGCGGGCGTTAAGACAATAAAAAAAAAAAAAATGACGAGACCTCTGTAGACGGGCGGTGCACCTCAGTGTTTAATAACACAGTTGATGGAAATACAGATAACGTCCCACTTTGTGGTTCTGTCACATTTCTTTTGTAAATGCAGGGATAAAACATCAAGCAGCATCCCAAAGGAAAAGATGCACAATTTCCCAGCATTCCATGCAGTTTTGCGTCACTCTCTGAACAAACGTACAGCAGCGTTTGATAACGTTTGAGAACGTTAACGTAAAGGCGGGACAAAATCAAGGGCAGCTGCATGGATGGGTGTGCTGGTGTGTGTGCGGTGAAGGGGAGGTGGGAGAAGCAGGCCTGACCAGATCACTGCTGAAAGGGGAGACCAGTGTTTCCCATCCATGGGGACACTGTACAGGAGGAGGTGTCGACTTTTCCTGGATCTGATTCTGTGCTGGTAGATCATAGGCCCCATTACACAGTGCAGCAGACTTATTTAGCATGTAGGTCTTGTTCCATATCTCTGTTTGAATCTGTATCTGTGCACAGTATATATGTTTATTTCTTTCATTTCCTTCTCTGGAAGACCCTATTGGGGTCTGCACCTTGGCTCCCCCACACAAGCATGAACTCCCCTCCCTTGTATGTGTAGTTTTATTATAGGATATGTTGAAGATTTCCTCTGGGGTATGTTGGTGTTTCACTGTATTGTACATTGTAGCTTTTTCTGTGGGGTATCTTGCACTGCAGTTATGAATTGATGCCTGCGTGCACTGGTTGTCTCAGCACTGTTGGAGGCTGACACGTGGCTGATACACTGTCAGTTGTGTGCTGTATTTATGGTCTTTCCTGCCACTTTATTAAATGCAGGTACTCGCTCCTTGTAAATCGGTCTGGATAAGAGCTTCTGTTAAATGACAAAAATGCTAATGTGATGAAAGTCTGCAGCCGAACGGAATCATGGTGCTGTCGCCCGGGGGCTATTGTGACATCATAAAGTGACCTCGAATGCGAGCGTGAGAAAAGCCAACTCCGGGTGCTCTCTGTCAACCTTCTTTCATCTGATTTCCTCAATGTCTCTCCTCTTCTGCAAACCTGCAATCCTGCCAAACCTGAAGGGCTTCTGAGTCCTGCAGGGAGGGGAGGAGAGGGGGGGGGGGCATCAGGGATTGGGGCGGGTCGGGGATTGGGGCGGCTCCCGGGACTCCATCACATGCTGTCTCTGGCTGGGATCGTTTTCTGTGAAGCCGCACAGGAAGGCAAAGCCCAGCTTTACCGTGCCAGCAGACTGGAGCTTTGGGATCCTTCGGAGTCTTTGTGACACCTAAAGCTTTTCATGCTGCTCTGAAACTTTTCTGTCTTCTTAAGACCTCGCTCACTTTCCCAGTGCATTCACTGCTTTTCGGCTTTATTTCTGTACTACCTTTTCCCTGAAGAAGAATTGTGTACCCATATATTTATTGTATGTAAATCAACATAGATCCTTTTTAGCCATTTATTTTGAGGCAGATCCTTCAGGACCCTGATTTGTCTGTTTAAAAAATGGCAAACTTGTGAGAGTAAATACAATTGCTTAATTTGTATGCCAATCAATACCTTCTTGCTTTTCAATGTTTTGAACATGCGTTTTATCTTGATACTGTATGCACATTCCGTTAAATGATTTTACTTGCAGTCCTGGTCACCACCAGCAGGTGTCCCCATGCCTCCACAGACTTGATCAGGGTGTTGGTTGTGTGAGGGTAGAAGCTGTTGCAGCAGAAGTACAAAAGACAAGCTTTTCTCTCTTCATTGGTATAATCTTTACCACTGAAGGCTTTTAGCCTCATGGCATCACTGTAAAAATTGCATCCTGAAGTATACGTGTTTAAATGTAGATAGACATAAACACAGAGATGTACACACTTAGAGTAAATATTCTGAAAGAGACAGAGAAAGAGAGAGACAGACAGAGAGCAGAGAGGGTGGAGGGATGGTGAATCTTATGTGGTCATGTCCTAAAATGCTTCATTGACACTAACATGACTCTTGTCATGTTAATAAGGCCCATTTCAATCCTTGCTGCTTTGAGAGAAAGAAAGAGATAAGACAGAGGGCGAAAGAGAGAGGGAGAGAGAGAGAGAGAGAGAGAGAGAGAGAGAGAGAGAGAGAAGAGGGGGGGGGAGAGAGAGAGAAGGAGAGGAGGAGAGGCGGAGATAGAAGGAGAGAAAGACAATGAAAGAAAGATAGTGAGAGAGGGGGAGACTGTGAGGGAGAGAAAGAAAGAGGGGGACAGAGAGATGGGGAGAGGGAGAGATAGAGACACAGCGGGCACACTGTGCTGCAGTAATCGTGACTTTCTTGTTTAAATGTTTAAATAGTTCAATTAAATTTACTGTTACATGTAAGTGTTTGTCAGTTGATTGCCATCTATTAATTGCTCATCTATTTGGCTATATTTACTTTTTGATATCTACTTATGCGTGTGCATATGTATGTGCCTATGCGTGCATTAGCGTGTACTGCGTGTGCACACGCTCCTAAAAGTGAAAACATCCCTCTGCATGTATGTTTTTGTCCGTTCTGCATAGTTTGTGCTGTTGTTATAACATTGTTTACGTCGTTGCTTTGGCAGCACTGCTTGGGTTCGTCCTGCCAATAAGGCAGCCCTGAATTGAGATTGAACTGGGAGAGACAGAGGGACAGAGAGAGGGAGAGGGTGAGATACAGGGGAGCGCTAGTGCCTCTGCTCTCTGCACATCTGTGCGCCTGCCTGCCAGATGTAGAGATGGAGATGCAGCTGAAGGCGGGTACCTTCAGACGTGTCCGTAATCTCAGTGCGCCCATACAGAGCCCCCCACGCCCCACATGCTCCCTCGGCGCTCGGGTTATCTTATCTCTCTCCCCCCCCCGTACGGCCTATGCCGGGGTGGCAAAAGGCTCCTCTAATAAGTCTTAACCTTTCAGTGACACATCTGTGGACCATGTTCTTGCAGCTGCGTTTGTGTTTTAGGAGCCTGTCCTTACAAAAAAAAAAAAAAAAAAAAAGAAGACAATTAATTAAATATAACCCAGATAATGCGTAATTATCAGCATGCCTGGCGTCAGATAGAGCCGTCCACACCTCGGCGTTTTTTTTCTTTCTTTTTGGAGCGACTCGTTAAAATGCGTGAAAGTTCACGGCCCCCGTCACCATGCCTCTGCGGCTCTAAATTGGTGAGATAGCGAATTCCCCAGGAACGTGGCACACGCACCGCTTTTGTAATTAGGGTTAGCTGCTCCTGCAATTGTTAACATCCAGCCTTAATTTAGGAGGATGGAGTGTGCCCTGACCCCTGTGTGGTCTCCTCCCCTCCGTCCCCTCTCCCTTTCTCTGCCTGCTTTCCGTCTTTCTGTCTTTCCCCGTCTCTTTCTCTCTGTCTCTCCCTCACTTCCTCTTCCTCTCTCTCTCTTTCTTTTCTCTCTCTCCCTCTCTCTTCATGTCTCCTTTCTCTCCTTATCACTGCTCTTCTTCTCTCTGCCTCAGAACACCCCTCTGCCAGTAAGGTGAAGTTTTGTCCAAAGGTTTCTGGAAGTCAGTGTCCTCGGGATGCCAAGGTCATTACCTTAATTAAGAGCCAAATGCACAGGAAATGGTGGTATTTTCCCTCTCTTTCTCCTGTGGGTACAGCTTCAGAGCCGGTGAGCGATGCCTGCTCTCAGTGAAATTACATTCAGGTCAATCTTCCTGGAAAAATGTGAATGTGTTTATTAAGCATACTTTACAGTGATAATGACATTACTGGAAATGAATAATGCAGGCCTTTTTTACACTTCCTATTCTTGTGAAACTGTTTTCAGAGAAAGTGGAATGATCTCTAGGGGGCAGACTGATAGAAAAGGGTTACTTTAATGCTGGCTTCTCTGAATCCTCTGCGCTTTTTTTTTTTCCACTGCTTTCACTGTAGCGACAGTAGGTAGGGAGCATGACCTGGAGGACAAAAGGTTGCAGGTTCAAATACAAAGTTGGAAAGCACTGCTGTGCCCTTGAGTGAGGGACTTAACCTGAAAAGCTGTAAGTATTCAGCCACACAAATAAATGAATCGGATAAAAGAAGGTACACACATTATCCTCTTTGTGGCAGACTGCTGAGAAAATCAATAGAGTCACAGTAATGCGCAGTGACTGTTCATGTGGCAGGATTCCTGTAAATGCAGGATACTGAAGTGGGCGTTCAGATGAAGGTGAATCCCATGTGTGCACATGCTCACTCTTCTGCCTGAGCCCTTGATGCATGTGCCTGTGTTTGTGTGTACAGAGGAGACCGTATGCGGCCCTGCGTTTAGCATCCACGCCACCGGGATGTGTTTCTGTGTGTGTGTGTGTGTGTGTGTGTGTGCGTGAGCGCGTGACTTTAAAATGCATCGCGTCTCTGTGTTGCAGGAGATGTACTCCAAAGGACTCATTCCCACCTCGGCGATGACTCGGGTTCGAGGATTGGGGGAAAACAAGTTTGAAGTCGTTACCTCCCAGAGGACCTTTGTTTTCCGGGCTGAAAGGGAAGGTAAGGGAGTTTGCGTCTCGCCCCCCCGCGGTTGGCTGGACTGGCAGCTCCGGCTGGAACGGGCGCGCGTCTGATTGCTGTTTGTGCGCCGCGGCTCCGCTGGCCTGGTGGCTCCCCTCGGCATGCCCGCTTTCAGCTCCCCGTGAATAAGAGGTCGGCTGCACCTGTAAACATCTCCCTCAATTAGATCCCCCACCTCCTGCCTTACATAACGAGGCCCTCTCACTCCCGGTCTCCGCGCTCGGTGTCAGACGGCGGCCGCCGGGTGGACTCGCTGATCAGCAGGCCACGCGCGTCTCAAAAGCGGAGTACGACACAGCATCCGAGACACAAAAAAGGCAGGAAAAAAGAGAAAAAAATAGGGTGAAATGTCTGCTCTCTGTGTCCTTTGTGCTTCATAGCGGCAGGTGGACTGAACGGAGACTAAGTAGGGCTTTCAGACGCAGTGCCACCGCAGCTACCGCCGGTAATGGACTTAAGCAATTCTCACATTTCTTGTGTTCTCACGCAGTGACATGAGTTCATGTGGTCAGTGAAACTAGCTGAAAATTATCTTGGGGAATTATGAAAATAAAAAAAAAAGTGTTGGTTGTGTAAAATGCAACTTCACTATAGATGTAAGAGATGTAATTTGCTGCTTTCGACATCTACCACAGTCCGTATTCAGATTTAAAAACTTGTCATTGGTTTTAACAACTAGGAGCAAAAGCTAACCTGAAATCCATCTGTGGGTTTTGGTCATGTAACACATATTAAGTGCACGTGGATAAAGCTTATTTTGGCACTCCACAATGGCTGCATTAAGAATAATACACTGTTTATGATACATAACACACTTCATTGTGATAACCTGTTATTTAGAAATTAATGTGATTTCCAACACTGCCAACAGTGTCACATAAGATTGCCACACCTCTCACCGCACCTACATATCTGTCCTGTGACTGTTCGTGGGCTAGAATATTACATGACATTAGACATTACATTACATTATTGTCATTTAGCAGACGCTCTTATCCAGAGACACATTCATGGGTTACAATTTTTACATGTTATCCAGTTTATACAGCTGGATATTTACTCAGACAATTGTCGGATAGGTGCCTTGCTCAAGGGTACAGCAGCAGTGCCCCAGAGGGAATGGATCCAGCAACTTTTTAGTTATGAGACCTGTTCCTTACCACTGTGCTACACTGCTGCCCTATTCATTCTGCATAACATTTGTGGCCATCTCTGTAGCATCAGGTTTGTGCAAAGTTGGCCTGTTTTTACTTTTTGCATCATACAAACTACAAATCAGAGATTCAAAATGATGTTTCCACGTTGAAATTGAATAAATACTGAGGAAGTCGCTACTCTAACTGGTGGTGAACTTGTAACTGCATTGTTGAGGAAATGGCTTTCAGAGTTTTTGTAAGAAATTTCGCACTTGGGCATCAAGGTCCTTAGCAATAATGCGTTTAGATAAATAGTAGTTACACCAGACTTGTAAACTGCATTCTGACACAGACTACTTGATTTACATTAAATTTAATTTTTTATTTATTTTTAACTACTTAAAAACATATTTTCAGTGATGTAATATGGAAAAGCAGTTGTCCTCAAATCCTGAGTTTTCGGTACAGTTAGCACTTTCTGTTTCTCAAAAGCTATTTGTGTTATCCTCTGAACATGATCTAAGAAATAAAGCCATTAATGCCAAACATTAATGCTACAGTACCTAATTCTACATCATACCATACCAATAAGAGCTTTCAGCCTTTCAAAAGCGTTTCCTTTGCTCACACCCACTAGCTTTAATTCAGACCCATTTTTAGGGTATATGCAAGGTATTCAGTGTACATTAAAGTTAACAACTTACAAAGGGGAAATAAGCATATTAATGACCCTTTAAGACAAAAGCTGGTTTTTAGACAGCGGGTCACGTATGTCCTCACATGACATGATGTGATAGTGAATCATGTATCATACACAATGTCTTATGAATGCTTAATACAGCCACCATGCAGTGCGTGTCTTGGCCTTATGTATGGTTTATGTAGCTGTACTTAATGCACAGCATGACCTGGTTTCTTAACCCACTTAAGGCTATCTACTCCTCCTACAAATCCCAGAATACATTGCTATGCCACTCATTCTCTCTGTTTATTGCAGCAAATTACATTTGTAAATGGTGTTGATTGCTTAGCACATAAACACAGGCTCCCGGGTCTTAGCAAAGCTGTAGGTGCTCGTTTGCCTTCTACCCGTACTGTTTGGAAATTGAATTTCCATCCATATTAGCAGAGTGCTGGCTCAGTGCTAACAGGGGGAAGGAAGCTACTGGCTTAGCGGTGCATTTGGGGATACGTATTGTCAACTACCAGCAGACAGGAATGGAGTGAAAGGGAGTAAACTCAGTTTCAACGCCAACAAAAGATGGGAAATTTAGGAAAAAATAAAGCCAGTAGATTGAATGCCCCCCTCAATTCAGAAGGAAACACCATGTCTAGATGAGGACAAGATTTTAGCTCTGCTGTCTGTTCAACTTATTAAAGATAGTGTAAACATCAGTGGCACTTTGGACACCACATAACAAATCTGATTATGAAGTTCTTTCTTTTTTTATTTATTGCATTGGTGACTCTTTTGATAGAAGGATACAGAATCTGATTTAGGTGCGAAAGCGTGGGCCCCTGTAATCACTTCAGGTTCACAAAAAAGCATTAGTTTACTCTGGGACAGATACTGGCACAAAGGAAATAGACAGAAACTCATTTGTCTGTGAGAGACATAAATGTAAACCATATGCATGTGGCAAACTTCTCATAACAAAATGACACATTCAAATGGTCAGAGAGGGAATGGGAAAAAATACTGGAACATGGGATATTCACTTTGCTCTCGGAAATAGCTTTACATGATTTACATGATTTGTATTTGTTCTTTACTGCATTATGAGAATACACAGACACTGTAGTGTAGCCAGAAAGTTTCCCAAGATAGATATTGGTTATTGTTTTGATTTTGTATAGCTGCATAACCCATTGTGTTTTTCTGTATTCCTGTAAAATGGATCGCGGTTTCAGATATTAAGATATTTCAATAGATTTCAATCCAGGCAGTGCTGGCATTGATCAACGTGATGCAGTCAGCTTTTTAAGATACAACGGTGTGTCCGCGCAAAGTATCAGAATACAGCAATGTTTGTTTGTCCTGGCACCTTAAAGTAGAAGTGCTTTTTACAGATTTGAACTGGAGAGCTGGTCTCACATTTACAGACCGCTGGGCTGGGAGCTGGTCTCACCTGTGTCCCTTACATCCTCAGCAGCTCACAAAAAACTGTCTGTCAAGAAACCTCACAGAGACTTTACAGAGACCTTGCCAGGATTTCACACAGACTTTACAGAGTCTTTATGGACTTAACTGTGAACTTGCAGAAACTTTGCAAAGTTGCTGAGACTTTAAAGAAACAATTTGTAGACCTTTCTGACACTTTACAGAGAATATACTGAGATCTTCCAGGCCCCAGAGGTTTTTTTAGCGCCTATGAAAGGAGTGATAGTCAACGTGAACATAAGGTCACGTAAAAATAAAGGTGTCAATTATAGTGCTACACAAAGAACAACGCATGCTGTCCATTATGTAAATTACAGCATCTGCAGGAACAACAACACCGACAGGAAGAGAAACACTGAGGCACTGCTTTGCCTGGTCAGCCTATGTATTTTTAAACAGGCCCTGTGCACTCCATGGGAGTTTGAAAGAGTCATCTTTGGACAAATGTGAGGGAAAGCGGAGCGTGAATGATTCAGGTGTGGTGTGCGCAGCAGCTGTCTGTCCTGCCTGCGCAGTTCTGCAGCTGTGCACTCTGTCAGTATAGGCCAGCCCCTGGGGACAGGTAAGCTTCTGCTCCTGTCTGCGCAGTAGTTTGCCCTGTTTCTGCTAAAGACGTCTATGAACAGTAGACTTTTCTAAGTAGTTTACATGTCAGAACTCTAGGTATATCTGTGCAGTAGACCTGTATGGACAGTAGACCTGTATGGACAGTACAGCTCTATAACCTGTATGCATCGTACAGCTGAATGCGCAGTAGAGCTGTGTGTGTGTGTGCAGTAGAGCTGTGTGTGTGTGTGCAGTAGGTCTGTGTGTGTGTGTGCAGTAGAGCTGTGTGTGTGTGCAGTAGAGCTGTGTGTGTGTGTGCAGTAGAGCTGTGTGTGTGTGTGCAGTAGAGCTGTGTGTGTGTGCAGTAGAGCTGTGTGTGTGTGTGCAGTAGAGCTGTGTGTGTGTGTGCAGTAGAGCTGTGTGTGTGTGTGTGTGTGTGTGAGTCGGGATTGTGTCTTTGCTTCTTTCTCTCCGTTGTTTCCTCTGTACACTGTACCCTGTATTTTCCTCTGAGATGATTGGCACTGTGTGCCGGCTGGCGGTGTGACCTGAGGCCAGGTGATTGGAGAGGCTCGCTGTTGGGTGAGGTGGGACACTGAGCTGCTCTCCCTCAGGGAACTCGAGTCCGTGCGGGCGGGGCCGGGTGGGGCAGGGCGGGGCGGGGGCGGGGCCAGGCATGGCTGGGTGGAGCAGGGCTGGTAGTGGCAGAGCGGGGCGGGGCAGGGCAGAAGCCTCATCTGCATTATACTCACAGTGCAAATCAGAGAATCCACTCAGCTTCTGTCAGACCTGCTCAGACGCGATGCAGCTCATTTGCTGAAGTATTAGCCTTTGTTTTGTTTCGCTTCTTCTCTCTTCTGACATGTTTTTTTATCTCTTTGTGATTTTTTTGACTCTGCTGATTTTCTTTAGTCCCAACCAGTGTATGAAAAACATGGACAGCTGACAGTATAGAATTATCATATTCATAAATAAGACATGAATAAGTCTTCTTCCGTCACCACAACACACACACACACACACACACATACACAAACACACAAATACACACACACACATAGATCTGCATGCATACATGTAGGCATGATGCAAGTACCCACACTAACATATGTACACTCAAGCCCATAAAGCCTACACACACACACACACACACACACACAAACACGCGTAGATAAAAGAAAGGCATCATATGAAGTGCTGAGCATGTAAGTGTTGGAGCATTGGTAACACTGTGCTTAAAGGTGGAATGCAGAGGGAGGAGAGGAGCATCTCAGAAAGAGAGAGATAGAGAGAGAGAGAGAGAGAGGGAGAGGGAGAGAGAGAGAGGGATAGGGAGAGAGGGAGAGCGAGAGAAGAGAGAGAGGAGAGAGAGAGAGAGAGAGAGAGAGAGAGAGAGAGAGAGAGGGCAATGCCTGCAGAGAGCCAAAGTTCTGCAGCCTCCATCTTTGTCCCACGCTGTATACCAGGGCACTCGGTCAACACGCCTCATGATGGAAATGGAAGAGTCAGCGCTCTGACCTGTGGTCAGATTTGGCAGAATTTATAAAGATGAATTCACTTAAGCACCTGTTAACCTGCTCCAGTTCAGTGTGTTTGTGGTGAGTATTTGTTATCTTGAATTAGCTGCACATAATTAGCATCATTGCTCTTTTGTTGCAGATGCTTACTGTGGAGTCACCCCTTAGCACTTATTCATTAAACAGTGGGTTATGAATCATTTTTATATTAAGCTTTCATATTATTTCTTGTCTGGCCAGTCATTCAGAATGCCCCTGCAATCAACAATCATAACCATGAAAATGTGAAGAAAAAAAGCATATAATAAGTGTGTAGCTACATTTCCTTTTAGTTTTTGTTACACTCTACTTATTATGGCACATACTCTCAGTAAAAGAGGAAGAGGAGGAGGAGGAAGAAGAAGAAGAACACAAAGGAGAAAAGAAGAAGAATGATAAGTAGAAGTCTGGTCTTCCTGTCCCAGCGCATCCGAGCCTACTGTCTGTTCCTCGCTGTTCTCACCCTCACTTCCTGTCGAGCTCGAGCTCACAGGTTAAGACATTTCTGGAGGCAACCGGTCGGCCACATGTGAAACTGAAGTTATTTTTAACAAAGCAGCCTCCTTTAAAAGACAGCCCCCTTTCAGAATAAATACGCGAATGCTCGAATAAATGATTAAGCTAACAAAAATCTCGCAGACAGGTAATGGAACTAAGAAGCCAAAAAACAAAAAACAAAAACAAAAAGAACAGTAAAATTGGTGATGTAAAGAGGTGTGAATAATTGAAGAGGATATTTATTATTTATTCAGCTCCTTAAAAATGTATAAGGTGGGGTGGAGGAAGTCTTAAGAGGAGCACATGCATTCACGTCAGATATGGGGGGTGGCAGGATTTGTGGGAGTCAGGGTGGGTCAGGGGAAGCCGGTTCCGAGGCGGAGATGAGCATGCCTCTTTCAGGACTCAGTGTGTGCAGAGAGGCAGAAGAACAGGCATTGTGCTTGTCTCAGGAACACCTCTGTCAGGCGAGGGAAACGGACTTAAAACAGGGGCAAAGAGGTGTGTCAAATCACATCCTCGCAGCTTTGTGTGCTATTTAAGGCGAGCCAGGGACAAAGTGTGTATCTGGCACGGCAGGACAAATAAACCCAGGGAGAAGATAGTGGACAGACTTGAAAGGACAGAGAGAGGATAGCGTGAGAGAGACATAATTAGTCCTTCAGAGGAGTGCATGTCCATGTATGTGAATAAGTACGTGTGTGTGTGTGCATGTGTGTGCATGTGTATGCTGTGAGTTGTGTGTTTATGCATGTTTATATGTGTGTGCGCGTGTGTGTGCGCGTGTGCGCGTGTGTGTCTGTGTGCTTGTGCGTGTGTGTGCGTGCGTGTGTGTGCGTGCGTGCGTGTGTGCATTTGTGTACGTGTGTGTGTGTGCATGTGTATGTGTGTGTGCGTGCGTGTGTGTGTGTGGGCGTGTGTGTCCGTGTGCTTGTGTGTGTGTGCGCATGCGTGCTTTTGCGTGTCCACACATGTGTGTGTGTGCTTGTGCGTGTGTATGCAGTGGGTGTGAGTGGTTTTGACATAGTGAGCCTTGCTGTGTAATCAGAGAGACAGGTGGAGGTCTTCATGCTTCGTATAAGGACTTGGGCAGAGTTAACTTTACTGTGGACCCCTGGTGACTTATTGTTTGGAGGCTTCCTGTTTGCATAAACTGTTTTTTTTTCCCCTTTTTCCTCATCTTGAGGCAGCTGAGAGCTGGTGCCAGGTGCTGTAGAGCTGCAGTAAAACTCGGGTTCCAGCTGTTAATATGTTCTGGCGCAGGATGAGTCTCTGAAGGACTGTGCAGCTGTCACCGGAGAGAGCCGCTGCTCCTGTGCCGCTGAGCTCTCTAATCCCTGCACAGCGGCCAGGCCGCTCTCCTCCACACTGTCTGCAGCTTTCACAGAGGAAACGTGTGCTGTCCCCTAAAGATACCGCCTGAACACACACACACACACACACATACGCATGCATGCAGACACACAGACACACACACACACACACACACACACACACACACATACGCACGCGTGCAGACACACAGACACACATACACACACACACACACACACACACACACACACACGCACACATGCAGACACACAGACACACACACACACACACACACACACACACGCACACACACACACATACGCACGCGTGCAGACACACAGACACACACACACACACACACATACGCACGCATGCAGGCACACAGACACACATACACACACACACACACACACACACATACGCACGTGTGCAGACACACAGACACACACACACACGCACACACACATACGCACGTGTGCAGACACACACGGCCACACACTCACATGCAAACACAATACGCACGCATGCAGACACACACGCACACACATGCGCACACGCATACACACACATGCAGACACATACACACACGCACATATGCACACATACACATATGCACACATATGTACACATGTATGCACACATAAATGCACACATTCAGACACACACATAAACACACACACACACACATACATGCAAACACACACACACACACTCATATACGCCTCCATGCAGACACATACGCACACATATATGCACACATACACATATGCACTCATGAGGCCACACTCAGACACGCACACATAGATGAAGTCAAAAACCGTCCATGGGCTCCAGAGTATTTCAAGAAGGGCCGAAGCTATTCTGAAGATGCATATATATACTATACACACACACATACGCATGCACGCACGCACACTCATGGCCATACCCTCATGGGCACTCATATACAAACACACACAATCCCTGCAGCCATCTGGCACTGTGTGAGCATCCAGGCTGTTCCTAGTTATGTTGGACCTTGGCTTAAATTTGATTCATTTGGGGTACTTCAAATATGGATTAATCTGTGACGTATGTGCTTTTGGAACATATTAACACCTATTTCCGAATGATTGGAAAGTGCTGTGGAAAAAGGAGACTTTATTACCAGATTTTAGAGGTTTTTACAGCCCATTAACATTGGGACTGATTAATGATTTCTTTTCACGCAATATCGCTGTTCCAACTAAGCACGAACACAGAGAGATAGATGAGCTGATTTTGGGAGTGTGTGTGTGTGTGTGGTGTGTGTGTGTGTGTGTGTGTGTATGTGTTCTGTGTTTTTTTTTTTTCCTGTGTGCATGTATGTGTGAGCAGATTTGTCTGTATGGGTGTGTTCGAATATATATGTATATATATGTGTGTGTGTGTGTGTGTGTGTGTATATGTGTTCTGTGTTTTTTTTTTCCTGTGTGCATGTATGTGTGAACGGATTTGTCTGTATGGGTGTGTTCGAATATATATGTATATATATGTGTGTGTGTGTGTGTGTGTACACACACATTTTTTATAAGGTCAACATCTGTGGGAGTCCTTGTGTGAGATCTGTGACATCAGCATTCCAAGCAGGTCTCTGTAGATCCTGTCCAGGTGGTGTGTAGGCAGAGCACTGAGGTTTACAGTGAAATATGGCTGCGTGCTATTTTAATATGTTTCTCTGACACCTCTGCATGCTTCTGCTGCTCCCCACACAGGAGACAAGTACGACTGGATCAATGCTCTTCAGATAGCGATGAGAACGCGCTCCCCCACCTCGCTGAAGCCCTCCAAGTGCAGCTTAAACAAGTGTGGCTACATGGAGCTCCGGGGGTGCAAAGGAAGAGTGTTTGTCTCCCTAATGGGACACACAGTTAGGCTTTGTAAAACAGAGCAGGTACGTGTCTGTGCTTTTTTAATGCTTACCCTCTGCTTCAACCATGCATTCTTTTAAAGTAAAAGTAATACTTGGAAAAAATCATCAAAAAAAATCTCACTTTTAAGCACAAAGGAAAGTAGCAGCTCAGTCCTCCCTGTGTACTGTGGCAGTGCCTTCTAGGAAACAACGTGGTAGCCGCAGTGCAGGAAGGGCCATGACCTTTTCACCACATCACGTATTGCTCTAAAACCGTGTCCTCCCCACAACCCGTCTTTTCTAATTTGCTAATTATTCACACACTGAGATCAGAGAGAGCCCTTTCTGCGAACGTCTTCTCAAAAGATGGCTGATGATATGGCATTGGCCGTGTGGGCAGTCTGTGGAGGCATATGGTTGTCTACAGCAAATATCCGTGTCACAGGCTCACCTCAGTGTTTGTCCTTTGCTATTTCCCTTCATCAACACAGCGCTAAGCGCTTCCCCTGCATTAAAAAAAAAAAAAAACTCCCCACAAATTGCCTGGTGACAGCATGTTTCAGCCCGGCGCTGTTTTTAAGGCAAAGGAAAGAGGGAATGTTGGTGTTGTTTTAGTTAAGCGGTAAATCTCGGGCATAGCTAGCGCGCCCATAGCGGTGAGGGAGAGAGAGAGAGGGGGTGATGAAGGGAAAACGACTGCTCGGCGGAGTGTGTTATTTAATCTAACAAGATGAACGAGGTGCTGAAAATAAGCGTCAACTTTTTCTTTCCCCCACCTCCCCCTCTTCCCTCCGCTCCCACAGACAATAAGCCGTGCAGCCGAAACGCAATTAAAGGTTGTTTCTCGGTGATGTCCCAAAAGTAAGGAAAGTCGAAACAAACAAACAAACAAGCGGCGCGCGATACCCCGCGACAAATTCATCCGTCACAGCGCGGGGCCCCCTCGCGGTCGTGATTTATCTTTCCCGGGCCCTGATTGGTGCTTTTCTGCGTGTTTAATGGACAGTGTCACAGTGAGTCTCCCGGGAACTCTGCGGGTCTGTCTCAGAGATTCCGCAGCGGCCGTACTCCAAAGTAACAGCGTTTTCAGTGGAGGTAGCTGTCCGCGGCAGGGAGGAGGGCCGAGACCCACAGAACACATGCAGATATCAGTGGAACCAGCAGAGTGGCAGTAGTGCATGTTTCATTACATTCTGAGCATTTTATGCCTCATGGTACACTTCGTTAGGCTGCAGCGTTCTCCTTCGCTTGTCATCATTCTTATTACATATTATTCAATTAATTAAAATGAATATTCAGATCCACAAATGATTATTATTGTTATTATTAACACTGCTACCGCTACTGCGAATAATAATAATAGTAATAATTGCAGCTTGCAGGGATCGGGGTCAGGATGGGAATGTCCAGGCAGATTCTCTAATGACATGATGTCGTAATTACAGTAGCTGTGTTTTCTGAGAGGTGAGCAGGTTGCTGGGCTCACAGGAGACAAGAGCCGTTTATGTTCTTCATGTGTGAAGTGTGTCTGTCCTAATGGGCGTGGAAGGTAGGAAATCCAAAATGAGCATGGACAAATACATGGAAGTGCTTTTTCTTTACAGATTTTTTTTTCATTTATGCAGCTTCCACAGTCAGACCGAAAGACTTTGTGATGGAAATAATGCTGAAATAATGAAATAATGCTGGAACCAAATGCTATTCAGTCCGAGGTGTTACTGTTCTTTGAAGCTGTTCTTTGAAACATGCACATTTGCTGACGTGATGCCGTGCAGGTAACGCTAAGGCTACTCGTGACTGTATTAACAGCCGTCACGGTTCACATTTTTGTCTGATATGAATGTAAATGTGTACCTCACTTACGTGGGCGCAGTTTCATTAGGAGTCATTAAGTCATGCAGATTCTCCATACAGTTACCGCGGTAACAGTGGCTACTCATCCGAGGTGGTGATGCACCTGTCAGAGGATGTCACGAGTGACAAGGAAAATTAATAATGGCTCTGAAGTTCCATACCCAGATGCACTCATTTCATTTGATGTATGTGTTATGAGGGCTGTATGTGTAATGTGTGTGTGTGTGTGTGTGTGTGTGTGTGTGTGTGTGTGTGTGTGTGTGCGTGCTTGTGTGCATGTGTGTGTGTGTGTATGCATGCGTGTGTGTGCATGTGCATGCGTGTGTGTGTGTGTGTGTGTGTGTGTGTGTGTGTGTGTGTCTGCATGTATGCGTGTGTGTGTGTGTGTGTGTGTGTGTGTGTGTGTGTGTGTGTGTGTGGGTTGGCGGGTAGATGGATATCACTCTTTCAGCAGTGATTTATG
Organism: Megalops atlanticus; assembly: GCA_019176425.1. Classification (NCBI taxonomy): domain Eukaryota; kingdom Metazoa; phylum Chordata; class Actinopteri; order Elopiformes; family Megalopidae; genus Megalops; species Megalops atlanticus. Next base: position 29,328,322 of record CM032891.1, read on the forward strand.
CTGTGGGTTTTATCATGACAAGCGCTGAGTGTGATTTTCCCCACACGGTGCTCTTGTAATCGGCAGTGATGAGGTAAGCAATAGGCCCTGACAGGACTCGCTGTGCCACTAGCATGCGGATTGAGATTCCAGTTCATTTATATGTGGAATTAAGTGCTCTGCTTTTAATTTAAACCCGGGCTGTTAGGCCGATGAGGACACAACGTAGCGGGAGATCAGAAAGAAGGGGCAGGTTCTGTGGGCGTCCTCAGGATCTGGCATGCATTACCCCCCACTGTGGCCCTACTCATTTAAACACCGCGGCTGAGTGTCTGTCGTCCGCTAAATTATGAACCAGTGGATGACAACATGCGAATCTTATCAATATACTCAAGTGCCAGACAGACCCTTTAAGTGTAGCTGGCAACTTGCTGAGGGTGTTTCCTCTGAGGAATTAATGTTTATAAAGTGTTGATGGGCCACAAAATTTTATAAAATAAAATGATTATGGCATTTGTTCCAAAGAATAACACTAAAATGGTAAACATACAGAACACACACACACACACACAAAACATACGGCACCTATATGTGTGTTTTCCTTTTATTTAGTTGCTTAATTTTTCCTCCTTGTGTAATTTCAAAATTCAGTTTTGAACAATTTCAACATTTTTTGAACATAGCAAATTATTGTTGTCATTATTTTATTTATATATTTTTCACGGCGCTGCACCGTGCGGTCCTCTCGCTGTCCGACACGGAGATATAATTGGACAGGCCAAGGGGGCCACGAAACATATCGGCGAGGTAACTAGCCGCGCAGCGCGACGGCCGCTAACAGCGTGTTGGTAATTGGCGGCGGGGATGGTGGGCGGTCATTAGAAACCTGTCAGGCCCATGCTCTCCCTCCTCTGCACCTCTTATTCCCGGAAATTCGCATCGCTGTCCCCCCCCGTGTCCGCAGCTTACTGCACTCAAAAAGCAGCCCCTGAATCCCCCCACCGCCCCGAATCTGCCGGAATAAAGGAGCCTGCTCGTCGTTCTCCCTCATCTTATTCCGCACTTGAAGGCCGATGAGAAGGGGTTTCTGTGCCCTCCCCTCATTAATATGTCCCCTTCGAGGAGCCGTAAGTGGGCAGTGATTGGTAGTGCTCGGCACGCTGTAATAGATAGGGGGAGAGGAATCTCCCGCTAACCATGTTTATGTGTCTCTGTACCCTCTACACATGCAACACAACTCAGCTCAATTATGGCTCTTTTCATGAAGCCACTTCTGTTTCTGAAGAAAGGACCACCACCTACACGGACTGCACTCAAAGCCTTTTCATTGTCCATCAGATATACAGTACATGTGTAGTTGCTCTAATATATATACACACACTCACACGCACACGCACACACATACACATTAAAATTTTTTTTTGTTTGTTTGCTCCTTATAAATACTGTGACTGTCACTGTGTTTCCTGGTATTGGATGTGGAACCGTCCCCTTGGGGTACTTCTTATGATAGATTCTATTGCTTAAATTTAATTGACTCTGCTGAATGCTTTTTTCCAGTCTGTTCTCCAAACACAAATAGGTATTTTTCATAATGCATTGCCCACATTCTTATAATGACTCCATGGCCTCACAGATTGTTGTTTGTAGATCTGGATGGCGGTACACCATAATCAATAAAAATAGGAATACATGAATGAAAAATAATAATAACAGAGTTAAGAAAGAAACTTCCTAAAGGTCTGACGGTGATGGCGGAATGTAGTTTAAACTGATGATGTTGTTAATGTACCTCGTCTCTCCTTGCTCCTCCATTCAGATGAGGTAACGGTATGGGATCTGAAAGCGATGTCTCATCCACACACCCCACCCCCAACATATATTAGATTTGTTTTCTATAATAATAACTGCAATGTAACCACCTCCCTTGGGAAATATACATGATTTCATTTTTAATTTGGTTTCTATATCATTTAAAATGCCCAATCTCAGTCTAATGTAGTGTGAAGGACACTATTCCCGAAGACAAATGATTTATTGATTGATTGACAGGTTGGTTGGTTGGATGAATGATTTATAGATTGATGTACAGATGACTTAAGTGACTTGCTAATGGACTGAACCAGTTCACGTTTGGTGTTTAATCTGCTAATCTATTGTCCATCCTTCTACCTCAGTGTTGCTCGCATGTCTGTTGTAGTCGCTTTGGTCAAAGCTCTTGACCGTGACACAGCTGCTCCCTTCACAGGTGTGAATATGATGTTTGAGCTGACCGTACAGGACTGTGGCCTAGTTTGGTCCGATTCTGGACAGGGCAGTAGTGGAGCTCTTCCCTAAGGGAGTCCACCCTTTGACCTGACCGAACATGACCGCATGTTAACCGCCTGACACCGATGTCCGCATTTTGTTTTTCGTCTCCGCAGGATTTTAAAGCTGGGCTCGCCATCACCGTCATCGATCTTACTGCTGCCCACGTCAAGGATGTGGAGCGTAAGTGCTTCGAGGTAAACACGCCCTTCAAGACCTTCAGGTGAGTGAGGCCTGCGTCTGGCTCTAACTCCGCTCTCTCAGGGGCGGAGGGATACGTTTTCCTGATGGGCTGCGCTCCTCCTCCTCCTTGTTACTCTGGAAGGAGCCGCATTAGAACAGCTGGCCCAGATGGCCACTCATGGCCCGTGCACTTCAAAGCGCAGTGGTCTCTGTTTGATCCTTTTAATGCGGCATGTTATTGTTACTCTCATGTTTGTGATCAGGCTCCCCCTGCTGTAATTGCAAAGGTGCCGTTACAAAACCTGTCAGATGTCCCCCCCCAGTGGTCTCGCGCCTGGCTCAATCTCAGGTTCACGTGTCTCACAGCAGATTGGAACTGAGGACGCTGCTGTTCTGCATGACATTATAGCACTCACAGCTAACTGATCAGCATAGTGTGCGCCTTTTGGCAAATATCTGGCAACGGGATCGCATAATCACTTCCTTTGATTATGATGTCACAATGTACAGAATCATAACTCCCCCAACCCTTCATCCACATATGAATCTCCATTTGAGTACAATCCTCACTGTTTGGACTCATAGTCACTTTACATATCAACTGCAGGGTTTTTTCTGCTGGTTGTAGCTTAGTGCTTAGGGTTCAGTGTGCTCCATATGATATTAATATGCTTTACACATATGTTCACAGCATACACACCACACATGTACTCTGATGCTGATAACCCTCTTCTACATGTATGCGGTCTCCTTTTTAGCCTTCTACACATTTGGGCTCTGAATGGCTCAGTAAAGACACTCTCTTTTAGTGCAGGATAAGCCCTATAGACCTCACTGGGTCCAGTTTGGGTTATGTCATTAAATAACTCAGACCTCTGCAGGCCTCTGGGATAGGAAGGGATTTAGGCAGCCAGGGTTCCTGGGAAGGTGCTATTCAGTCTGTTATAATTCAGCATATAATTGCTGGAGTACTGCTGAGAATTCCTTTCTCTAGAATTCATGAGTCATGACAAGAGTCATGGCATTTATGTCATTTAAAATGTTATTCATACCCGTGACTAAACGGGAACAAAAAATGTAACGCTGTAAAAAATGAGCGTCAGATGCCCTTATAGGATCATTTTTGATGCTTAAAGAAAGTGTAAACACTCACACATACACATTTACACACCCACACACACACACACACACACACACACACTCATGCCTGCGTGGACTTGGTGCGATTTACACGGTAACAGTGTGCGCTTGCTTAAAAACGGATCTCGTGATGAAAGGAAATGTGAAAGACTTGTGCCCTCGACTGCAGAAGTGATTGCCTAACGAGAAAGGGAAGGGCTGATTACAAGTGAGAAGCGGCTCCCTTCTCCTAGCGTTAGGCTATTCCGTAGGCCCTCGTCCCCCCCCCCATTATACCCCCTCAGTCAGCCCGTGAAGGGAGGGCAGCGTCGGCTGGAAGATCGCTAATTATTGATTTTTATAACGACGGCACCAGAGCTTTGCAGATGCGGGGCGATTTGGCAGAATCTTCGCCTCCCTCGTCAGCGCAGATGGGCGAAACAGAAGGCCGTTTCCTCACATTTTTGGCCTTAAACAGCGGTGATCGATAAAGCGTTTAAAAAGGAGCCGCTGACATCACTGATGCGCGCGGTTGGACAGGAAGGAGCTCCGCTCGCTCTCGTTTTCACACTGGTCTCGCCGCTACACGTAAAGATTTCTGTCTCAAACTTTGTGTATTGAATCGATCTGTTTGTCTTCCCAATAACTGTTATGAGTTGTATTCCAGTTTCATAACAGACTGTTCATAATTGGAAATTTGTACCAAATTGAATATCTATAGAGCTCTGGGATAAACTGGAGCCTGTTGTACATTGGAGAGCGATGGTGGCTATGGCTTAAACACATTTAATTACCCACTGAAATGGTCTGGTTCATTTGGTGGTCATAGGCTGCTGACCTTAACAAAGACAAAAGAAACTCCACTCTCCACTTATCTCTGTTTGTGTGAAATGAGGATCAAAAGGAAGGCTCTTGTGTTGTGGTAGATTTTTCATAATCACACTGTCAGCATGGACAGTGTTATACTACCACCTTGAAGGGTAACAAAGCTTGATATCATGGATGTGTTTCCAACAAATGATATACCAGAGAGTTATGTGTACTGTAGTTCATATCAAGTAACATATTTTAATGTTCCACCACAGACACTTGGTCCTGTACATTGACTTGATTGTGTTTCCAACAAATAGGATACTAGACAGTGATAAGTACTGTGGTTCTTGTCAAGTAATATACCTCAGTGTTCTACCGTAGACACTAGGTGGTCGTGTACTTTGATTTGAATGTTGTAACCTATTGCATATGTCATGTTTTTAGCTTCTTCATGTCTGTATTACTTGACTACATAAGGGATGCTTAGTTCCAGCACATGTATATTGGCGATTAAAGGCATAAGTTGATTTTAAATAAAAGTGACAGCAAACTAAAGGCTTAAAAAGATGGGACAGTGAAATGAGGGGGCTACGGCCGTTTACCTGAGCTTCAGCACACCTGCACGCACACAGGGCTTTAGTGTCAGTGCTGTACGCGGGTTCGCCTCAGGGCAGGTTAGCGGATTTCTGAGTCTCAACACACAATTACAGAATTGCTACAGCAGTGCGTGGGCATGGCCTCCGCTCCTGAAACGCGAAACTTTTGTGTTTCGGGCGAAATTGACGTATTGTAATTCTGCCTCTCAGAATCCCTGAGCCAGCGTGAGGTGTGATTGAAATGCGCTGATTGCTCTGCTGGGAGAGCAGAGAGGGTTTTTGTAACGGTGAGACATCTGGCCGAGGCATCGCCCGCAGCCCGGAGCGGCGGAGACGCGGGAGGGCGGCCTCTGCTCCTCTCGGCTCGCAGACCCGCGGTGGCTGCCCCGGCGGGCCATCGCCCGGGCACGGCCCGCTCTCCCCGCCGGGCCGACCTCCGACCTCTGTGCTCAGCCTCCAGTGTGCTCAATGATACATACACGCTCTGTGCTCATAATCCAGTGCGTTAAATGTCTCTGTGTGCTCTGTGCTTCATTCAACCAGTGCGTTAAATGGCACATATGCACTATGCAGCTTGTCATCCAGTGTGTTAAATGGCATTTACAGACTGTGCTTCAAATGACACATACGTGCTCTTTAGCTCATTGTCCAGTGCGTTAAATGACGTTCTTGCTCGGTCATACAGTGTGTTAAATGACAGAAAATCACTGATACTGTTACAAATCATCATTCAGTGATATGTGAATGTGTGGAGGCCTTGGGTTTTGTCTTAACGTTTAAGGTGCTAGCAAAGACCAAAACATGCAAAATTTTGCTTTGACATCTGGTTTGGATGCATGTTGGAGTTGGTCTGCAGTTTAGGTCTGCGGAAACCTGAATGCAGTGAATCTCTGAGTTGGGAGTGAGAGTAACATGAGAGTAACAACCCAGTACACCTGTGTGCAGGATGAAAGAGTGCCTGGTGTAGTTTTATAAGCAATTATAAGGCTTATAAAAGACATACATGGAAAAGGTGTCCATTGTAATGTGTTCATCTGTCAGTGGGAGGTTCTCAGGAGATGATCTAATGTGTGAAGCGTGGCTGAGTGAAATGTCAGTGGTGCAGAAACATTCAATACTCAGTTTTATTGGCTGATAGACACCCAGTTTGTGGGCTTTGTGGTTTAAGAGTGTGGCTGGAGAGAAGCAAAAATGGTTTGTAAACACGCGCACACGCACACACACACACACACACACACACACACACACACACACACACACACACACACACACAACACACACACACACACACACACACACACACACACACACACACACACAGACGTATCTGAAAACTCCTATGGTAAGTGAATTCTGCAATTGTTCCCAGTGTTTAATTGGTCTCTAAAATCAAATCAATAACCAAGTTTAAAAAAAAAAAAAAATCAATTGTTACAGCTTCACAGCGGAATCGGAAAGGGAGAAGGAGGAGTGGATTGAAGCAGTCCAGGAATCGATAGCCGAAACGCTCTCAGATTACGAAGTGGCCGAGAAGATCTGGTTCAGCGAATCCAATCGGATCTGCGCGGATTGCGGGGCACCGCGACCCGAATGGGCTTCCATCAATCTGGGGGTCGTCATCTGTAAGAAGTGTGCAGGTAATAAAGACTAAACTCTCCGAAGCGCGCTCTCTCTCTCTCTCTCTCGGTGGTGGCCGTTCCCCTCCCACGCCCGGCTGACTGGCGGTGTGGAAAAACATGCCTGTATCTCAGATACGGCCTGACATGTGGGCAAGCTCTCCATGCCCAGATGAAGGCCCCCTGGGCAGCCCACAGCACCCCCGTTGGGGTGTGGGGGGAATTGCACCACCTAGAATGGAAACACACTCAGGTCTGCACTCAACGTTTGGTCAAACAATGATGTTACTTTTACTCTATACAGACATGGTTCAGAGAGTTCAGCAGTCACCAGAATTAATGAGAATTGTGTCTGCATTGGACAAAATGTACACACAAAAATCTCTGCATTTAATTGTTATTGAAAATTCATGTCTTTTGAATTGGATTTTAACTTGATTTTTTTAAGACACATACACAAAGTGTGATTAATTGTTAGCCGGGGAATGAACCAAACCTGCCATATAATAATGGCAAAAATGTGAAATGTGGATTGGTCCACTGAAAGAAACTTAAATGCTAAATACACCACGCCTTCTGCGTTCATAAGCCCAGACCCTCCACAGTGCGTGTGGGTGTGAGAGAGTGCGAATGGGAGTATGTGTGTGTGTATGTGTGCATATGCATGTTTTATTTATTTCCTTGCTTATCCAGGGCAGCCCCCATAGCCACCATTTTAAACACTATCCAGACCTGCAGCTGGATATTTACTGCAGCGATTCAGGTTAAGTACTGTGCTCCAGGGACAACAGACATGCCCCACCTGCAGCTTCTGACCAGCTCCTTAACTACACCACAATGCGACCCAGTTATGCAAGTGCATGTGTGTGTGTGTGTGTGTGTGTGTGTGTGTGTGTGAGGTTTCTCCTCATAGACGTAATCCTCACAGAGCATTATAACTTTTTAAATCACAGAGATCATCCTCACAGAAAGTTAGAGCACTCTCCTCAAAGAGAGCATCCTTACAGAGAGTCAAATCTCTGTCCTCACAGAGATCATTGTCAAAGTGTTAGACGTGTCGCCTCAGAGATCTGTCCTCACAGAGCATTAGAGATCTCTCCTCACAAAGATCTGTTCTCACAGAAATGATCCTTGTAGAGAGTTATAGCCCTCCCCTCACAGCGATCTGTCCTCACAGAGGGTTAGAGCTCTCCCCTTACAGAGATCTGTTCTCACAGAGATGATCCACATAGAGTGTTAGAGCTTACTCCTCAGAGAGATCTTTCTGCAAAGAGTTAGAGCTCTCCCCTCACAGAGATCTGTCCTCACAGAGCATTACAGATCCCTCCTCACAAAGATCTGTCCTCACAGACAGTTAGAGCTCTCCTTTCACAGAGATCTGTCCTCACAGAGCTTCGTTCCTCACGCAGTCCTGATCCTCTGCTACTCTCCTGTCAACACCACACTAGTCCCAGGGAAGCCAGCTTTCCCTCACTGTTTTTTTTCTGGTAAACAGTAAATTCCAGTCAAAATGTCACCACCATATTCCCCTGCTGTCTTGAGAAGGAGGTGTAGCTGCACAGCATGTACCCAGAATTCAGACGCCTTGTTTTTAAAGGGATAAACTGCATCTTTATTTTATTTGAGTGGTCTTTATGTCAAAGGACCACTTTTTCTGTTCTTTTGTGCAAGAGGTCGCTCTGGGTAAGAGCGTCTGATAAAAGGTAATGCAATATGAAAAAAAAAAAGAAAACCTCTGGAAGTATTTGCATTGCTATATGAGATTTGACAGACTTGATAAAAGTGTTCTTTTATTTATTCATGCATTTATTTACTAATAGCCATCTGTTTTCAGAGACCTTTCGACAACATATTTAATTTCATTTCTAGAAATGTGTAATATTACTTACTGAAGACATGAAAACAGTCTGCAGTTAAGTCTAATGAATAGCCGATTCTCGGACAAGACTCCCGTTTCATATTAGGTTGTTCATTTATGAATATCAGTGTTGGAAATTGTTTTAATTAGGGTGCCAGTGTCACAGACTATAAAGAAACGTGGTGAAAGAGATACAGGGAATCTCTAATGAGACTGCTAATGATTAAATGATTCCAGGTTGTCTTTCTTCTTTTAATGGTGGAATGAAAAGACTGGTAATGGAGGCTATGCAAGAAGAATATTAATAGTTTTCATTCTTTTTCATTTATTCGAGTCGGTGCTGCTTTATTGTGTTTAA
>CM032891.1:29342150-29344650 GCA_019176425.1 Megalops atlanticus
CCCACCTGTTAACTCCCAGGCTTCCAATTAAACAGCTGTCATATCCTCATGACCCCTCACTGGTTCAGCTTCCACAAGCTGACCTCCCAATAAAGAACCTCCGCGGGTCATCGTCAGGGCAACAGGGGTCATTGTCAGGGTGACCGGGCGTGAGTGGAGAAATAATGAAATCAGGCTGAATCTAAGAGTGCCGCAGACAGAGGTGTGCCACTTTGAATTTAACTCCAGTCTACCTGCAGAGGAGACAGAGAGGCGTGGAGCAGGTGGATTAATCAGTCTGAACCTTTCCTTCCCGCTCTGGCAGTAAATGGCTGCTGATGGCACTCCATACTGTGCTAAACGGCCTCTGATAGTGCTCCACACTGTGTGAAATGCGCGTGGGTTTCCTTCCTCCTCTTTTCCGCTGGACTCCAGGCTGTGAGCGTTCTCCAGCTGCAGTAGCTGTGTGGATGTGGAAGGGCTGCGTGAGGCCATTTTGTTTGGAGAGGATGTAAGGAGGCGTTTGATTGGCTCACCTCTCCTCCTGCTGCTGCCCCTGCTGCAGCTCCCAGGGACTTGTGTTAAAGACTGAATCCGGGCCGGCTGCTTCCGGTAAACTCCCCCGACCTATCCCAGGCTCCGTGGCTCTGAGTTCTGAGCTCTGATTGGTGGTTGCCCGAAGGGCCATTCCAGAGATGAGTGGGTTAAAAATAAATATTGAAGCTGGAAGAGAGTCTGTTTTCTCTCTGCGTTCAGGGACGGTCCTTCCAGGGCCGTTAACAGGTCTCACCACACAGTGAGATGTCTGTCAAACCAACACCCCGGGACCATGGAAACTGTGGCTTTGGTGTCAGTTGTGCGGTGGCTGTTTCTCCCAGCAGGTTATCAATCCATCCAGCTCAGACACACAAACACTCCGGCCCCAATCCTAAAAACACAGTACGGCTGTTAAACAGCAGGTGTGCAGACAGTGTTCTGTGCAGGGTAATGCCTACTTATGCCCCGGCATGAGGACAGACCCTGTCCTGCTGGGAGACAGATGGCCTTCTGGGAGTCTGCTGGATGATTGGCTGCCCGGGGGAAGGGGGGCGGAGAGAAGGGCGTGGCCACATGCATTGCATACGCATCAGCGGTAATCCAGTGCAGTTTCAGCCACTGTAGGCTGAAGAGCCAGTGCACTTCTGACGGTCTGACCACTGTACTCACTGAAATGTCCTAACGGGTCAGCCTGGGTATTACTGCAAACAGCAGCACACAGGTGCTCCACCTCACCCTGATCCACAAATCAGCCGTCACTGTGGCGAGGTGTTTAAGGGAGGGGCGTGGAAGCACAGGGTCACGGGTTCCGTTACCGGGCACTGTACGGTACCTCTCACCCAGACATTTGGTCTGAATCACTGCCTAACCCTGGATGATGCTGCCTCCTGAGCAGGAGGAAAAAGTGATTAAAAATGCTGTGTGCTGCCTCCTATAGGCAGGTGGTGGAATAGCATCGAGTGCCTCAGGATTCCTCTCTCTGCCCTGACCAAGAGCAGGTCCACCGTCCTGGGAAGGAACTTTACTTGGTCACTGCCTGTTCCTGATCAATGAAACACCACCGAAATATTCTCTGTTTGGTGCTTTTAATTTATAGATTTAATTAGCTACTCAGAAAGTTTGCACGATATGAGGTAGACAGCTTTGTCTTGCCTGAGAGAAATGGCATTGCCTGATACCCAGTTCATATTCCATTGTTCTGCAAGTCAAGCCGGATCTTTTTGGGAGCAGAACACCACAGAAGCACTTTAGCCCTTGTGTTATGTTCAAATGTCAGGAACAAAAAAAAAATATTCTGGGTCAAAATGACCTGGTGCATGTTTAATAATCCAAAAGTATCTGAAAACAATATTTCTTCCGTAGACATTATCCTTACCTCAATGAAAAAATAAACTACTCCAACTTTTTCTTGTAAATTGTCAAAACTGAGACATAAAACATTGAAAGAGAGGAGGCTGGCCTTTTGTTGCCAGGATCTAAACCGTTCCTTAACCAGACATGGTTAACCTTAATGTGTGCATGTTGAGTGATGTTTTTAATGGTAAAGGTGTGTACGTATGTATCAAAATATGCTATGAACACATTTGCTCCCACATCCGTTGTAGCTGGTGTAGCTCAGGCTCTGTGAGTTTTTGGAGTAAGGATTCACATATTCACCCCTCAGCCTGATTCATGTGTTCCATAAACACCTCTCAAGGTCTCACAGCAACCCCATACAAGACGTCTGTGCCTCCCAACACCAGTGCACTCTCAGTTTCCGGAAGAGGAAATTTAATAATTTAGGTGCTATTTTTGACAGGAACTTTCATATTGGATTTTTTTTTCATCCCCCTGTATTGTAGTTTTCAGGTGAGGATATTGGATTGGACACTTGCTCTTGTAATAGATTCTCTAAAGGAGCGGTCGACTCAATACCTACATATGTAGAGGGAATGCCCACCCGTAAAGCATCTGTGGGAAAAAGTGTAGTATCGATGTTTTCAGG
>CM032891.1:29349650-29382150 GCA_019176425.1 Megalops atlanticus
TTATTTACTTTACCAATTTAATATTTTGGGATTTTCTGGTGATTCAGGGCCAAACATGCTAGAGTTATTAATGACCAGGGAGAGAGAGTGGCAAAGCCTTAAACATGGACCTGCCTCATGGATAATGGTCAAACTCCTCTGAGAGAGAAGGATGCACCAGCGATCAAAGGTCCTGTTCACTGTCCTCATGAGGGAGTTTTTGATTGGAGGGGGAGGTCTGGGGGGTGGGGGCCTTAAATAGATTATCAAATTAAAACTGTAGCCTTTATTGCTAGTACCAGTGTACCTGCCAGAGTCTTTACACTACAGCACAATAAGAATGCTGACATTAACACGAGCCAAATTGAACTGAGACAAATTCAATTTCGGCACAGTGAAGTAGAATGCAGTTGGCATTTAAATGTGGAGAAGCTGACTGATCTCAGAATGACGTGGGAAGCCACGACTCCTCAAGCTTCCCCAAGCCACTTGCAAATAACCAGTAAATAACTGAATAATTTCATAATTTTTAAGAAGCAAACGTGCGCAGAGTGGATTAGAGCAGACGTCTTATCAGCGGTCTCCTGGTGGCGGTCGGCCTGAGACCGCTATCAGCGCGGCGCTACTGCTGCCGTATTCAAAGGAATCGTGCCACCTGTGCCGACACCTGCCGGATCTTTACCAAAACGGAACAGTCCAGAACTGCGCAAATCAGCGCCTGCAACCTGGGCCTCAGTCGTACCAATGCCACACCCCGCCAAAAAAAAATCACAAATGCTATTAATAACTCATTGTTGCAGAGTGTTGGAAATTAAGGCAACATTTTAAACCCTTCGGCTCATTTTTTTTTTTTTTGCAGACTTCCCTAAACTGGACCCTGTGTATGAGAAGAGGTTTCCTCGCGACGCCTCCCTGTTCCTGGATGGTTTCCTCTACAAATCCGTCAATGCCGCCAAGTCCGTTTCTGAGAGGCGGGGCAAAGATGGTGAGTCCCCCCATCAGTGTGTCCAATCAGAGCATGCATCAAAGCGTGTATGCTTTATTCAAACTTCAGATCAGCCCAACAGGATGGGTTCCCCTCTGTCTGATGTCTGTTTTCCCGGTCTACGCCACCTGTGAAAAGGCTAAACGTCTCTGCATGTTTGCTCTGTTGATTGCAAAGCTTTGAGAGTGAATGAGTTTACCTCAGACCGGAATCAGGAAGCTAACACTGTGTGTCATGGGGGTGGTCTTGCTTTATTCCGTCTCTTAAACTAAAGTATAATGTCAAAATGATCTCCATACTCATTGTACACGTAGCTCTTCTGAGGGTCTGTCTTAGTAGGTAAACGTTGCTCTCATGTGGTTCTGGTCGTTTTTATTAATCGCCCCTCTAAACCAGACTGTGCCTTTCTTTCAGAATTGTTTTCAGACAATCACAGTTTATTAGGTTGCTTTTATTAGGTTGCTTTTACTCAGCAGTTTCACTGTTGATGAAGGCCTTCTGAATGTGTCTTTGCTGATCTTCTTGGATTGATCTGAAGCTACATATTGACTTCCCTGCTCACTATAAACTTGGCCACACACCAGATCAGATCTTCTCTACTGGTTTAGATATGACCGTCCCCGCTGGGTTAGATGTTGGGCTCACAGATCACAAAGCCAGTGTTATTATTGATGTGGCCTTTCCCCTGACTCTCTTTTGGAGCTAAAGCACAGTGTCCTTCCAGAAGGTAAAATCCATCAATCCCCATGCCCTCACGGAAGGTCTTACTGCTGCTTCTCTGTCCCCCCTCTACCTTCACTTTGAAGGAGGCCACCACTGGTTACAGTACAGTTTTATCATTGTTCCCTGAGGAAATTGAGGATTTCTGTCCATGTTCAAGCCCTTGACCAGCAGCATTGATGATGATAATAATAATAATAATAAATAATAATAATAATAATAATAATAATAATAATAATAATAGCAATAAGTACAAGGATCTTGAGATTGAGATCAGAGAGGTGGGGAATGTCCACAGAGATATATAGCAGTGGTTATAGGAGCTCTAGGACTTGTAAAAAAAAAAGCTTGGAAAAATTTACTAATAGGATTCCAAGCAACATCAACATCCAAGAAGTACAGAAGATAACCCTCCTCGGAACAGCACACATTTTGCAGAGGGTGCTCTCCATTACATGAAGGACAGTCTATCCTACAGCGCCCGAAGACCATTGTTTGGACCCAGTTCTATAGATGTATTACAAGACGCAAGAAAGAAGTAATAATAATAATAATATCATGTAGGCTCATACTGTAAGGAAGGGAGAGACGGAGACAGAGAGAGAGAAGGGAGAGAGAGGTGCTGTTGTGTGCATCGGGACACAGGGTAGTTGCTAACCATTCTTACTAACCATTAGGCGGCACTGATATAGAAAGCTCTTTCGCGGTTGGAAAGTTGTGACAAAGTGAGTCAATCCTCCAAGTTTAACATTTTTGAAACTTTTAATTAGACTGCGTCATTTTCCACTTTTTTTCCCCTGCCCCCCCTCCCACAGACTCTGTAGTACCTAGTGCTCCGGTGTTCCTCCTGTCCAACATCTGGAGTTCTCCTGTGTCTCTGCTGTAATTAAGGAGATGGAGCCAGGCTTAGAGGATACCCCAGGGAGGAGGGGAGATTGCTGTACAGGGGTGTCTAGGGGCTGCTTATAAACTCTCCAGATGTAGCTCCCTCCTCCTGTTCTCTCAGAGGGGGTTGCCCCCCTGGGAGACCCCCACCCCCGCCCATACATGCGCACACACACATGCATACATAAACAACACAAACACACATACACACCCACCCACACATACACACACACATGATTACACCCACACACACACACACACACACGCACACACATGCACGGACACGCACACACACATACACACCCACCCACACACACACCTGATACCATGTACTTCTTCCCCCTTCTCCTCACACACTAAATTCAATGCTGGACTCACGTTCCTCACATCAAGAAAATGAGAGCCACAAAGCCCAGCCACTACTGCGGAGGTCAGTGAGGAGCTTTGTGAGGCACTGATCCACACTGAGCAGCACTGAACCGCACCAAATGCAAGAAAGCTCACAAGAGCATTTGGGCTTGCTTTTAATGGAAGCCATGCTATGACCGTCAATAACTGAAGTGGTTTGTTTCCTTGGCTTGAAGTGTGCAGTGTGTGCTTTTGTACACGCAATCAGGCAAGCATGCATGCAGGCAGCAGACAGAAAGGACAAAGAGAAAAGCCCTACACCACTGAAAGCCTAAAAAACCCAACAGACGGGCAGCGGTGTTCTTTTTAAAAAAACACCCACGTTCCCATCAGGTTTTTCAGCTAGAAATGAATTGTGAGACCTGTATCTGTGTACGGAAGTGGTTTGCTTTTAATGCCAAGTGACTGAGGAGAGACGGATGACAGGGTTTTGAGGCTGTCCTGCGCTTCCCTGATGCATTGTGCCTGTAAGTATTGGTGGCTTTTAGTTAAAACACAGAGAATGAGGAAAAAGCCACATCTGGAGCGTTTGACACTCTGCCTGCACCAGCTCCTGCTTTGGCCTGTTGAGACTCATGAAAGCTCCGGTTTGAATAACTCCCAAATTGCGTTTTCACAGATGAATGGCCGCCGATTCAAAGGGGAAGCATTCCCGCGCCTCCAACATGGGCTTCATAAAAGCATTGTAACACTTGCGCTGATAAATACCCTGTTATTTCATCAATTATGAAAGTCTTACAAGTTTAGACGTTGCATTAATGGTGTTTTAAGTGTAGCTGGGCTGCTAAAAAATTTACAAGTCAGCCCTAAACTATGCATTTAAACTTCTTAAATCAAGAGGAAATGTGGGTTCCGTTTGAGAGAGGTATTTTTAAGAGTGTTCTCCTGGATGACTTTGAAATGCTCTCTCTAATGGTTTGATGGTCTATAGATATACAGGGGATTTAATAATTCATACATGTCTGCTGAGTTTCTGATAAAAGGTACCACAGCCTCCCTTTAAAGGAAACCAACCCTCCCTCCCCCCCTTTTCAAAACCATCACCAATACTCTGGCTCGCTAATGCTGTATTGGAACCACGTTTTATCTGCAATTTTGCATTAAATGTTTTAAAACATTTTTGGAGAGTATTAATGGAAAAAAATCCAATTCACATTGTCTCACCAATTCTCATCTCCAGTTCACTTTCACAATATGTTATGTTCCCCATTTAAATATTGTTTCATCGCAGTTGTATTCTAAAATGTACTACTCTGATGGTCTGGAAATTATTAAGAGCTGGATTTTTACATATTGTGGTATTATTTGTTCTGCATTGCTGTTGAATTAAGGTTGGATTGTTCTGGATTTGTTTTAGAGTAAAAGCTCAGGGTGTACTCAGGAGAAAAAAAACAGAAAATCTTAAATGAATTGGAGAATGAAAGGGAAAATGTCTGATTACTCATGCCAAATATAAACCACATAGATAATCCATCAGTGCTGATGATTATCTGAAAAGAGTTTCATACAGTGACTACTATGTTATAAGGTATTCCTACATATATACAGTCTACAGCATGTGTTTATTATATACATATATACATACAGTATATATACAGAGAGAGGGGAGAGACAAATGGAATCCTATGATACACGCAAAAAAAAAAAAAAAAAAAAGTAAATAAAAAAAATGCTGGGGAGTTTTAAAATACTACTTCCTCTCAGCTGACTTCTTGCTGAAGATAGACGTCTGAATTTTACAGTGGGATGATGGGAAAGGAGGAGTGTATGAAAGCAGGGAGGGAGTGAGGGATTGTGGGTAAGTTGTCTTGGTTGGGGAATGCGTTGCCCACCGTGTGAGTGTGGGGGATTGGTGTCTGTGTGGTTCTGATTATGCCTCGATGGTGTCTTAGCCCCGGGTCTCAGACAGCACATTGTCAAAGGAGGCGTGAAGAGGAGCACACACCAGATAACTGGAGAGATGCAGCACATGGAAATGTCTTTGTAAGGAGCACAAACTCATACGTAATTCCCTGATTAAGCTTCAGGGCTTCCTCTCTCACTCTTTTCTGTGTGTATATGTCTGTGTGGGTGTGTGTACAGGCGGGGGGGAAAGGGGGGGGGGGTCAATGCATATTTATTTGATAATTATTTGATAATTACCTAATTTTTATTTTAACCCAGACTATTCGTGACATAGCGTCTCTGTATCTAGTTAACAAAGCCATTGTAACTACTAGTTTAATAATGCAATTAGCACTTGAGGCATTGTATGTTAAGTGATTTCCTGAAGGAGACAACAGCACTGTCTGAAAGTCGAACCTTCAACCACAAGGGGCCAAGTCCAGCAGCTTAACCACTGTAGCACACTGCCATCCCACTCCTGTGGCATGCTGGGATATAAAGCTTAACCACTACTGTTAATTACCCCAATCTGCACTGGTATTTATCCCTGTCAAATTACACACTCCATATGCTAAATATACCATTATCACACACGGCTTTCCTGACACTTTCCTGATGACTTGATGTAGGGGTAGCAGTAGGGGGTGCTGTTGGGGAGTGTGCGGTGAATGGCAGGGCGTTTGTGGAGGGCTGTGCAGTGAGGTGTTGGAGGCGGGTACAGCTCCTTGATCGAGAGCCAATCAGAATCGCTGTCCCGCGTGCAAATCCCTGTAAATGCAACGGGGCAAGTGTGAGTACAATACAGAGCTCAGGGAAGAGGACATGCAACCATCACCATCACCAACCCATTCAGTGTCACTGAATGTTACATTCAACTGTTACATCTTATACAATTTCATTTTAACAGAAATTACATTTGCTTTAATTAAAGTCAGGCATAGATTAAGGTCAGGCATAGATTGTTTTGGGGGGGAAATGAATTGCTCCTTTGACATTAAAAAAAAAAAAAATCATATCTTAACTCAGTGGGTCTAATATTGCAGCATGCAGTACTAAACTATGACAAATTTTCCAGCAATGCAATTGGTTATGTTGATGAAATATAGAAATAAAGATGATGTACACATGCAGTCAGCCAATCAGCTAGCTGTGGGTAGATGAAGTGGCTTCTAAATCCAACGATGAAGTCTATGTTAATCATCTGTATAAAGAATGTTACTTTTTAATATTGCAGATTAGCATATTTGCAATTGTTTAGATACTGAAATACGTAAACATTTTATATATATGTTTATATATGTGATTATACAGATGTTTTTTATTTTCTGTCTTGTGGTGCATGCTCAGTCATGGATGCTGTTGGAAAATCAGGTTCTGAGTTGTGAGTGCTTTGCACCTCTATCAGCTATATATATATATATATATATATATATATATATATATATATATATATATATATATATATATATATATATATATATATATATATATATATATATATGTATATATATATATATAGAGAGAGAGAGAGGGAGTGTGAGAGAGAGAGAGAGAGGGAGTGTGAGAGAGATGGAGTGAGAGCGAGTGAGAGAGAGATGGAGAGAGGATTCTCTGCAGCAGCAGTTTGTCACTGAGGGAAAAGAGCAGGAAGAGACAGAGAAAGAGCCCTCAGTTTAAGCCCTTCTGGTTGAAAGGAGAGGGCATGGACTGGTAAGCTGCACTGTTTTGCAGAGTCTGCATTCTGCAGAGCACCCGTGCTTAAGAGACGTGCACGATTCTCCATCCAGGAGATCCGACGGTCCATTTTGGCATGGGGGGCAGGGAGGGGTTTCTCTTCATTCTGTGGGGACTCCAGGCCCCTGGGAGTGTTTGTCGTTCCTCGAGCTTTCCCCTTTGTGGTGGCAAGCCTCACACCCTATGTCTTCCCCGCAGTACGAAAACGCTTTAAAGAATTTTTTTTCACGTGTGTGTGTGTTTCATATATATGCATCTTCAGAGCGTCCTCCTTGAAATACTGTGGAGCCCATGGACGGTTTTTGACTTCA
The DNA here is from genome assembly GCA_019176425.1 of Megalops atlanticus. Lineage (NCBI taxonomy): Eukaryota > Metazoa > Chordata > Actinopteri > Elopiformes > Megalopidae > Megalops > Megalops atlanticus. The sequence goes on from CM032891.1 coordinate 29,356,557, forward strand.
TCCAGGTGTTTCTGGTGTTCTTCGTCCTGGGAAACAAATGTTTTAACCATCAGGTGCACCTGGTTGCCTAAAATGGCTGCATATTCCTTGGCCATAATTCTACAGTGCAGAGTAATAATTGTATCCAATGGCTCCCAAGAGTCTGGCTGCCCACACCATAACAGCTGGGGACAGGCAGTGTGGGTGGAAGGCTTCCTTTTGCTTTCTCCAAACATAAACCTGTCCAGATGTAGGAAAACTGTCTTCCACTGCTCAGAAGACCAGATTTTAGACTCATTACACCAGGTTATGCATTGTTGTTTGTTGGCCTTGGTTACGAGCGGTTTCTGAATGACAGTCCTACCATAAATATTGGCTTCGTGAAACTTAAGTTGTAGTTTTTTGTTGAGACCTGGTCAAAGAGGTGTAGTTGCAGTTCTGTGGTAAGTTTTGAGGCAGTTGTTTTGTGGTTTTTATTGACTATCCACTGTCCATCTTTCCTAAAGTCTTCTCTTTCCTTAGGCACGTTTTCCTTATTTAGCATATCCCATCATAATTTTTGAAAATGCTCCCCTTGACAATACATATTTTTGCCGTTTCTGTTGCTGATGCACCCACAGTGTGGGAAACTCATGTAATAAAGTATTGATTTTAAAGTGTCTCTTACAGCAGAAACATATTGGTTAATAGTATTGAGGTTATGTGAGGTTATGTGAAATGTGAAACTCGTGTAGACTCCTTGTTAACTGTGATTTAGTTAATTCAAAATATGAGTCCTTTTTCATGTGTGCCAGTGTGTGTATGTGAGAGAGAGAGATGTGAGCATATATAAGGATATATATAATCACCCACAATTATTGCTTAAATCTATCAATAGGACAACGTGCCACCTCGTCTATGGAGCTGTTCTCTCCAGAATGTCTGTATGCTGCCGTTAATGTTCCCCATGTGCCCATACATAGATAATATGAATTATTAATGAACATTAATTTCAGATATATTGCTTTGAGAGTGAGAGCTGCTGTAGCGGTCTGAGAGAGCAGAAGGGTGAGTGAGGAGTGATCTTACCTTTTAACCTCTGCCGGATGCAGTCTAATGCGCGACACATCTCTCCCTCCCAAGGCTTATTAAAACCATTTGTGTTTCTTTAAGACAAGGCTCAACTTTGTGCTTCCCGGATAAATAATTAGCATATTCATGAGACGAATAGACTGAGTGTTGATGAAATGACAGAAGGTGATCTTTTTTTTTGTGTTACTGAACAGAAAAGCAGATGGTGTCTTGACTCCAAAATACAAAATGGCATACATTTCCATGAACTTCACGCCCATTAACTATGTAAATTCTCAAGCGAAGGCAATTTCCTATTTAACTTTCCAGAAAATGTTTTTTTGTTAGTCACCAGGTAGCTAAAACATTAGCACTAACTGTCTAATGTAATTGCAGTACAGTGTGTATATTTTTTCTTAAGAAAACAACATTCTGTGTTCCAGATTAATGTAGAGGTGAAATAGAGCAGACCTTATCTCCTCTGTGCTTATTCAAATCTAAATCTTCAACACATTTATTCAGTATTAATAGCACTGTTTATTTGATCACTTTGGAGTGATGCCTGAGAAGATCACAGCCTTAGTTCTGATATTTTCTGCAACCAGCAAAGAAGTAAAAACAGACAAAGTCAACTGAAATGGCTCCTTAATTTTCACGTGGTGTGTGTGTGTGTGTGTGTGTGTGTGTGTGTGAGAGAGTATTTTTCTATTGTGGTGTGTTGCAGGCAGTGATTGTATGCTGTGATTTTGTTTTGTGTGTGGTTTTGTGCAATAGCTTGAGAGACATTGAGATGGCTAATAGCTGTAAAAACTGGTGTGTGGATGTCCTGAGTCCAGGACAGTACATGCTTCAGAGGTGACACGGAGGGGTTGTGTTTCAGAGATGACATGGGGGGGGGGTTATGTTTCAGACATGACACGGATGTGGTGCACTCTGGAAGGAGGCTTCCTCAGCTACTACGAGAGCGAGAAGACGGCCACGGCCACCGGCAGGCTGGACATCAGCGAGGTGGTGACCCTGTCCGTGAGCAGGACCGAGACCATGACGGAAAACGGGTGTGTATTCTGCTCGGAACACTCACCTGGTGGATGTGAGGTGTTTGCCTGACGTCAGTCAGTTAATTTCATGAAATGTAGAAATAGAGATGATGTACACATGCAGTCATTCTATGAGCTAGCATTGGGCAGGTCACTTGGCTTCTAACTCCTGTCTGTGTTGTGGTTTTGTATAAATAATGATACTTTTTAATATCGCAGATCCCATATTTATAAACTTTTAGCCACTGAAGTATGTAAACACGCGCATTATTATTATATTATTATTTTTTCTCATTGTGTGTTCATGATCAAACATGCTGATGCAGCATCAGATTCTGAGTTGCGAGGGTTCTGTTCTCCTGCAGCTTCATCAGCAATAAATGAACAATCAAGTGACGTTGTGACTGTGTTTTAATGGTGTTATAGCACAACCAGGGCGTTGAGAGGCCATGCTGGAGGCGGGTATGCGTCCTAACATTAATCCAATGTAGGCGATACATTTTTCTGACGTTGTTATGACATTGCCTTGCTGCCACTGATGTCACAGGAACATTGAGGGGGCATGGCTGGGACTGGGAGCTTGTCTTACTGGAAACATTCACCCGATGTATTGGATACCTATCTAACGCTGTAGTGACAATATCAGGGTCAAGGCCATGGCTCACTGAAGATGTACGCTCCAGATAGCAGCTAACATTCGCGCATTTCTGCTCAGCAAAAAAGTTGTCCGATTTCTTCCTCTTGACAAAAACGAGGAGACGAAACGTGTGAGTAGCGGAGGCCTGAGCATATGCGTGAGTGATGATTACGTGTCAGATGTTTGTTTGTGTTCTCCATCTGCTCGACCGTTGATTTGTTGTGCTTATTGTTTGATTATTAGCCGTCGTTAAAAACATTTTAAATGCTGCTGCTATTTTTGTCACGCTGATTGCTAATTGTCATTTGATAGAGTCTAATGGATGGAGAGCTAAGTATTGTTCCAGAAAACATCGTTCACATGCTAACGATGGCGTATGCCTATTACACTCTCACCAGCTACATTACGTTTGCGCAGTTCTGCCTCGGATCATATGCTGAAGAGCTCATTTTCTGCCAGTTTATGCAGTGGATGTTGCCCGCTGTCTCTGCATTGGACACAAGGCACCCATTCAGGACTGTGAACACATCTCATCATTTTAATTACTATCCATGTGTGGAAGATGGATATTTTATGCTGCACAGTTTGTTCAAGGTTGCAACAACAGCTCCCCACATGGGACTCAAACCAGTGATGTTCTGGTAGTTAGTCCAGTTCCTTCGCTGGGGTTTGGGGCCTTTGTGCCAGCTGTGTTTTGGTGCAGGACCGTTGAAGGTGGGAGGAGACTACATCCAGCCTGCTGAAACTGAACGAGTGCTGATAAAAGCTGCTTCGGTCAGAGATTACTTCATGCATTTATGCAGTGACCCCCCATCCCTCACCTGTGCCTCTTCTGTGCTTGATAAATGTTAAAATATGCAGAAAACACTCCTGAATATCTCTGCATCACCCTCTCCTCACTCTCTCTCTCACAGACTGTGGGCGTTGCTTTCATTAAATGTACCATTTAGGTAATTACAGGTATCTGCTACTGGCGATGTGTCTTTGCCCCACACACTTGTTCCTCAGTGTATCCTTTCCATAGGTGTGTTTCTCTTCCCCCTGCCAGACCCAAAGCCCACATGGCATGCCTTTCTTTTTCTCTGGTTTTGGCTTCACTGAAATTCGTTCTGCTCACATTTAATCCAAAGTGTTTTACTTTGCTGAAAAGTTACACAGCCCAGTTCACTGAAGCAATTCAACTTACTTGCTGCAATAGTAATAGTCTACCTGGGAATCAAATCAAACCCAGTTTGTGAATGTCTTTCTGGGGACTCACCCCCCGCACAAGCCTTAATGCCAGTGAGGGTCAGAGGTCATGCAAACACACACTGTCACTGCCATTGGCTCTGTGGACCTGTCAGAAAGACAGAAAGGCAGATATATCTCTGGGGTTGGCATGCCCCTGTGTTTCTGTGTGTGTGTGTGTGTGTGTGTGTGTGTGTGTGTGTGTGTACCCAATGGGGGAACTCCCCTGCTGTGTCCCTCTGTACTGATGTCCCCTTCCCTCAGGGCCGTGTTCACCTTCGAGACGTATCTCCTGTCAGAACGCACCTTCCTGTTCGGAGCAGAGACGCAGAAATCACACAGAGACTGGGCACAGGCCATAGCCAAGGTACAGCAGCTACCTGCACACCACACACACACACACACACACACATATATGCACACACACACACACACACACACACACACACACACAGATATGTACACACACAGATACACACACACATACAAACACACACACACACACACACACAGATATGTACACACACAGATACACACACACATACAAACACACACACACACACACAGCTGTAGCTGCCTGCCTCTCTTTTCTGTCCTAGCACCTTCAGCGAAGGCCAGGGGGCTGTCTGCCTGACTGCACATGCGTGTGTGTGTGTGTGTCTGTGTGTGTGTGTATCTGTGTGTGTGTGTGTGTGTGTGTGTGTGTGTGTGTGTGTGTGTGTTTCATTAGGCAGTGCTATACATTCATCTTCAGTGCTCTTTGCTGTCTGTGGCAGACTTAGTCTTCAGTCACGTTTACAGCCCACTGTGCCATCAGGAAGACGTAGTAGTCCAACTATCTCTTCCCCCGCAAAGTGACAGGTCCTTGTAATGGCATGCCTCACAAAATGTGTCCTCCATTTCTTTTTTTTATCTCTCGCAACCTATCTATTAATCCTAGACAAAGCAAGCAGTCTGATAGATTGTGTGAAGAGTGGGAGTATTAGTCCTGCTGCCTTAAGGAGCCTGAAACACCTACGTGTTTCAATTTGAGAGAAAGCGAAATGGTAAAGTATCTTCGCACACAGGGAGAGGGTGGGCTCGGAGGACATCACTCAGTGGACCGATGCATTAATTTATGCATCTCCATGTGTTTTATTAATACTCTGTGTGTTTTTCTGTGGACTTCTTTTGTTGTTTTTCCCCTCTCTGGTTCTAATTTGATGAAATTTGGATTGCATTGAGTGTGAGCCTAATTTGATCTCTCTCTTTCCCCTTCTTTGTCTCTCTCTCTCTAACTCTCTTCCTCTCTCTCTTTCTCGCTGTCTCTTTGTCTGTCTGTGTCTGTCATATTTTCTCATTTTCTCTTCCTCCCTCTATATCTCTCCATCTCTGTATTTCTCAGTGTTTCATTCCACCCACAGCAGTGCACATGCTCAGCAGAGATTATGATTTGATTGGACGGCTCTACTATAAAGAAGGTCATGACCTCTACAATTGGAAGTTGGGTTGGTTTCTTCTGGAAAAATCCAGCCTGTTCTTCAGCTCCGGAGCAGAGAATGAAGGGGAGAGCAGACTTCAGCTGAAACGACTTCAGGAACTCAGTAAGAAACTGTCACAGCTCAGGCAGGGACTCGGGTGCAGACAGGAATGCAGGTGCAAAAATGAGTTTAATGAATCCAAAAACACAGTCCAGAAATCAGAGTCAAAAAAGCAGGCAAGGGTCACAATCCAGAAAAGACACAGCAAACAAAACCAAAAACAGATCCAAAGGCAAGGTCACAAGAACAGGCAGAAAATCAGAATAACGGGTAAGCAGGCAGAACAGGAAAAAACGTCGTAACGACACAGAGAAAACTGAGACGAACTCGCGAAGAGACAAGAAACAAACGGGGATTAAATAGGGTGACGCTAATGAGGAGATGGGATACAGGTGTGCTGGCAGGCAGGTGGGACTGGTCAGGTAACGAGGTGGGCGGAGACAGGGCGGAGAGCAGGGCAGGGCAGGAACACAGGGGAAAAACAAAAGCACATGGACGGGGAAAACAAAAACAAACAGGGCTAGGAAGCCACAGTCCTGACAGAAACGTCTCACACACACACACACACACACACACACACACACACACACACACACACACACACACACACACACACACACACACACACACACACACACACAGACACACACACACACACACAATTGTTAATTATTTGATTTATTGAGTTGTCTAGTTATTAGTAACATCGCCATAAATGGTAGGGCCCTCATGTTTTCTCGACCATGTGACCCGCCGTGATTTAAACCTGTACAATTCAAAGAATGTTGTGGGCACAGCCTAACTGAAACATTTACTGTGTATAGCGTGTAATCTTAGCGATATCGACCTGTTGGTGTCTGAGGACTGGAGCGGATGCAAGAAAAACAAGTCGAGAAAAAAAACCGAGGGCTCTAGTTAAACCTGTTAATTGCATCATGACTAAGCCCTCAATAATGTTCCAGTGGTCCTGTGCTGTGTCACAGAGCAATATAAACTGTATCCTTTACTTTAACCCTTAACTGCCTTGAGGAAATGTCTCCGATGTGAGAGAGAAAGGAGCAGGGCTAGACGTGAGTCATCTGGATGTTATCAGGGTTTCTGCAGGCTGGGAGAAATCGCTTCCTCATGGCTGAGTTGGGCAGTTCACATGGAGAGAGTTGCCAGCCGAATAGATTTCCAACATCCCAATTGATTGCGGCAGAAAGATGTGAAAAATCAATAAATCTTTTAATCCGGTTACGGCCTCGCTCTGGATCAAATGGAAACGTAGAGACCCACACTCACCTAAGGCGAGATTTACACCCCACCACCTCATCCGAATTACGACGCTTCGCAAAAGTGTTTGTTACAAAAATTAAGCATCACCTGAAGGCTTTCCCTGTGTTTCTGTGAGCAATGTAGAGCTTCAAAGGACTTCTCCTTGTATAACATGGGATTAAAAGCCATTAATTCAAGTGTGAAAGAGTGACACAGGAGTGTTAGCACAGCGTTTGGGAAAATCAAACCCCGCTGTTTAGAGACAAAACAGCAGCAGAATAACATGACTGAAAAGACTCTAATACCGCTTTAAAGGAGCGAGTAATTGAAGCCATTACTCAGCAACTCTAATTCTAATGATGAAAATATATTTTGTTCGCAGCTGTGAAGGATTAGCCTTACACTATATGGAAATGAACTCTGCTTTACTTTATTTATGTATATTTTTAGTGTAGTTAGTAAGGTTTAATTTTTTTCATTTTATTTTTTGCTGTTGAAAGTCCTGTTTTACAGCCAGTTATGAATGTTTAAATGTGTGTAAAGCATTCCCAAGTGTTTTTCTTTTTCATATTGAGTTTAAGAGATCGGTTCCATAGACATCATTTCAGCCTGGATAATTGTCTTTGTGTGTGTGTGTGTGTGTGTGTGTGTGTGTGTGTGTGTGTGTGTGTTTGTGTGTGTGGCTAGCCAACAGCTAAAGAGCTACACGGGTTTAATTAGCTGGGCTTAAATAGAGGTGGGTGTGGCTGCCGAAGACAAGCTGAGCAGACTGTTTTCTCCTTTCTTTGTGCTTCTGTCAAGGCTGCCTCCTGGCTGCTTTGATGTTTTTAAGACAAATTATTCATTGTTTTTGGTAATTGTCTCCTTCTCCATTTTAGCAGGCAGCGCAACACCCATTAATAAAAAATCTGAGCGAATAGGAGGAGGAGAAGTGAACTGCATAGAAACCGAAATGATTCAGCACTGCCGATTGGCCAGAGCAGGAGATGATGTCGACACGCACACACACACACACAGTTGCAGGAGTGTTGAAGAACACCAGGCTGATGTCTGATTTTGAACAGGGAATGGGTGAGGAGACAGCAGCCTCCCGGCCTTCTGTAGTTTCCAATGACTGGTGACACTGGGATTTATGCTCTACTTATTCCTGGCTTTCATTTCTCTGTTTTTTTAAAGAAAAAAAAAAGTCATGACACAACAACAAGAAAACACTATTAACCCCAGAGAGAATCATTTGCGTCTGAAAAATCCACCTAGATCACGAGGATCAGGGGCAAGGCGAGAGTGCACTCAGAGTCTGCAGAAACAGGACTGCGTTTGCAGGCCCTCAGACGGCCTTGGCGTGCAGTATTTCTCATTTGCTGGAAACGGTTATGAAGTGTCTGACAGCACTGTGAACTTGGAGCAGTGCAGAAGTGTTTAAGGAGTGGGTGAAGTGCAGACTGTCTGTCTCTATTACGCCCAACCAAATGAAGTGCTGAGTAATTTGTGTGTGTGTGTGTGTGTGTGTGTGTGTGTGTGTGTGTCCTCTGTAAGTACACACTCTGTAAGCATGTGCATTTGAGTGTGTCCACTCGTGTGTACGTGTATTCCCTCTGTAAGTGCATGTGTGTGTGTGTGTGTGTGTGTGTGTGTGTGTGTGTATGTGCATGTGTGTGTGAACACCTGTGTGTTCACATGCGCATGGATATGGGTGTATTCTCAGATGTGTATGAGTGTGTATATGTATTTATACTGCATGGTCCTTTGTTTGATTTATCTGTGTGTTAGCTGAGAGTAAATCCATTGTTCTGAAGGTGTGTGTGTGTGTGTGTGTTTCCCTCACAGCGGTGTCCACACACACAGACGGAGAGGAGAAGGCGGAGGTTCTGCTGATGGTGGAGAGTGGCAGGTTCAGTATCTCTCTCCAAAGCCTTCCTTTACTGCCCCCACCCAGCTGCCTCCCAGCACAGTGGAATAATGACAGTGGAATATGCTTTCTGTGTTTTTAATACTCTATGTACACCGACTGTTTCCAAACTACTCTCTACAGCATTTCCTTAGATATATGCAGTTGATTTTTCATTATTATTTGACCAATCCAAATTAATTAAGAAATAGCTGAATTTACACCATTATCATGGTATTTATAAATTGATATTTGTCTTCTTTTATTGTGTGTGTACGTGCATGGATGGATGTGTGTGTGTGCGTGTGTGTGTGTGTGTATGTGAGTCTGTGTGTGTGTCTGTGTGTGCATGGATTTGAGTGTGTGAGTGTGCGTATGTGTGCATGCATGCATGTGTGCATGGGTGTGTGTGTGCGTGCACGCCTGTGTGTGTAATTCACCCTGCTGTGTGTGGCACAGGACCGTGTACGTCCGCGGCTTCACCAGGCTGGACTTCGCTCTGTGGCACTCGGCGATCCGCCAGGCCGCAGGAACAGAGGGCAAAGCTCTGTGCAGCCAGCAGCTCAGCAAAAACGACGTCCCCATCATCGTGGACAGCTGCATCGCCTTCGCCACCCAGTATGGTGAGCGCGCACTGCGACCCTCACCCCGCCGCTGAACTGCCTGAGCAGTGCCCCGCCAGGCTTCGAACCCGCAGCTCCTGGGTCACAGACCCCTGTTCCTGAGCCGCTGTGCCACACTGCATGTTTGTGCAATGAACGTGAAAGAGGTCGGCATCTCCGTGGACGTGCGAATGAAATTCAAACCCCTGTTCTTGTCGCACAACTAAATTCTAATGGCCAACGTAGTTACCAGTTGAGCTAAAGGCAATTTTCCCCTAGCTCCATCAGCAGCAGCACTAGCCAGTCAAATCTCAGGGAGTGACGTCGCCGCTGAAACTGCTCTGCTACCCGCTGCCCTGCTGGCTTTACACAGGACTCACGCCAGCTCCTAATTTCAGCTCTCTCTACACTTGCCCTCAGGTCTGTGCCACGAAGGAATTTACCAGAAGAACGGGCACCCTCAACGCGTGGCTCAGCTCCTGGAGAGCTTCCGGAAAGACGCGCGGAACGTGAAGCTGAGGGCGGGGGAACACCAGCTGGAGGACGTTACCGACGTGCTCAAGAGCTTCCTGTCCCAGACGGAAGACGCCCTGCTCACAAAAGAGCTGTACCCCTTCTGGGTCTCTGTGTTAGGTTTGCACCCTTTCTATCCAAAGAGCTATACCCTTTCTGGGTGTCTGTATTAGGTTTGTAGCCCTACTCACTAAAGAGCTGTACCTTTATTGGGTGTCTATGTCAGGTCTGTAGCCCTACTTGCCAAAGAGCTATACCTGTATCTGTGTTAGGTCTGTAGCCTCACTAACCAGACAACTGTGTATTTATTACAAAATGTATTAATGTATGTGTATTTATTTGTTTGCTTAATTGTTTAATGATGTCTTTATTTGATTCTGTGCCAGACCTGGAGGATGAAAAGGCCAGAGTGGGGAAGTACAGAACCTTCATTCAGACCTTACCTCAGATCAACAGAACCACCCTGTCTGCCCTCCTGCAGCACCTTTACAGGTGAGGCCAGGTCCCCTCTGCAGGTGACATTTCCTGCATACCACGTCTCAGTTAGGTCCCGGTACCTGAGGACACTGGTCCTCACTTAGTTATTGTTTTTACAAGTAATCCTAAGGGACAGAAGTTGTGAAAAGATCAATTATATCTTCCTCACTCATTAATGTGTGCATTATGTATGGGCTCTACAAAGGCTGGCAGGAAATCATTTAAGAGTCAGTCCTTTCTCACAGAAGAGCACACACACACACACACACACACACACACACACACACACACACACACACACACACACACACAGTGCTTAATGATTTCTGTGGTCGATTAACCAGAGCAGGATGATACACACTGTCCTGATTTTGCAACACCCCTGACATACAATCCACAGCGTGTGTTGTTCAGATCCACGCTCAGACCCCACATTACACTGCCTTAGCAAAAGAGGCCAGGATCTCGCCTGTGGTGAAATGCTACCACAGAAATCCTCCATAACCCAGTCAGAGTCCACAGGAACTCATGCATCTACAAGGCCCTTTGCGGCTCCTTTTTCAGTCCCACAGATGCCACCCTCCCACTTAGCCAAAGCCAAAGAAGAAAGCCAACTGGCGCAAACAGCAGATTAGGGTCTGGGTTCACTTTTCCTGCAGTAAAAAAGAAACGGGAATGACTTGTTCAGCGGCCTCTCCCCACGGAGGCTGCTCGGGGTTAGCCGCACTCACTCAGACGGCAGTTTGTGACAGGGTTTTGGCAGCCTCTATGTTTAAGGTGAATATGACTGGCCGTGCTCTGAGGCTCAGAGGGCCCCTGGCTCCCGGGCTGGCATGAACAATGCTTTCATTAGCGGCCGGGGCTATTTATGCCAAGTCTGAGGGATGGTTTGCCCCGCACCGTGGCTGTGATGACTGAGGCAGAAGGCCTTTATGGTGGGCGAAAGGTGCAATTTCACCGCTGCCCTCCCCTTTGCATCCAGACCTGAACACGGAGCGAACCCCAGGGATGAAATCCATTAGGTTTGCTTTGTTCATTCTGGATGACTGGCAGATGGAGCATCACCGCCTCTTTTTGTGCCAAATGATCTATTTAAGCTGGCTCTGATGGTTCTTCTCGCAGGGGTTTTTTATCTGAAAAAAGCACTTTTTTCTTTCCTTTTCTTTCTTTTTTTAAATAAAAATGAAAATGACATTTAAATGATCCACTCTCATATGTAAATTCTCTCTTCAATCACAAATCCAGGTTTTAGTGTTTGTACTTAATATCATTACAGGACTCATTTCTTCACACTTGGTGAGGATCAGTCCCTTTTTTTGCTCTTGAGCTGGGTGATACCGCTGTTTGTTCCTCTGTTTTAAAGCCACCTGCCTTGGGAAGGCGCTAACAGTGCCGGAGCAGATAAGGCTGCGCATATTTTAGACTTGCAGCACATAGGCAGCGTCCTGAGTTTCTATCCTTTCTCTAAATCCCGTCACACTGATTAAAACTGTCATTCCAGTCCGATTTGGCGCCATGAAATACGGTGCACACACTCAGTGCGTATGTCTTTTACTCTGTGCTTATGCCTTTTATTCTTATTACCCTCAAGTACTTCTACTGCTATTCCTCTACTGCTACTCCCCATCATTACGACTACCACTAATACTGCTGTTCCAATTACCTCTCATACTACTGCTGCTAATGCTACTCTTGCTGGTTGTTCTACTGCTATGCTGTTTATGTATTCAGTTGTATGTATGTATGTATTTACCTATCTGCTTAGCAGATGCCATTTTTCCATGTTGACTTATAACGGTCATGTGTCTATATATTTTCCATTCAGTATGGCATTTTATCTGAAGTGATGGGTGAAATGCCTGTCTGGGTGTAGTAGCAGTGTCCCTGAGAACACTGCTACTACTGCTCCTGAGAACCACAGAGTTCTATAGATTTTTAAGTCCTCAGCCAAGTTCTGGCATGGGAGAGTTTGTGTGCGCGTGTGCATGTGTGTGTATGTGTGTGTGTGTGTGTGTGTGTGTGTGTGTGTGTGTGTGTGTGTGTGCGCGCGCGCCTCAGGGGATGACCAAGGGGCCGTTTCTTGGTGCCGCAGGATACAGAAGTGCTCCGGTATGAACCAGATGCCGACCTCCAGCCTGGCAGCCGTTTTCTCATCCTGCCTGTTCCAGACCGAGGGCCAGACCACGCAGGAGATCTGCGTGGTCGAAGACCTCATCAACAACTACGTGGAGCTGTTCAATGTGAGTGGCGTTTCCCACATGAGCTCCCATCAGAGGTCAGAGGTCAGAAGGTTAAGCATGTTTAGGTGATGTAGGTGATGTTTAGGTGATGTAATTGCTGTTAGTATCTTCACCTGTCTGGTGTTTTTGGTAACTATTTGTATTAGCATCACATGGGGATATTTGCACCTGCATGCCAACGCAGCATGGATTTTGATTTGATCTTGCTCATGATTTATGTTTGTACACATTCAACCTTCAGTATTTGCATTTGTGACAAGTAATGTTGGTGGTTATGATTTAAAAGGAATTTGTTGTATTTATGTGACAATAAAGTAGCCCTGTGACTGCTACTCGTGATAACGCTCGACACACACAGAATCCTCACAGCGAGGGTGAGATCACCGCCTTCATGTGCAGGGTTCAGTTGGGGTATTAGAAACCTGGAAGACATACTGGGGGAAGAGCTTCAGATTGGGAGGCCTGGATATACCCTTATTTAATTAACAAACAGAATTTACCAAATCTCATCTCTGTCATTAATAACAAGACAATAGCAAAATGACAGAAACGCATTGAAGGCACAGACCGGGTAACATTAGTTGACAACAACTGGAGTGTTCCTCTATATGGGATAATGTCATGGCTGCACTTGAAAAACTGCTGAAAGCATAGTTAAAGATTTATACAATTACTTTACTGGGTACATTAATTTTATAGTGGTGGCCAATGTACACATGGTAGTGGTGAGGTCGCAGGGTATTGACCCAGACTAGTCCATGTTGAAATTCATGCCCAGGTTTAGTCCAATTCTACATCGGCATTAGAAGCTGCTCTGATAGCTTGTGTGTTACCCAGTTAGTCTATGTACATCCTATAGAGTTGCGTCAAAGAGAAGGCAGGCTAGAATATGGCTGATTATGTGCCTATGGCTGTACTCCTGTAATGAGATGAAGTGGGTGGTTTCAGTGCGCCACTCTGAGCACTTCTAACATGCAGCACAACACCTCAAAACTCTTTAAGCAACTTGTGCTCTTACCGAATGAGTCATCGCAAGCGCACTCTCAGAAATTGGTTTTCACAGCAGCGTCTGTGCAGTCTGTTATTGCTGTACAGTGTATAGAGGAAGGTTTGTTCGTTTCACCAGGCTTGTAATAAAACAACACAGAAACACAACAGGGCTGGAGAAATAACCTCAAACCATCCTGAGCTCAGGCCTGTTTGGGTGCTTGATTATTTCATTTTGAATGTTAATAACTGGTTACCCTTTGAGGACCTTCCTAGAACATATTTATGGATGCTAACACTTAACACATACTTGCTCATTTTATTGAAGGGGAATGTGCAGATACTTCCAAATAATGTGTTTCTGGGCTTATTCTTATTATGTTTTGAATTAGCATTGTCTGGCTTCTGCATTTAAGCAGTTGGTTTCTTGCTCTGCATTTAAAGCCAGATATCTAATAAAAGTCCATGCTAGTAAATAAAAAAGTAAATAAAAAGACTAATACAATTTAAGTTTAAGAAAAAAGGTCAGTGTTGGACATTGTAGCATCCAGGCTTGTGATGTGGCAAACAATATCGGCGTTGCACTTGGAACATAGCTGTATCGCTCTAATGTGGCAGGGGGGAATTATATCAGCGTTGCACTTGGAACGGTGCCCTCCTAATGGGATTGGGAGAACTGTGGAATGCTAATTCCTTTGCATGCCTCACTTCCTTGTATTCATTTTCTAGTATTCTTTCCCAAATCAGTTTGTGATGCCATCACTCGCATGACAAATAGCCATTCAGCAGAACCAATAACAGAAAAATTGCACTGAATACAGACAGTTCAACATAAAACAACCAAGACGTTAATTAGAATGGCATATTCCAGAAGATGGTATTGACTTCTTTATCAGTTTGAAACACATTGACTGTTTTTTTTTTCTCTTTTTTTTAAATATAGGCCAATATAATTGTCTTTCAATGCATTTCTGGAGCACAGAAAAGCAAATCATTTCATGAAAACAACAGAAAATAAACTTTTTTTCTTTTTTAATTTGTTCCCCTTTTATGCATGAGAGAGCTTTGAAAATCTATGGAAATCGTTCACTGTTCTAGTCTGAAGCCAGTATCAAGGTGAAGTTTCCTTTCCAAACTAGTTTAAATAGCATGTACTGGGTTTTCATTGAAATCCACGGCTGACGCAAGGCACTTGAAAATGAAACCAGCGCGGCGCTGCGATGGACAGCTTGCAAGACACCTACTTTTAATACAGCAGCTTTTATAACACTAATAAATTAACACGCGCAAATATATTCTGTCTGGCAGGTCCATGAAGACCAAGTCAAGCAGATGGAAACAGAGAACAGTTTTATCGCCAAATGGAAAGACACAATGGTAAGCACTTTCTTCATGCAAATTGACGTTGGATCTCATCAACTTTTTGTCAAAGGAACCGACCAGGGCTCCCTAGTGGCGCCGACAGCTAAAACACTTGTTCTGAGACTTTTACCTGGGCGTGAGTTCAGCTGTGTCATCAGGTGACAATGTCCAGCAGGCTACTGCAGCAGCACATATTGGCTTGGATCCGCTGTTGTTGGGGGTGGGTATGTGTGATGTCAGCAGGGTTATGCCCATCCTCCAATTGGTGCATGCCCTGCTTTGGTGCACCATGGGACTTTCCGTCGGCTGTGTTGAAGGACTGCCCCCGCCAACATCCCACACAAACACGTTCATTTATCTTTAAGGCAATTAATAATGCAGCACATAGCTGAACACACTAATTGTTTAAAATAACCCTGCTCCAGAGTTCTGTTCTGCACACATGTGACTCAGCGTCTAGGTTCTTACCTGCGTATGCACGTCACGTTTCTGCAACCCATCGCAGGTCAGAAAGTAACAGCATGTGTGGGTGGAGAGCACAGCTGAGTTGAACCAATGACAGTGTGTGTGCTTGTTAACCTTTATGGCTACTTCTTAATGCTTGGATGCTACCGCAGCAAGAAACTGTATGTTCTAACAATCAAGAAACAAATTAGTTTTCTGCACGTTTCAGAAAGTTTAGAAATCTTTTTTCTTTTAGAGTGCAATTTTTGACACCCATGTGGAATATATAGTTAATTACATGCCATGTATATGTGTGCGTGTGTGTGTGTGTGTGTGTGTGTGGTTTCTTGGACATCTAACATTTCTTGACTTTGGCTTTGATAAGTCTGCCAGGCAACGCACGTCA
This sequence comes from Megalops atlanticus, assembly GCA_019176425.1. NCBI lineage: Eukaryota > Metazoa > Chordata > Actinopteri > Elopiformes > Megalopidae > Megalops > Megalops atlanticus. The sequence continues at coordinate 29,372,183 of CM032891.1, forward strand.
TCTTCAGAAGCTTTAGACAACACCTGTTCTTACGCCACAGCTTGTGTTTTTACTTGCTTTTAATCTGACGTCTCACCTTCCCACTCCATCTTCCCTTCTTTGCCGACCAGCTTTTACAGTCTTTATTGCAGTCCAGTGTTTGCAGCAGGATTTGCCTTCCACACAGAATATGCACAGTGGTATACCTCCCACCACTGTGGCCCAAGTGGCTCTGCTGGGCTGTGGTAATGAGGAGGAAAAGTTAAAATGTTTAAAATTTAAGTGCTGGCCCATTCCCAACCAGTGTGTCCGTGTGATGTCTTTTTCTGAAATGCTGTTGGTGTTCTGTCTTAGATGTTCATGAAATCTCAAAACAAGTATCACATTTCTTTGATTTAGACTTCTAGATCAACCGACTTTTGACCTCATTGGTCACATATTTTACTCCCTCTGCCTGACTCCTCCAGACACAGGCCAGAGTGCAGGGTCATCTTGTGGTTACTATGGGATGCAGTTACTATGGGATGCAGTTACTATGGGAAATCGGAATATTCATTACGGAAGTGCAGGGGTGTCCTCAGATAACCCATTCTTGCGAAAATAAAAAAAAGTTCATGTCAGAAGCTCCTCTTGACGTAAAAACCCGATGAACTGAATACCTGTAAAACTTAAATCACAGACCACTTTTTTGTAAGGGGACCTGTGCTGACCTCAGCCATTGTGACTTTTCACAATAGCGTGGAAGAAAAGATGTGTTTAAAACACAATTATTCTTTAATAGTCTTTAAATTTAAACTTACCTTGGTAACGCTATTGAGATGTAACCCACACGTTTAAATGCCAAATCCCATAAACTGCAGTCCACAGGTTCAGCTCCCAGGTCTGGCCCTCAGTTAAATGCGTAGGGTTGGTGACAGACGATGGAAAAGGGAATGATGGATGAAAATAATGAGTCTTAAGGACACATGAATAGGATGGGAGGGAAAGTCATCCTCTTTCTGTGTGTGTGTGTGTGTATGTGTGTGTGTGTGTGAGATTGGTTTTGAATTTTAATGTTGATGTCCCCTGGTGTAGCTTGACATCTACTCCTTCCTATCTCTTAGTTTGTTGGATGTCCTTATCCACGTCAACTTAAAAAACTCACACTTTTACGTCAATTGTGCAAATGCAGATGGATTTTTATCGCATCGCTTTAGCTTCAAAGTGCTTCTGTGCAAGGGTACAAGGTGACCTACCTGTGAATGGATCCTAGATCACATTACATCCTTCAGCCTTTATGCCACATTGCACATCTTTCTGTGTGTCCCATTCATCCCACTGCTCACACCAATGCGATAGCCTCAGCGGGGTAAAAGCAGCAGCCCGAGTAAAAGCTGGGGAAAAGGCAGCAGTGTGACTGCATCATCAAACGGCCCGGGTTCTTTAGCGCTGAGCGTGAATTATCTCCCTGTGCCCTCGGCGCACTGCACCGCTGAAATGGCTGCACCCCCCCCCGAACCCCCTGCCAGGCCACACGGCAGCCTCCAGCGAAGGCTTTTGTTCTCGCTCTCTCATTTCCGCTAACCGTTGGAGGAGTTTTAAATGAAAGCTGATTTCTCTTCGTTTAAAGGCTGTAATCTGTTCAAACTCAGGACGTTGTCTATTATGATTTAGCACTGAATGCGGAGGGAGGTTATTTATTTATTTATTTATTTTTTAGCATGCGTCTTTTTTTTTTTCTTAGCCGCACTGCAGGCGATTCCTGCAGTAACTGGTAGGGGGGGTGGAGGCAGAGGGTGGGGCACAGTCAGGCAGAACTGCAGGACTCAAAGCATTCCAGGTTTCATAAATGTACTCTTCCTTTTGAAGATGAATGAGAGGTTAATGCCTTAATAACAGATGTAGTTAATGATGTATGTTTTCGAGATTGGAACATCTCAACTTTTAGCAAGAATTTGCCTCATCTACATAAAATATCTATCATCTTAAATGGTTCATCATAGATTTGAGCTACAGCAACTCTAATCAAAAGTACCTAAAGCATAACCTACCTTGGGTGGCAGTATGGCATAGTGGTAAGGAGCAGGAATCGTAACCGATAGGTTGCCGGTTAGATTCCCCACTGGGGCACTGCCATTCTACCCTTGGGCAAGGTACTCAACCCACAGTTATGTCACTAAATATCCAGCTGTATAAATGGATAACATGTAAAAGAGTCCTGTATTTCTGAAGCTATGCACCACTTACGAAACACACTATTCCTCCCCCCAATGAAATCCTTTGACTCAAAGACCAAACCACAGGTAGATCAAGCAAAGCCACAAGCCCAGCGTTCCTGTGACATTCCCGCACTGTTCATTTTCAAACAGGCTTCTTTTTTTTTTTAAACCTGACATTTAGAGTTGGCCGTATAATCCTTGTAAAGATGCGAATTCTCATCTCTGTCTTCATGGCAACCCTGGATACAGCATGGCGGGGACTGGCAGCAGCAACGCAGAGATTCACAAGATTTCCCGCGACTCTGTGTGACACGTTACAGCAGCAGTGCAGTCTGAAACATGCGTCTCCTCTGCCTTAAACGAGATCCACCGTCCTGTGTATAAATGAATAATTGAGGTCATAGTGAGGGCTCGTTCTGACAGATTGTATTTTCTCAACCAGTTGGTAATGTTAACCCTTCTCACTTTTTTCTTTCTTTTTTCTTTTTAGCCACATTGTAGAGGAAATACATGTAAATGACAGAAGTTTTCTGAAGGGGGTCATCGCAGGGTGAGGGAAGCAGAGTGCGGTAGATACGACATATAGAACACAGACCGCATTTTACACAGACCGCAAGCATTTTACTTTACCTCAAACTGCATGCGGCATTTAAGCCAATCAGGACAGGCGTAGGTGAGATGGGAAGTCTCTGTGTTCTCCCTCCTAATGCGAATGGAGTTTGTGAAAGCCAATAAATGAAGGGGGTTTTTAGGTCCAGCATTTTTAGCAAAGCCCAGCTGATCCCATTGTGGTGTTTCAGTTTTCGCCAGCAGGGGATCTGATCTTTGAGGTGTACCTGGAGAGGAAAGAGCCGGAGAGCTGTTGCCTTGTCAAGGTATGGAATGAGGAGGGGGCCGGGGGTTTGGGGGCATCTGCGAGATGGGATTACCTCCGCCAAATAAATCAAAGAGGAGCTAATCAAAGAAATGCCCAGTTTAATTGTGTGAGTAATTGCACCTTATCAGTGGGAGAGGTAAGCTGCTAGGTAACTTGCTTATGTGCGGGTCTGCAGCAGTGGGGGAGGAGGACTGAGGGGATTTTACCTTAAAGTCAAGCATGCTGGCCTGAGTCTCTGAACATCACGCCACCCTGTGTCTCTGTAAATATCAGGCTGCCCCGTGTCTCTGTCCTCTTAGTCCCCTCCTGTCTTCTAAAGCTGAGTGTTCTTCCTTTCCCAAGACCATAAAAAGAAATTGGCACACACACACACACACACACACACAGGCACTCTGTCTCTCGCACAGACAAAAACACCGCAGTTATCAGCGGCCAAACGTCCGTTTGCAGAAACATAATTGCAAAGAGCAGGAAATATAACTAAATAAATACACATGAGAATGTTTTATCTGCTTCTCTCTGTGCGGAAGGTGTCCCCCACCATGCGGTCGGAGGAGCTGGCGGACATGGTGCTGGCGATGAAGAACGTGGAGCCGAACGAGGCCGAGCCGTGGACGACGTTCGAGGCCATCGAGAACGGCGAGCTGGGTAGGGAATCCACCGTCCCGCGCGCCTGGTCGTAAAAAAAAAACGTAGGGTGCCAAAAACTGCTAATTCAACTACTGGAGCAGCTTCTGCAAATTGCAAGTCAAGCGCAGCCCCCAGGGGTGCAATGAAAGATTTGTGACTGCGGTTTTCAGCAGAAGCCTGATGCACATGCTGTTTTTTGAGTGTCTGCTTACAAGCCAGGACTTTGCATGCCCTCAGTGCGTATTGATCACATTTTGTTCCTACACTCATCCTATTAGCATACGCTGGTCTTACAATACAGCCTGTAGGTGAACACAAGGAAGGCAAAATGTTCACCTACGTATATAACAAGGTGTGTATGTGTATACACGGTATTTGTCTGGTCATTAGTATTATGGAAAAAGGATTTTGGTATCAGCTGTATGTATCAGTCCCTATGTCAATCTCTCAACATGGCAGCTTGGACAGTATAATCATATCAGCACCATGTTAACATCAGTGAAACACAGTAATGGCAACATCTATTGCAACCCTATCACTTACCACTACATTGAAAATATATGATTTCAGATAAATATTTAAATCTAATAAACCTTCTCGCACACAATATTCCATTTTGCCACAGTTTACAGTAAAATCACCTTATACTCATGATACCAGTGCAAGATATAATACATCTTCAGTGTAATCTCCATATGCACTAGATGGCAGGCTCAGGTGAATATTTGGTCTGCTTTTAGTGAACTGACACACCTGCTCTTCATATGGGGTGGTGAAGCAGTGAACTTTGGCAGTATGAAATGGGTATATTTTTATGTAATGCCAGCTCCAGTGTTTTCTCAAGAGCGCCGCGACAATAACCAGTTATGCAAAACACCATTTTCTATTATGACAGATTTCCGCACCATAGTCAGACTTCCCTCCAGACAGTCAAAGGCGATATTACACTATGATGAAGAGAAGAAGGCTGAGGGCCAATTAAAGAGACTGTGAAGATAATCTTAGAAGGATAAATGTTTTGTGGGGGGGGTTAAAACAAATATTTATAGGAGTGTGTGAAGCTAATTCCCATTCTCGGATCTGCTTACTTTTTACAATAAAAAGAGAAATCTCTGTCATGAATAAGTGATGCAGATCAGATTTTTCTTTTTTTCCCTTGGATGTGATAAACTATTATTGGAATGAGAAGCAAGTGACGCAAGAGACTGGGGAAATGCAATTGATTTTGCCGATAGCACTGACTGCATTACCCTTTGTGTAAATTAGGGGTAGATAATAGGTCTATTTTGCACATGAGTGTGTTTTCTAATCATGTTCAGATTTGCAAAGGATAATTGCAAATTTGAACTACATAATTATAAAAATGAAGAAAAGAAAAACAAGCTATTAAATGGATTTTTTTGGAGGGGGGATATAATGAAAAGTCCAAGTACTAATTTACACAATTATAGTTAAAAGCCCCAAACATGACATCACATGGCAAACTATTTACTTTATATAAAAAATAAATAGATGCATTTTTTTTGCTTAGCAAATGCTGTTATCGAGAGAAAATTGCAAAACTTACAAATTTTCCACATTTTTAGTTGAATATTTACCCTTGCCAAAGGGTATATCAGCAATGGCCCACCTGGGAATCAAACTAACACTACTCTGAGCTACAAACAGTTTCTCTATTCCATACCACTCTGGCACAGTGCTGCCATATCAATCAGAGCAAACAGTAGCCATAATACATTAAATAAACTGCCCCATGCAGACATCCTTTGTTAGTTATTTGCACTTTCCTAAATCTTTTGCAATACATCGTATTTCTTTTGGAGATGTTGCATTGTAATATATGCTAATCTATTTCCCCCTCTCTCTGTCTCTGACAGAACGTCCATTACACTACAAAGAGAAAGTTCTGGAGCAGGTTCTCGAATGGGGTTCTTTGGAAGACCCGAGCTCTGCCTTCTTGATAATAAAGAAGTTTGTTGGAGCCAAAATGGCCGACGTTCACAAAGGTAAGAAATGATCATTATACATCACTAGTCTGATGGTCAGTGAAAATAACTTCTACATACATTGTAAATATTGGTGGATAATTGTAAATTATTGTAAATGGATGAATGATATATTAGCTTTAGTTTGTTCCTGAAATGTAAGGATAAAGCACAATAGCATTTATAGTAAATCCCCCAGAATTCTAAGAGTTTATCTGAAACTCAATCTGACAATGGTTGCCTTGTGGGCAGACAGTGTGTCTGTCACTCTTTGTGTGATGTTACGATATGATACGATATACTTTATTGTCCCCTTAGGGAAATTTGTCTTGGACTCAATGCTGTGCACATAAAATGCCTTCACAGTTAGCATAGGATGCATACATTCTTTTTTTTCTTTTGTCCTTCATTCTCTCTGACTCTCTTTCTGTCCTCTCATTACATTATTATCATTTATCAGGTTCTCTCATCCAGAGTGACTTACGTAGGTTACAGTTTCACATGTTATCCATTTATACAGCTGGATATTTACTGAGGCAGTTCTGTGTCAAGTACCTTGCCCAAGGGTATCGAACCAGAAACCTTCCGGTTATGAGCCCTGCTCCTTACCACTATGCCGCACTGCTGCCTCTGCTTCCTCTCCTCTCTCTCTCCTCCTTCCCCTCCTCCCACGCCCCCGTTCAGTTGTGTCTCGCCCACTGTATGTCGGGGACGGGTGGAAGGGGAAGCAGTGCGGTTAACTCTCCACCCCACGAGGCCCCTGAGTGCTCTCCTGCCCGCCCACAGCTTCATACCCCTCACACCTCTGACCGCCGGTCCCAGGCTCCGGTTTGAGTAGCGGGCCTTTTTATTTCAGGGCCCCGGGAGAGGTGGCTGTACGGAGTTACGCGGTTCCCTCCCTCTCAGCCTGAGAAGTTTCTGTCCTCAGGAGACAGGAGTACGAGGAGTGGGAAGCGGACAGGATGCGAACGCGTCCTTGGTGTGAACTCAGCAAAGTGGCGTTCGAGAACGAGAAAAAACTTGTCGGGGCTCAGAGAAAAAAAAAAAAAAACGCATCCGTTGTTTCTCTTACCCATCGCTGGAAAATAAATATGGTTATTGGGGAATAAACACTATGGGCACATCTTCAGTACTCTGTGAACACTGAATGACTTGAGTACAATGCAGTATGGTACGCATACAGCAGTGCATTCTGGGATTGACTGTAAGGGGCATACAGGTGCCCCAGCCTCTGCTCTTTCACACAGCCACAGCTGTGGTCATGCATCAGATGCCATAAGGGCCTTAACCGTACTGCTTTGCTCTCAGCCTCATGTTAATCTTCCCTTTTTTAGCTTTCAGTGAAACTGGGCACCGCGTTGAGTGGGGATTGCAGTGTGGACTCATTTCACTGGATTATGCAGAGTTGCAGGCGGCTGGGGACATCTCTCCCTGCCGCTACCCCGCTGCTAAAAGACTTGCTGATGTGCTTTTTTTTTTTCTTTCTCTCTTTCTTCCTTTCTTTGGAGGGGGGCTTACAGAATGTACAAAGGAGTTGATTAGAGGGGAGAATCTGAAATTCAAGGACGGCTCTTCCAAACTGCTGTCAGGGCACAAGTTCCTGGATAGATACGTGATTCTGCGGGACGAAAGGCTCTGCCTTTACAAAGACATGAAAGTGAGTAGCGTCGCCTCTGCCATCACTCCGTGCCAGCACACCCTGGGCTCACAGAACACCCTGGGCTCACAGAACAGAACAGAACACCCTGCGCTCACAGAACACCCTGGGCTCACAGCACATACCAACACTGCAGAGGCTGACTGTCCGTCACCACCTCCTCATAACCCCTTTGCACTTGCCCTGTTTCACTGCATTGCTATTGTCATTAAACAGACTCTCTCATCCACACTGACTAACATACAGTAGGTTACAGTTTACATGTTACCCATTTATACAGCTGGGTATTTACCGATGCAGTAATTCTGGGTTAAGTACCTTGCCCAAGGGTACGACAGCAGTGCCCCAGTGGGGAATTGAACCAGCACCCTTTCGGTTACGAGTCCTGCTACTTACCACTACACCACACTACCATTTCAAGCTGAAACCGACCAGCTCACTCAAGGTCGAACATCACTTGTGTACTCAGGTATACCTGGTTTACGAAGGTGTGCTCACATTTTAGAATGAAATGACACGGCCTGTTGTGGGCTGATTGCTGGACACCATTAAAGAGAAGGGTGCAGACTCTCACTGGGCATTGTATGGGATGATAGCTCATGCATTTGTCTTATGGATATCTGTTGTCTGAAGCGAGCAGTTTCCAATCATCCCAACTCCTATTGCCCTGTTCGTAACCCAGGATAAGGGTGTCTATAATAAATATGAAATAAATGCATAGCCCTAAAAACAGTAACGATCAGTAATTTGGTGCAGCGCCAATCTGGTTTCTAATGTGGACAGCGATATTCTGTCCTATAATCCTGCCTGGCTCGCTGAAGGATGTGTCACTGGAGTCATCCGTCTTCTTTTTTTAGCCGTGTGTCCTCTGCATGCTTTTTGCTCTGTGAATGTCATTACACTGCTGTTGCTTAGCAGTCGCTGTCATCCAGAGCGAGTTAACATGGCTTACCGTTTTTACATTTTCCTTTTTATAGCTGGATGTTGTACTGTGGAAATGCAGGTTAAGCACCATCACCAAAAGTGCCCCGGCAGTGCTTCACCAAGGGATTGAGCCGTGAAACTTTGGGTTACGAGCCCTGATTCCTACCGCTACACCACACCGTTGTGTTCATTGTTGTTCGTTCAGTGAAAGTGACAGGGGATACAGGCCACAGTTCCTCTCAGTGTTCAGTAACTGCTCTCTCCCTCTCTCTCTGAAAGTTCTCAGTGAAGTGGCGTCCCAGCACGTTTAATTTAGCTTCATTTGCGGGGAGCGTTTTTGCGGTGACACCCCGTGACAGTGCGCTGGTGTGTTTAAAGTGATGCAGATGCGTTCGCCGGTTCCCCCTGAGGCCTTTTAAGCGCCTCGCTCGGGTTGAGAGCTAGTCTGTGTGAGAGTGAGAAGACGCGTTAATAATTGATGCAAAAAAAAAAAGACGCTTTGAATGAAGGCCGTTCTTTTCTTAATTAGTGTGATGCCAGTCTGTGGCAGAATGGACCTAATTACCAAGTGATAAAGGTGGAAATTAGCAGTGTTGTGGAAATTTAATTGATATTCTGAAACTTTTTCATTTCTATCTGCAGAGAGTCAGAGATAGCATGAAGAGGGATTTTAAGAAGAGGATTTTACATACATGTAGTTATGCTTCTGTAGCAAGCACACTGCTGTCAGTACTCACACCTGACACACACCTGTGCACACTTCTTATCCTTTCTAATCTGCTTCGTTTAAAGAAAAAGAAATCAAGGCTGTGTTGCTATGAACATTGTACAGTATAGTGTTTATACTGTACAAAGTATCCAACATATAATGTGTATACCAAATAGTATACTATACTTTTATAGTGTTTCTAGCTACGATCTGTAAGTCCACAAGGCTGAAATGTTCCACCTATTCACTAGCAGAAAGCTCATTCAAACATGGAAGGTGAAGGATTGCCAATCAACATGTATGTATTGTAAGAGAAAATTTTCTCTGATTACAAAGTGCCACAATTTGTGAAATTTAGAATACATAGGGAGCATAATAATTTTAAGAGCTTTTAAACATGCAAAACAGTTTATGCATTAAATGTGGTTAATCTGGTGATAAAAAGTTAAAATCACGAATGTTCATGAAGAGGTCTTGCCGTGAAAGAGGCGGCAGAGGACCGGCGGAGCTCAGGGTTCCTGATCTGGTTTGCCTCAGGTAGTGAGAGGGCCATGCTGCTCTGTAGGGCACCATGCGCTGATCTCTGCTGAAAGCTGACATCTGACTGTAAGAGGTGGCAGGCAAAGCTGAGACAGACCTCTGATCTTTCTGCCGAAGGCCAGTGGTTGAGGGCGGTGAACACAGTGAAATAGCCTTTGGACTGACGTCCCTGGATCCACTTGGCTAACGTAGCTCCAGCTTCATGTGAAGTTACAGATACAAGCAATGAGGGATTTTCTAACTACACATTTAATCAGGCAGCTCTCACCCATGGTGTGGTCAACCTCAGTGGACGCTGTGGACGAACATGGTGATGGTGTGAATCGTCTTCCTGGCATACTTGGAATGAAAACACAAAAATATGTTATCTGAAAAGAACAGGAACGAACAGAGCCATCGCAGCACCCATGTGCACGTCTTTTTTTTTTTTTTTTTTGTTTATAGACAGTTGCTAGTGGCAGTCACCTCT